>SEMN01000163.1:600000-958680 GCA_005408345.1 Macquaria australasica
GATACAGGATTTCTTGACTAAAATCTCCCCTTGGTAAGCCTTGAACCTTTTGTGCATGTTATATTATACTTGCTGGGAAATTAGTGACAAACGAAATTTCTAGAATGGGTTGATTCACCCCAGAAGCAGCGTTAGCTTATCGTCACAAAGTCCTTCCTTCTCACCAGTAGAAGCAATTTTTCACGTAGGGTCTTGATGTCATCCTGAAGTTTCTGCTCCTTGACCTTCCACTCAGCCTTGTGCACTTCTCGGTTCAGGTCTTTCTCCAGGTCCCGTGAATGGCGATGTGATCCCAGAAGTAACACCCTCAGTTCATTCAGACTCCTGGAATAAAAAAGACAAAATTTGGGAATAACAAACAAAGAAACCTTGAGTGTTTGGTAATACTGAAAAAAAAATAGATCCAATTTCCCCCAAGTGTTAGAGAAGCAGTGCAATGTTGCTGTCAAGGATTACATGAGTCGTACATCTGCTTAGACCGCGCACAAAGGTCATTATAATTTAAAAGCTTACCAGCCCATAATGTGAATAATATGTTAGCCAGTCTGGCCAGTGGGGATTGTGGAGGTGGCCCCATCTCTGTTCATGTCAAACTGGCTCGTGGATGGATACCACATTCCTAGTCAAACTGTCTGTGCATTTTGGCATGAAGTAGTATCTGTCAGTGAACCACATATACACTGGGCAACAGTTTCCAGTGACCAGGACACCACATGTTGCCCAAAGGGGTTAGCTACTTTAACATCTGCCCCTATTTATATAGTGACGTATATTCATTTGTGCACCTCACACATGAGAGCATCATTTTCTTTTTTATAAGAAGCCCTTCTGGACAGATTTTTTCAACAATGCATGAAATGACTGTGTGTAATGTGAAGAGGATGTAGGGTGTGTAAATAACAACCGTTTGCTAACAAGTTCGCCATGTTAAGTTTATAAGGTGACAATATGTCAATGCCGAGTTCACAGCTTGTTTCTGCTGCACCCAAGTGGACAAAAAAAAATCACTTAATGCAGGTTTAAGGAAAGTGACGTCCTCCACCTTACTGATAATGTTCACCGTTTCCTACAGAGCCTCAGGCGTGCTGCCCTTCTGACTCAGAGACACTGATTTCTAACAGAGTCTTTCTCTTAGTATTTTGTAAGTGCCATGCATAGTTATATTGGACTGCATTATTGTTTGCTTCTAAAAATCTTTATTCTTCTACCACGCGACTTGCTAGTAATTGGCTTTCATGAGTTGTCTCGTCAACTTCTAGAGATAAAAATGTGTGACAATGTTCAAAGTTGACTTTCTTGAGGCAGTGTATTAGTTTGTTTTCCTAAACAGAATGTCACAGACTGAAATAGCAGCAGGAACATTAAGGAAGCTAATGATACTACCATCCAATAACACTGACTCAAGGGGACACCCACTGATTTTTTCAACGGATGGTATACACTTTTATTGCATAAAACATAATTGCTGCCAAGATGTTGCACAGAAAAATATTCTGCTATCGCCAGAGGCACTTATTTTTAGTGCCTTGTACATCATAACCATCAATAATGTAAGAACTACATAATGTAAGATAGCCAATAATGTTATACAATTAGACCAATTTGTAGAGTTCCTCCAGCACTACAGAAATTCACTGAATGTGAATGTGTGTGGACCCCATTTAAAAAAGCCCTGCACGTCTGCAATGATATTTTCTCTTTACACTTGGGTGGTTAAATAATGTCCTCAATTATCTGAGTTTTACTGAACGTATCCAGATTTGGCAGCTTGAGCTTAAGCAACAAAAATGGACTGAAAAGTGTGCCTCAGACAACAAAACACAATCTGTGAGAGGTGGACGTCTGGCAGGTCTTTGCCATTTCCCTCTGCTGGCTGCTCCCTTAACTCAAGAGGAAAAGACCCGGAGATTTGGGCCTCTAGTTTCATGTCAGTGTGGTACAGTGTTGTGTGCTGGCGGTGGCAGTATGTGCAAAGCTGGTAGTAATGAAATGGAAAAGGTGGAGCTAACTGAATATAATGAACCTCATCAAAGTTTAACAACTTTATCTGCACAGTCCATCATTTCAAAGGTGCACTAATCAATATGTTTATATTAACAATGGATCAAATGACCATGTGTAATGTGAAACGTGTAATGTGAGCTCTTTTAGCCTGTTTCAGCTCAAAAAAACAAACATTAATACTGCTTTAAAATAAGATGGCATGTGTCCACTGTACTGTAACGTTTAATTTCAAGCAAGCAAACAAGCCTAAATGTAAAAATTGTTATTGATTATGCCTCATGTTTATCATGAAGCTAGCAGCAGGAGATTTATTCTTATTCGCCCATTCACACACTCACACACTCACACACCGATGGCAGCGAGCTACCATGCAAGGTGCTGGCCTGACCATCGGCTGCAATTTGGGGTTCAGCGTGTTGCCCAAGGATACTCTGGCTTGTGGACAGGAGGAGCTGGGGATCGAACCACCAACCCTGTGAGTGGGTCCTACCTCCTGAGCCACAGTAAAATATGCAAGTGGGAAATGCAATCAACAAGTACTGAAACATAAAATTGTTTCAAAGTTTTTAAAATTCTGTAACATTCTTCTATGTAATTTATAACATTGATATAATCATTTTAAAATACTCAGTTATCAGTATTATATTTCTAGGCTTTATCCAACAGTACCTTAGTTTTAATTTATCACATCATTAAGGCCTACATTATACCCCACAGTGTATTCATAATGTTTTTTTCATAAGATTTTAGTATAATATCATAGGGCTATTGAGATCCACAGTCAGCACCTCGACTGCTGAGCCAAGGGGGCGCGTGTACTGGTTCCATTAATAAGTTATTATCACACATGAACAGTGTAAGCGGAAGGTTCTGGCTGTTACCGCCAGTTTACCGCTATGAAACTAGAGACCTAAGTCTTCCCCACTGCAGTGACTGAGCTCATCTTATCTTGCTGAATATGTTTATAAAGTTAAAAGCTTTGTATTACTCTTTTACAATATGTTTTATTATGTGTTTTCACCGCAAAGCCTGTAGAACATATTTCCCTTGTGGGACAACAAAGTTTTAAATTAAACAAAGTGATTCAGGACTTGATACTCCCTGCTTCCTCATTACTACCTGTGCTGGGCAGTGAAATACTATTTAAACTTGCTCACAAGTTTAAATTCAATAAATGCTGATATTTGTACAATTCAGAGAACAACTCTCCAAAGAACAGCACAATAAAAAGTGTCCAGATTGCACCACAGTGCATTGTTATTTACTGCACCACAGGCAGCAGTGGAAAATAAAACCTCTTGTTGTAGATTGATAGTAATGCGACTCCTGGTGTATAGCTAATTACTAATATAGATTTTATCCCGATGAAACATTACAAAATGAAATAGATGATTCAAATAATACTTTTCAACTTGACATTACGTACAGTAAAATCAATACATTGCCTGTGGGTTCCAAGTGTCTGCCCATTATCAAATTGATAATATGATGTATTTTTGTGCAGCATGTCTGCATGTGCCGAGATATCATTTTTCACTCCAGCTTCCCAGCAAGTGCTGAGGCAGATTGTAAAGATCAATACCGCCTTGTCTCCGTACCTCTCTTTCTTCAGAAGCTCCTGGCTGATGTTGACCAGCTGCCCAGAGGCATCGTGGGACTTCTTGGTCATGGACTCCAGCTCTGCCTCCACACACATCCTCTCCTTGGCCAGGGCTTCGGCTCTCTTTTCCCCTGAGCGGACTTTGCCCTCCAGCGCTGGTGTAAGAGAGAGAGGAAGCAAGTTTTTGCTGTGAATTTGATTTAAATTGTCGGTAACACTTTATCTTAAGCCCCGAACTCTCTTTAGCATTTATAATGTGATCATGTATATGAACATTGAATATATTGGTGATAACACACTATAATGTAGCTGTAGCATATTTAAGGACATTTTTAAGTTTATAACTCCTCCTATGAAGCAACTGGTGTATAAACAAGGTGATGAATCCTATAACACAGTTGTAATCACATATATGAAGTACTTATTGATTATATTTGTTACATTTATTTCTTATGTTTGTTAATGAAGTGCGTATTATAATTATATTTCTTAATTAAATATCTATTTAGTCATATTTATTCTTTACTTTCCGTGACAACCGAGCAAACTCTGTCCGCCGATGAAGGCCATAAGATATAGCTGAGAGCTCTGGAAGAAATCTAGTAAGTGGACCTTGAGTTAAGAATTTTCATTCATTTTGAACACATATATAACAGATTTTAACCCACCTGTGAGTGATCTGTACGTGCAGATAAACAGTTAATAAATGTTTTATAACACACTGTAAGGACTTGTGTGCAATCATATATAATTTAATATGATTAAAGCTATGTTACACGGTGTTATCAATAATTCATTAACTGTTTATACACCAGTTAAAATATACAAATATATGGAAGTCCTCCTCTTACTACATCTGGATGTTTGAGCTTCACTGTGCAGAATGATGAATGTGGAGATTTTGACACTAGAAGGCTGTTTTCACGTTTTCATCTGCTGAAGGGGGAAAGTTTAAGCTGTGTACGTACGAACAGGAACTAGTTTAGAAGCCAATCATGGTCCAATATGTAACTTACAGTGTGATATGGAAAGTTGAAACCTGAGAATGGACTTTTCGATAACACTTTACTTTAAAGGATAGATTCACAATTTTTCAAGTATGTCTTAAAAACAATTTCAGGTGCCCATACGAACACTGATCACCGGGGTATCTTCCAAGGTTAGAGTCTTAGAGTGGTATGAAATCCCCTTTTTGTGTTACTATTCCTCCACTGCAGCTCAGCAAGCAATCACTATCCAGGGAAATACAAACTTCATACTAAAAAGACAAACTTAGGAAGATATCCACTTGATTTGTCTTATTCAGACTGCTGAAGCCTCATAGACACTTTTTTGTGCCCCATCACTTACATTGGAAGCATGTTGTTAAAGGACCCCCAACACTCTGTACAAATCAATTGTCAGAACATTCAAATTTCATTTTATAAAAAAAAGTCACATAGTAGAGGAGAGTACTGAAACTATTCTTCCCTTTTTGTCTCATATTGTTCTTTTCTCTTTTTAAATTATTTACAATCTATTCTTCAAAGAGTGTCAATTTGATTATGCGAAGTGCATGAAGTGTGTTTTTGGGGTCCTTTTGATGTGACGGAACTTTAAGTTTTCAAAAGACAGCCAGTCGACAGATTTCTCAGTGATGATCAAAGAATGTAACGGTGAAGATGAACACAATCCGCCGCACAGTGAACTCAGCGTGACTGGTGGAAAATGAAGTGAAGCCTGCAGTCACGACGCATACAGGGGCACTACACAGACATGCAAAGAGA
The DNA here is from genome assembly GCA_005408345.1 of Macquaria australasica. Classification (NCBI taxonomy): domain Eukaryota; kingdom Metazoa; phylum Chordata; class Actinopteri; order Centrarchiformes; family Percichthyidae; genus Macquaria; species Macquaria australasica. Next base: position 605,371 of record SEMN01000163.1, read on the forward strand.
GCAGCTCTGATAGAATGACACTAATGAAGGTCATTATCTAAATATGACGCGGAAAACAAGTAAATATTGAGTAAATATTGAGAAATATGTCATATTTTTTCCAAACCAAAACCCTAATTGGCCGATGGGCGGGAAATGCTTTAGCCAACAGCAAACTTAACCATGTTTCAGCATTGTGAGGAAAAACGTGACCTGCTAAAACACCACAATTCCCCCTACAGGCTACACAAAAGTTGTTGTTTTTTGTGTGTGTGACTAGACATGACCTCTCTACAGAGATTTAAATATTCAGAGATGAAAGACCTTCAAGAAAAAGACGCAAGAGCTTGGAAAAGGTCGCTGACTGCTCCTGGACATGCTCCGGGAAATGACATTTACCTCCGATCTGGGATTTGAGGGCTTCAACCTGGGAGGTGAGAGTCGAGACCTCTTTTTCCCTTTTCAGCAACTTCTCCATTGTTTCTGAAGAAAAACAAAACAAAACAAAGGTAAGTGTCTCGCTTGGAGAATGCAATGTTCAAGAAACCACAATAAGTGCACTGATGTAAATAAGCGTAACAAAGTCTACAAGGTGCATGCTGTAGGTTTAAAGTTATATATGATCTCTCCTTATGTTATTGTAGGCACATGTCACTTATGACAACATGATATTTGGTGGACAGATCTCCTTTTGGGCCAAGGTAGCAGTGCTTTTCGTGGTCATTTCAGCCATTAGACCATTAACATTATGTTTTAGCCTGAATCATGAAATAGAGCTAGAAGCTTGTGGCGTCTATTCCAAATGCTGCTGACTGCTGGTCAGGAAATCAACTTTATATACTAAAGAGACGGGAATAAGGAGAACTGCTCAGTATTACTAGAGATGTACCCTCTCTGAATGCATTCTTAGTCTCACTACTGATTTATTTTTAATTTTAGTTGCCATAATTGTTTGGTTTTTCTTAAAGGAATAGTTCGACATTTTGGGAAATGCGGTTCTCCTCCTGCATTTAGCGAGAGTGAATCTCTACCAGTACTGTAGCCTTACATATAATGCACAGATATGAGAGTGATCCCGAGCTTTTCATCTAACTCTCTGTCAGAAAGCAAATAAGCGCATTTCTCAAAATGTTGAACTATTCCTTTAAATGGCTTGCAGTTGACATATAGAAGAAGACAGAATAATTTCACATGTAGAAATGGACATTATGATCAGCAACTTATAAACTAACAGAAAATCAAAACTGAACCGTAAAGGGAGAAACGTTTATACCTTCGATATTCTGTTTTAGCTTCATCTTCTCATCTGAAATTTCATTATCCTCTATCACCTGAAAAAGCATAAAGTGTTAAGAGAGTTGAACTTTAAGCAATGGCAGCATATCAATAATTGCAATTAGGTACTTATTGCTTCTCCTCAGCCACTCACATTTGCATCATGGGACGTGTAGCGGTCTGCCTGGATGGCCTGGAGCTGGTTTGCCGTCACCCTCAGCTTCTCCTCCAGTTTCTGGATCTCCTCTTGGCTCTCAGCCAGGGCCTTCTGCAGAGCCTGGTAGTCCGTCATCTTCTTCTCCGACAGCTCCAGTCTCTCTCGCAGCTCCCCTGTGCTTTTGTCCTGCTCCATCTGAAGCTTCTCCATCTCCGCCAGCCTCTGCTCCGCCTTCTGTAGCTTATCAGTAGCCTCCTCCAGGGCCTGCTGACTGCTTTTGGCCTCTGCCTCGGTCCTCCACATCTGGTTGCCCTCAGCCAGCTGGTCTTTGGCCTCCTGAAGACGAGAACAGAGGTCTTCACGTTCCTTGGTCAAGATGGCAGCTTCGATCTTGTGTTTGGCCTTGAGATTCTCCAGCTCCAGCTGGTGCTCCATCTTAAGACCCTCCAGAGTGGCTCTCAGCTCCTGGGCGTCCTGCTCTTGGCCTGCTGGGGTAGCACGATCACTACTCAATGTGGCCTTCAGTTCTTCCAAGGAACGCTGGTGGTCGCTCACTAAAGTGTCAAATTTTGCCTGCAGAGGGAGGTGAGAAGAATTATTAGATTGTACTGGTTGTATATTTGGAAAACCATCAATTCAAAATTATTGAAATGTGAAATTTTGATTCACATTTTGATTCTTGTTACCCTTGCTTTGTTTTCATTGGTCAAAATTAAGGTTTACTATGCTTTTGCTTTTCCACTCTGCTGCAATCAACATTTTCTGGGAAACGGCATGGAAACTGTCAAATTTGAAAAGATTAATCCAAACATATCGCTCTCTGCCTTTAAAACCTCTTACCAGTTCAGCATACACACTTTCACGACTTAGTGATTCACAGAGCTCCCCTGAAGTGACCCTACAGCTCCTGCTGAAGTTCTTTGAACATTTTGTATCGGGTTAAAAGGAATATAGCAGAATACCTTCCAGGTGTCCATCATTTCCATGTTTTCCTTGGTGGCCTGTTGGACTTTCTGCTTCAGCTCACTGATGTCCTGGTTCTTATCATCCACCACCGCCTTCAGCGAATCTATCTCCTGCTGGCTCGCTGCTAATGCCGTCTCGTACTTCTCTTTAAGCTCGCTGCTCTCCTTGTAGTGCTCACGGCCCGCCAACGCCAGCCGCTCGCGCAGGATGAGAGTCTCCGGCTGGGTGTCAGACCCCGGGGCAGCCTCAGTGTTGTTGGCTTGCTGTGAACTTGTGTCAGATCCTCTGAGTTGAGCCTGGAGGTTCTCAATCTCAGCTCTCCTGAGGCTGAGCTCCTCCTGCAGCTGCATGATACGACTCTGCTCTTCAACCGTGGTTTGCTGATGAAAAGAAACACCTGTCACTACGACTGAAAGCTTTTCTGATGATAGCAGAAAGATGTCAGCCTTTCAAGAGAATGACTTTATTGCCATAACATGGGGGAGACCCTGCAACAGAATGATGTCATTCCAAAGAAAAGGTGACACTGACTTTAAGAGAGATCAGGCCTCAGGAAAAAGGAAATCAGAGGGAAACCCCTGAAGGTCCTTACAAAGATTGGAGACGGTGCATTCCAGTGAATATACAGTACAAACAAATTCTATTACGTATGTGGACAGTGACAAATTGTGTAACATTTTGGCTCCCTGCTGTACTCGTTAGATACAAGATGATACAAAGATTTTTTCCCAGTACCCAGATTTCAGAGTGCATATCAGCGTTTATGCAGATCTTACTTAGAGTATGTGTTTTAAATATTCATGACAAATTCTTACGTTACAACACTTAACTCCCCCTAAAACCACAAATTGTCAATTTTCTCTTTTTGTAGGTATTAAATAAACAAGATAAAAGGATTTGTATTTGGTGTGACAGATACAAAGAACTCACTGTCCTGCAGAGAGCATTGCATCTGAAAGCTGTATAATGCAATGCATGTAACTGAGGCTGCACCACAGGAACTCAAGATTATCTATGCTCTTATTTTTGTGTCAGTTTATTCATTATTCCTTGTTCCATTAATATATGGTAAATGGGAAAGACCTAAAACTGTATTAGAAATCCAAGCAAGAACCATGTGGAAATAAAAAACCTCTCAAAATACTTTTGGGCACTTAGACTTTTAGGTGCATTAATAGATTTTTGGGCCACTTGGGGAAAACAAAACATCTCACATTTTAATCACCTTATAAAGTTACTGTGGCGATTGTGTTAGCAAACAGTTGATTACTGACACATCCGACATTCATTTGGAGTTGTGTTTCCAGACACCTGATGAAGTTCAATATTCCCTTTTTGGTCCCTACCAACTCCTGAAGAAAATATCTGGTTCTTTAGCTGCTAAATGCTACACATAGCTCCTCAGCTAGCTAGTTGCCAACTTTGTATACCTGCTGTTTCTTCCTTTTGTGATGAGTGGGTTTATCAGCTTTATCTCTGAAAACAGCTGCCTGCTTCTGCTGTTTGCTGGCTGGAAAAGCACAACAATTACCTAAAAGGCGCTAAAAGGCTCAGTTGAGCAGGTGATAATTCTCTGTGTTTGTCACTATGAGCAACCACTTACATGTTACACATAGTCATTAATCTATTGTTAATATAAAAATACTGATTAGCGCAGCTTTAAGTCTTAGCAAATATTGCTGTTGCATTGCAGTATCCCCTTTCTAGCAGGCCAAAACTATAGTTGCTTATTATTTTTGAGGAGTACCATCAAAGTACTAGCACCACCACCAAAACGCCCAAGCAAACCAATATACTAATTTTATGATACACTAGTCATTGTATTAAAGTTGACAGTCCGCACTCAGATGTTAAAGTCATTGTATCATTTCCATCCAAAGTAATAAAACTGAGGAGCCAAAGGATCAATGTGTCACTGTCCAAATATTTGTGCAGCTCACTGCATGTGCAAAGAAGTGGAAGATGAGAGGAGAGCACAGCCATTCTCTGATCATCTAGAAGCAGCCAAGCAAATATAATAAAGCTGACAGCAATCCTCCACACGGTGACACTGCACGCACACAACTGCAAACATCCTCCACACACTCATATCCAATTAAAACAAAACGGCGATGGAGAAAGAGGACCTGCTGCACTGTGCACAGATGTTAATTTCAACCATCTGGGAAAACAATCTACCAGAGTTACTAGTTGATTCATATCAAAGACGTTGTCTGAATAGCATTCAGATTACAGCACAACACAGTAAAAAGAGTAAAAAGAGTCTATGCAAGGTTAATGTCCTTCACAGCATCTGAAGTCGATTTGAAGTCAAGAATTGAGATAGCTCAGCAGCAGATCAAAGCCAAAACAAGATCAAATCTTTTTTTCACCTTGGTTCTCTTACCCAACCTCAAGGATACTGCATCATGAGTGCATCTTCCCTGTTGGCAGAAGCAGACCTTACTGCATATAGGAAGCCAGCGTTTCAAAGTGTTTTGTTATCTTTTGATGCCTGAAAATTGAAAGCACAAGCTTGTACAGTTTGATTTGTGCTACTGTGGTCTATTATTGAAGAGGCTTTCTGTCTGAAGAGCAGCACTGCATGTCAAAGTGATGTAAAGGACGTCCTTTGCTACACTCAAGTACTGATGGTAAATGGGCATTTGTTTTGTAACATTAATTTAAGAATCAGTGATGAATCCCCTTAACAATTTAGCAATTTCTCATGTGTTACTAAAACGTCTGCATGGAGCATCCACTACGTTCTCCAGAGCTAAAAGAAGGGAAAGAGGTTTCAGTTGTTATCTCCTGGCATCTCAAAGTGCAGCTGGCAACTGATCCGAAAGCCAACCTTTAAATAAAAAGATAAATCAGAATTTAAAAGAAAAATGAAGACCAGCTACTGCAACAAAAGACGTGTACAAAGCTGAAGCAGCTGACGTTGTGTTTCCTGTCAGAGGTGAATGTCTCAGGGTCAACAGCGAGGAGCGTTATTACCGTGATTCATGAAATGATAGTGAAGGAATGAAGGAGAGGACGAAGCAGATGAAGTCAGTCTACATATACTGTATGTTTATGTGATTTTGCGTTATTTTCACTTTTTCCATTTCTACCTTTACAAGGTAAAAAATAATCATCCATCAATGGCATGTTGATATCTGGGGCCACGACTGGCTACTCAGGCTTTTTTCTGACTTTGTTTAATTGTTTTGTAAAAGAACAGTGCATGGGGCACCAAAACCAACAGATGTCAAATAGTTTTAAAGAGTCGTAGTTGAGATGTGGTATCTTGCCTCTGGCGGTGGAAACCGGACGCTTCTACTCAATTCTGGGAGAGGTAAAAAATAAATGCACTTTTTGTTCTATTGTCCATTATATCACAATCTTAGATATAGGCTTTTCCCTAAAATGTCTGCAGAATGTCTGATTTGTTTTCTATGTTTGATGAATGTAGACTTCAGTGCAGTGTTTCACCTAGCTCAGTTTGTGTTAAATGTCTACCAACAGCGTAGGAGGGCCTTTTATGTTTGATGTGTTAAAGGCGCAGTCTGTGCCTCAGGCGTGTCATGTTATATGTTATAGCTGTAATGTCTGAGGAGCAGGATTGTGTTCATATTTGGTTTGGCATTGTTTGACATGTATGGAAGTGGATTATATTTGTTCTTTCGCTCTCATTATGTTACTGCTCTTGTTTGTTATGTAAGCCTGTGCGGGTGGGCACCTTTTGGTGCATGACACATATTCTATATTTTTCTTATTTCAACAGATCCCATGAAAAGACCAAAACTAACAATGAACTGATCCTACTAACAAGTATTATCTGTGCATCCAAAGCCTGGTATCTGATTCCTCTGTGCCACAGAGCTCCATTACCAAAAACTATTAAAAATGAGCCACACTCTTGCACTGGGTGACATGTTCTTTCATTTCCATGAACACACACTGTAATTTATTTAGACACAATCCCACATACACCGCCTTGTTGCTGTAAAAACTCACTAGCACACTGAATGTGTATTAATCCACAACTGAAAATAGTCCCCATCAAATGCACTATTTACTCCTGTTTGAGTAACATTTGATGAAAACTACAGTGACCAGCTGTTTTAGGAAAATACTCTTGACTTTTTAAATATAAAAGAACATAATTGTGACCTGTTTTAAAAAATCTATGCCTTCATTAGGAACCACTGGGCCACAGACAGGGTAAGGAATTTGGAAAGTATTGAGAGATAAATGCATTGATGGTTTTGGGTCTTTTCATGGGATTTGAGTGAATAAGAAAACTACAGAATAACACCAGCCTTGTTTAAACTGTAGGATTTTAATATCGAGAAGTCTTCCGAGAAAACACACAGTACTTATGTAATTTCCAGCACTGATACTATCTCAACTGAATTATAGGTGTAATGATATACAGATACATAGAACGGTATCTGTCATATCAGGACAGACACTGATCCAGATTTTTCTTGCAGTATTTCTTGGACCAACAAGTGAATCTTTTCCAATATGGATACTTTCACGTCATGTTGTGGCATTAAACAGGACTTCTCTGGCACAAGAAAAAGGCTTCCTTGCCTGTAAAAATGCTGAAATGTTGCTGAAATGTATCTGTAAAACAATTATTGGCAAGAAAAGGAGGGGAGGCTATGTAGGCTAAATGTAATTTGTATGCTCGTATGTGTTCTTCTGCATGTTTTGTAGTTGTTGGTTCCATATCACACCCATACCTGTTTGTGTGGTCTATATGTACTGAGGGCCAGATTAAAAAGTACTTTTTTGAGATATTTATTTTTGAGATTGCAGATCTCAGATTGACCAATATATTTAAAACATTATTATTCATATATCTCTGGTTTGATATGATGCAAATTTGAAACCCAAAGACAGGCAGTGTATGACTTGTACAGCTCGTGAGTTGTGTTACTATCAACAAAGAAGCAAACAGAACCACGCAGGACAGTGGCTTCAGGCAGAGGACTCGTGCTTTTTGTTTTGGTTTTTACCCTCCTCTTCTCTAATTCTTTCTGAAGCCTCTCTGCTCTCGACTTTTCGAGGCGCAGGCTCTGCTCAAGCTGACGAATATGGGCATGTTCCAATTTCGTCTGAGTCTACGGAAAGAGACAAAGAGAGAGACAGAGGGGAACAAAAGAGTGATAGAAAAGAAGAGGGGAAAAAAGACTCAAAGGGAAAGAGACCCGTAAAGACCCAAGGGGAATGATGAAGATCACAACAACAGTCAACATATAATGAGAAGGCAGCTTTGTAGACTGAAACAGTATAGACTCTGAAATGAGGTATGATGAGGAGACTTGAGGAGAAGAGACTGGAGATTTAATCCGTTTCATTTGGCTGTTACGATGTGGAGGGAGGGACAACTCTGTAACACATCTGTCATGTGTAAGAGACATTTCAGTCAGTACTGTTTAGGTAGCCCTGCATGATATAGTGTGCATTCATATACAAGGTTTTATGGTAAAATGAACCAACTGCTTTAATGATGTGCTGATCATTCACCTACTTTACATTTCATTCAATTGTAACATGTATTCTTGTTAAAAACATTATTAATTTAGTAAAAATTTCTCAAAGTTGATAATATGATTTCTCAGCTATGTGATTGGCTGTTCATGTGACATCTCTGTTGATTACCGCTCTGCACATCCAGGGTTGGTCATGATTAATAGACAATATTGGTGATATTGTATTTGTTTTCTTATTGTCAACAAATCCCATGAAAAGACCAAAACCAACAATGAATTGATCCTAATGTAAAGTATCACCTGTAAGACCTCTGTGGGTAGGATGGTTTATTTTACCATTTTACCATCCTACTGCTGTAAATACTCACTACAGTTATATTAATCTGTGGCTGAAAATAATAGTCCCCAATAAATATACTATTTACTCCTGTTTGAGTAACGTTTACTATAAAACATTATTTAGCCTTTTTTTTTTAAATTGAAAGTATATATTAATGACCAATTTTAAAGATTTTAGTCTTTGGTAGGAACCAATAAGCTTGAGGCAAGGTAGGGAAGTCAGGAAGCATACTAACACACTAATGGTTTTGGTCTTTTCGTGTGATTTGTTTGCAAAAAGAAACTGATAAATGATCACCAGCCTTATTAGTTAACAGTCCAGCCTGCTGTGTTTTATCCACTTCCAGGCAGTGTTGGAACATTATGCTAGATTGTTAAAGATGGCACCAGCAGTTGTAGTATTCAAGTTTTTAAAAATCTGTGTTTTTAAGCACTAGTCTTTTGTCTAAAGGATGTTTTTAGGGGTAAAACATTTTAAAATACTTCAGTAATGCTGGGATAGCCAAGAGCAGATTCAAAAGTGAGCGAATTACATTTACCTTCCATTCAGGTTCTTTCTCAAGGGACATACAGGAGAGAGGACAGATAGTGCACCTCATCTGATGGATTTCAGACTTTTCTGCATAACTTAAAAATTAGGTACAAGTCACACCTTCATTGAAGTAAGCCACTTATTCATGGTTTTTAAATCCTCGCATTTTGCTCGACTTCTGCCCCAAAATATGCTGCAACTGAAAACTCGTCTTTTTATGAAATATCTGTATTGCTGAGGACAGCAGGCAGCGTAGCGACCGGGGAAGCTGAGAGGGGTTCAAGTCCAGATCATCCTCCCTGCTGAAGCATCACTGAGCTCCTCATCTGATCTCCTCTCATTAAACCTATTTAAGATGTTTGTACGTGGTCGACAGGAAACGTTGAGGTGCACAAATTCTCACAAGAAATTTGCCATCTTCTCAAAAGACATTATCATCTTTTCTGCATGTATAAATCTTCCTTTTGCCTTCTCAGGGTCCATGACATTAAAGGATACACTGGATATTAGCATATGGAAGCACATACATCCCATTATTGATACAGTTTATAGGTATTAATAATGCTGATAAATACCTCCAGGTCCCCTTTGGTGATGCATTCCTCCTCTACTCTGAACTGGAGGTCCTCCACTTTCCTGTAAAAAGTTGTGTGAGATGTGGCACAGAGGATGAAAACATCAAAGGATCATGGAGTTGCAACTGCAGGCAGCACACGACTATACATACGTATATGTATTTTTCTTGTTGTTGTTGATCTGCCTGTTTTTGTAGAAATCGCAACTTTTGTCCCAATAGTCATGAGAGGCAACATAACTGTCAGCATTATCCTCACAGGAAAAGTTCAGCATTTTGGGAAACAGGCTCATTTGCTTTCTTAACGATTTATATCTTTTAATGCATACCAATCTTCTAGTCTCACTCTCAGAAAAAAAACAGTTTATATTCCAAAATGTTGAACTATTCCTTTAGTCTAGACACGCTGCAGTAGAATGAACCATGTCTGAAGAGAGACCACGATCAACATTTCAGACTTTACTTCTCTTGCTAAGCCATACTTTCATGACAAACAGTGATAATAACAAATTATTATAATGTAAAATTGTGATGATGTGAGAACCAAGTTTGACATCTAAGATGACAGGAACAAAAGTACAATTGAATGTGTAATGATTTGAGAATGGATTTTTGTCAAGGCCTATGAAAAACATCCAAATGTCAGACTGAACAATGATTTAGATGTATGCACCAGCACTGTTACGTGAGAGAGTGCAAACTCTGTGATATTACCTTTTCTCTTCTTCAAGCTGATTGGCCAGTTCCAGTTTATCTTTCTGTGTGCTGGCCAACATGGCTTTGACCTGCTGGAGGGCGCTCTCATTCTCTGTCACATACTGTGGATAATAAAAGAAAGGCGTTTATGAGACATCCTGTATTAGTAACGACAGATTTACTGTTACATAAGTTAAGTCACTGGGCAGATTGGTTTATGCTGAAAACAACAACATAAATGCCAAAACAGTTTATAATATTTGACAGTGGCTCTTTTCATGGCTTCTGTTCAGCTGTTCTTCCCTGACAGATCATCACCTCGTCTGTTTCGTACCTGTACGTGCTGCGCCTTGAAGATGCTCAGCTCCTTCTCCACCTCACAGATGTGGCTGGTGGCCTTGGCCATCTCGGCTCGCTCCAGGTCCCTCTCAGCCAGCAGCTGCTCGATGTGCTGCTGCTTCTCCTTCAGGGCCTCCTGGAGCGCCGTGGTGCCCGAGATCTTGCGGGCGTAGCGCGACGAGGTCTCGGTCAGCTAACAAAGGCGAAGGACACAAAACGTTGGGAAAGTTGAGCAGAGGAATGGGTGAACAAGTGAAGGGTGTGAGAAAAAGAAAAGAGGCAGAGAGGTTGTAAAAAAAAAAAAGGTTAAAAAGGGTGGGAAAATGTGGAGAGACAGGGGAAATGAAAGTGTTAGGATGGAAAATGATGAGGGAGGAATGAGAACAGATTAGATCGAATTCACAAAGATTGGACACAAGTTCATCAGCTTCACACGTTCCCCTCAGATCACATCTGGATGAGATAGAAATATCTATTTCTCTGACTTCAAACTTTATTTTCTCTGATATTGTTTTATCGAGATCATGATAAAATTATTTAATGATCACAGGAAAACAGCTACTCTGTGACCTCGACTTAACAGGCTTTGCTTTCTCGTGAATTTGTAAACTTTTTTAATTTTCTAAAATATTGGCTACATGAGGCTTCAAACAATGAATATTTCTCAGCCTTTAAAACCCCTTGGTCTAAAATGTATGAAGTCCTAAAAGATGCAACATTTTCTTTGACCACTAGAAGGAGCCCTTTTAAAGGATTCCTGCCTGTCCTGTAAGATCGGTTCAATTCACTAGCCTTTATTTTATAAGAGAATAATACAGAGAATGGAGTTTTTCTACTGATTGAAATCCAAAGTAGTTCTTAGTGATAATATACTGTACATAAACACTTCACAAATAACCCTGACTTGGCTTTTTTTGTCTGCAGCATTTCTGGTACAGAAACTTTGAAAAAATATAATATAAAATACATGGTGGATGTCGAAGGTCATGGATTTTGTGAAGGCATCTCCACTCTGTATAGCAAGGACTGCCGGTAAGTAATTTATACTTTTATGGATGTTAATATTTCACTGCCTTTACTTTCACAGCCATAAATGCACTAACCGACTGACTGACTTGAGGTTTTAAATGTGCTGTATTCTTATCTAAACCTTGGTTTCTGTGCTTACTTTCCTACCACTTAACAACACGAACCGTGGCACACGGACCACAGATCTTTAGGACTGACAGTGAGTCCGAATATTTTGTGCCGCGTGATCTGCTTGATAATTCAGAACGACTGCTTTCAGCGCTGTCTGACACTGCTGCCAACAATTAAGGAAAGTAACGGGGAGTATTCTCCAGCCACAGTCTGGCTTGCAACCAGAAGCTAAAATCAATGCGAGATACACTGACGTCCCATTCGTTTCAGTTTGTTGCCAACCATTCCTGAGGATATTACTCTTAAAGACACTGTGTGCTGGATTGAGCAGCTTGAGCTCTCTTTCAGCTGCAGGTCTGCGGATTTGTCACAGTGGGACAAAATGCAAAGTCAGTGAATCAGAGCCTCACACTGCAGGGCAAATCATTAACTGCTCAGCAGATAAGGGAGTATTTCAATACAATGAACCCATTCATCATCCCGCTGTAGACAGGATATTTCATGACATGAAATCAAAAACTGAAATTTGAAACATTTAACTGTAATCAGACACTGTAATAGATACACGTTTAATAAGTAATAGTATTTAGATGTCCTTTTATGTTGTATTGTGTGATTCTGATGATTGTTGGAGCAAGTGATGCAAGACAAATTTCTGTGTGAACGGACAATTAAGTGTTATCTCTGAATAATAATAATAATATTAAGAGATTAATAAGCATACTTGGTATTCAAAGGAGTGGAAATTGAAAGGGTTCCACTTTTTTCTTTTCCTTTTCTACTTGATTTAAAAGGAAAATTATAATAAATTGAAAGGTATCTTAAAATTACATTGAAGAAAAATCTAATAAAAAATATATATCTTCAAGGTTAGACACATATATATTGCATATATGGGACCTTATCATGTCCCATATATGCAATTTTGATCCACTTTTATATTTTGTTTTATTTTTATGTTAGGCCATTGCCTGCAATTCTTGACCTGTGAAGCATCTTGTTACTCCGGTTTTGAACGGCACTTTAGAAATAAAGTTTACTCACTTATTTACTTTAAAGGAATAATTTTGGGAAATATGCTCATTCAGTTTCTTGCAAAGAGTTAGGTGAGAAGAGCTTAGCTTAGCAGTAACAAAATGGGTTTAAAGGTCATTAATTAACACGTCATATTTTGTTAATTTAATCCAAAGAAAAAGCAAAGCGTAAAAACGACATGTTGTGGTTTTAGCAGTTACTTCCTGGAGACTGCTGCGACGACATGACTGGCTGTAGCTTCATGTTTAAAATACCGATCTTCTCATCTAACTCTTGAGAGAGCATATAAGCGTATTTCCCAAACTGTCAAACTATTCCTTTAAACAGCACATTACTCTGTAACAGCCCCTCTGCTCTCAGTATGTATTCGAGGCATACTGCTGTCATCTTACCAGTCCAGTTCGGCTCGGCCGTCCACCCACGGAGGAAGCCACCGAGCTGACTGAACTGATGGAGGAGCTGCTGGGGCTGTGGGCCAGAGAGGAAACCCCCATGGCCATCCGCTTGCTCTTCTTAGCCTTGGCCGGGCTGGTGGAGGGGAAGCCGATGCGGATCACCTTGTGGATCGGAGCAAACAGGCCAAACTTGGGAAGACACTGGAAGTATCTGCAGGGAGAGAAGGAATTTTTGTTTAGCACAGAACTGCTTTACAATTATGTTCCCAATACAAAATCGGTGTTTTATAGAGTGTCACTTTGTGTTTAGTTTGGGGATTCAAAAAGCTTTATTCTTAGGTAATTCCATTAACATTTAGAAGAAAAAAATGCTGATAGTCTGAAGGCATTTTTGTAGGAAATAATGATCTTCTTTTGTCATCTGGAAACATTTCAGCTTCAAACCAGGTGCAAATTTGCCTTAAAGCTCTTGCCACATCGCTGATTAAATGGCCAATCATTAAAATCACCTATAAAACTGTCAAACAAAATCCAGCATGACAAGTGCACAAAGGCCGGAGTCAGCTGCAGCATTACAGAGCAAGAAGCACGTTTAAAATAGCCGTTATATTGGTGTTGTGTTTAAAGCACAATATAGTACATGAAGAAACTAATAACGACAGTAAATAGTAATAAATAATAGTTATCTACAGCATTAATAGTTGCTAATAGTATCTGAAATGATTAGTTAATGAATCAATTAGTCGATCAAGTGAGAATTAATTGGCAAATATTTTGATAATCGATTAAGCTTTTGAGTTATTTTCCAAGGAAAAACATTTGCTGTTTCCAGCATCTGAAATGTAAGAATTCACTGCTTTTCTTTGTCATATATGAGAGTAAACTCAATATGTTTGGATTTGGGACTGGTGGACAGAAAAAACAAGAGATCTGAATATGTGACTTTCAGGCCTGAAAATTGTGAGGGGCATTTTTCACAATTTTCAGTGATTCAATGAGAACATAATCAGCAGATTATAAAAGAAAATAAGTGTTAGTTGCAGCACTACTAATCTTTCTTGGACTACTTCTTGCTAAAGAATCATCTGACTATCATTTCTGGAGGACTTTCATTTGATTGATGGCTGTTTTGAGTTTTATTTGATGTAAATGTTGCATGATGTAAATCGTTTAAAAGTCACTGTTATTGATCATTTTGATGTTTTCATTCTTAACTTTAACTACAGTTTGGGATTTTTTAACAGAACATCTGTTAAGTTTTACTTCTTACTAGTTTCACTAGTAGTTTTACTACTACTTTATTTACTTTTACTGTTTTCTTTCTCTACCTTACCTACATCTATATTTGATATTGTGAACATAGTTGAGGGGCCATGAATAAGCCCCTCTGGGCTATTTGCCTCTCTGCACACAGCACTTTTTGTTATTCTAATGCCTTTTTAATACATAAACTTGTACAAAAAACTTTGAATCCTAAACTATTTGGGGATTACATTGGGAGAGAAGGTTACAAACAAGGCCAAATATTTTATTTTAAATATTTTAGTATAAACAAATAAATGTGTGCTTCTGGATCTGGACTTTCCTCATGAAAAATGTGTCAGTGTCTGGGATACTTAGAGAACTTTTTTTCCTTTTGGCTAACAGCTTTAAAATTCAAGCAATACTCTAAAATGTCTGTAACCATATTTCACCCATTTTAAACAGTTTTTTTATTAATGGGGGGGGGGGGGGGGGTGCATGCTGTGCTTAGAAAAATGTCTGTGTGACAAAATGTAAATTATAAATATGATGCATAAAAACACGCCCAAGCAGTGGTGCAGACCAGCTCTGTGCTCGAGGGTCAGTCAGTGCAATTTCATGGACAAACAGATGAAAGAACAAACAACTGAACAGATGGATCCACAGTCTTCCCCTCAATTTCCTTTTAGGGGAAAAAGAAAAGGAATTTGGGGAGCTTAAAGCATACATAATGTGTGTGTGTGTGTGTATACCTTGTACCAGCTACCGCACCATCATTCTTCCCCAGGGGCTCATCCAGCTCGACCCCACACCATTCACCCTTGGCGAAGTCTGTCTCTCCCATGTAACGTATGACTCCCATCTTAGAGCCTCCCACCTGACGACAGAGAAGGAAAATGTCTGACTGTTATGCTTTCAATCATAAAACGAACACGCAGAAAGAAAGAGTTAAATGCATTAAAGTAAGTGGGTGTGGAAGTTTTAATGACATTTTTAGTTGTCCTTATAATCTGTAATATACCATCATCATGTGATAGTTTATTTGGAAAAAGAAATAGTCAGATATTTTGGGAAATATGTTTTTCACTGTCTGGAGAAGAGTTAGGTGAAGATCAACACCACTCTAATATGTTAACGGTAAACATGAAGCTGCAGCCGGTTAGCTTAGCATAGCATAAAGACTGGAAACGGGGGAAACAGTTAGCCTGGTTCTAACCAACAGTTACAAAATCTGAGCAGTTGCCAGACAACCAGCGGAAACTTCAGGAATTTACAGCTCCCAGCCAAGAAATAGTCTGGCACACAACCGCCCCATAAAACAGCGTTTACACATTTCAGTTTTTTTATGGATTAAACCAAAAGTGAACAAGCATATTTCCCAAAACGTCGAGCTATTCCTTTAAGATTGGTAGCTTCTACTTCATGCCTTTGACATCACACAAGCTAGTGATTCTGAACATTCATCACCACATTTCCCATAATCCCCTTTGCTTCTGTAACACACAGGATGTTGCTAATGGTCATCCTCTGCGTCAGCCAGCATGCAAAACTGACAGCTGCTGAGTGTCTTTCACACATGGTGACCACATGTATGAGACATAAAAACTCATCAACATGTACAAACATCCCACTGGTCAAATTGTCTTTAAATGTCTAGACATAAAATACCAAACCATGCCTAACACATAATGGCACATACTGCTTTAATTCAATTTCACTACTCTGATCATTTGTTAAAATGATGATTGTGACATTTTACTCCACAGAACATTGCGCCCTTCTTTCATTCATTATTAATCAATCAACCAATTACCTTTTTTAGGGCTGCAGCTAACAATTATTTTCATCATTGATTAATCAAATTATTTTCTCATTTAATCAATCCCCATCACAGTTTCCCAGAGCCCAAAGTGACGTCTTAAAATGTCGTTTCATCCGACCAATAGTCCAAAACCCAAGAATATTCAGTTCACAATCACGTAAGAACAAGAAAAGCAGCAAAACTTCTCACTTTTGTCATTTTTTCTTCAATGATAAATAGATTACCAAGACATTTGCAGATAACTTTTCAATCAACTAATCGACTTATCATTAGAGCTCTACTTTTTTCACCAGCAACTCTACCTGTAACTGTTTTCTTCAACTACATTATTATAATCCCATTCCCAAGAAGGTGTTAATTAATTAATGAATATGCAGAATGTGCAGAATGGGAGAGTGCAAAGAGCAGAGCAGATGTTTCAGCACCACATCTTCTCTATTTTACAATGAAACATTTAATAATACTACATATTTCTTTAACATTTAAGAACCTTAAATGAATGAGTGCAAACAGGTCCCATATATAAATACTGACTATTGACAAACAAAAAAAGGGTGTGGTGAGTCACTCTTCAGCTATCTATTGTCAAATTAATATTCCGCTCCTCTGACTTGTCCTTCTCCTAAACCACTGAGGCCAAAGAAGAAAATGTGGCGAGAAACACTGTGGTGTCACAAGACATTAAACTGAGATGGCTTGCTGTCAGCCTGGCTGTGTGATATGTCTCAGTGACTCAGTGTCAAAGTGCCAGCAGTGCTAACACAGCCAGTCAGCACGAGCCCCATCTTGGCTCCTGTTATTGCCAATCTCATCTAAAAGCTATTCTCAAAAGGTGGTCTAGACAGAGAGCTAAATCCCTACCTCGTGCATCTTATCTTAGGGGTATCTTTGGCTGTAAATATCTCTACTTGAAACATGCCACACTGAATATGAACTGCCAAGACGTAAACTGTCATCCTTGGTGAATTCTTTGGGACAACAAATGGAAACTTTGCATTAATACTTAATATTCTGATAGTGTATATATCAATAAATATCTGTTAAACTAATGACGTTCCCATCAGCTTCAGCTCTACTTGGTGTTTAATGCTAATTAGCAAATGTTAGCATGCTAACACGCTAAACTAAGATGGTGAACATGGTAAACAATATACCTGCTTAACATCAGCATGTTAGTATTGTCATAGTGAGCATATTGGCATCCAGACGTTAGCATGTAGCTCAAAGCACCGCTGCGTCTAAGGGTACATCCACACTAATATGTTTTCATTTTAAAACGCACAACTTTTGCTACGTTTACGCCTAGCGTCCACGCTATTGCGGCGTTTTCACACCCCTAAAATATAGACTTTTGAAAACTTGCGGTAGCAACATGATACGTTTCAATTTCTCTCTCATTCTGTTTAATAAAATCATTCAGACTCCATGTACACCCAATTGTTGCTACTCCAAATGTGTAATGCTTGTGTGAAGGGACAATTTAATTGACTAGCGGCCATTTGAGTGGCTTTCAAAATACCCAAAATAAACAGCAGCCACCATCACATGCAACCCCACTGAAAGAAAACACTTATTTAACCTCTACCAAACTCTCCAGCAGCAGAGACGGCCTCTGGTCGAATAGTAAAGCTAGCAGAGTCGAGGCAGTTCTGTGGTGCTCAGACATCAAAGGTGCCAAGACAAATGGAGACAGTAATCATGTGTTTAGCCTCTGAGGTTGTCTCTCTGTTGGGAAACATTTCTGCAAGTCATTGTTAAAAATATTCTGAGTAACATCCTCTTGAGGCAATCTCTAGATGGCTGCTGTTTAGTCACCGACACACAAACATTGGCAAAGTTTGACCTTTGTTAAAGATTAAAGAGAGCAGGACTGGGCACTGCTAAAGTGCCAAAGATGCCTCCAGTTCAACAAATGTGTGTGAAAACAGTGTGTTCTACTCCTGCTACTATCACATAATTCAATACCTAGTGGAGGAAAACAGTCTTCGCTTTGTGTCCACAATGCGTAATCTGAGTTTCACACTTTGTGCTCATTTCACAAAACTTTTGAAGGCAGTGTTGTATTTCCAACAGCAGAGGAGGGGCGTGAGACAACTGGATGGCAGCACGTTCGAGGCCCCCGCAGTAAGATAGATTACACGGGAGAGGCTTAGGAAATAGATGGATTCACTGATCAATGTGTCAGCAGTGGTCTCTCCTCTCTTAAGTGCTGAAAGTAATCCGGAGTGATTTACAATATTGACCAGGAAGAAGGCTTCTCGAGCTGCCCGTTTCCAACTGCACAGGATCTGATGTAACTATCCCCTGTGCCCATCAGTTAATGGGAAGCAATGTGACCCAGGGCCAATAATCCCATGCAGTGAACATACACACATTAATAGGGGTCAATGACAAAATACGCAAAAAGCAAATACAAATGTTTTTCCTGCAGAGATTTACTTTGACATGCTACATAATGACCATTTTAACCATCTTTTGTTGGGCAAAGGTAGACTAAAGGATAAAGGTGCAAAAGATGGATGAAGGTTGAATACTAGTAGACAGAATAAGGAACTTTCCTGTGGAGATCAGCCATGTATCACATTACACTGCATGAATCCATCTTTACCGAGGGCTTCATAAAACTGTAATTAGCCATCCACTGGGACTGTAAAAAAAATCATCTAATTACTTTCAGCTAATTTGTCATAAATATTTACAGAAAATCAAGTCAAACATTTTAAATTGTAATAATTTGCACGGATAGTGAAATTATTTACATTCACACTTGTTAATGACAACCAACCTTTCCTGTGTAGAGTGAGATGAGAAGATCAATACCACTCTGGTGTCTGTCTGTTAAAAATAAGGCTACAGCCAGCAGGTGGCTAGCTTAGCTTAGCATAAAGACTGGAAACAGGGGGAAACAGCTAGCCTGGCCCCCACCCTCCCACCCCCGCAAACCTGCACAGGGTAAGCACATATATACAATGATGGATGGATGTAAAGTCAACTCATGATACCCAATGTTCCCATCATACACTTCCATGACTTTCCCATAACTGATGTATGTGGGAAAGTCAAAAAGTGGGGATGTGTTCTTTCTTCCTGGAACTCTGACGCGTCAACAGTCAGGTTTCTAATACAAATAGGTTGAAAAATACATTCTGCTATGTACCTTAAAATGACCAATTTCTACAACCTTTTGATATTTCATTACCCTGCCAGAGGTGTTTTAAACTTCCCAGACTTTTCCGGTCTGGAATAAAAATCTTAAATTCAATGATTCTCCACAAATTCCATCACTAGAGGTCTACAAACCATTTGTTGTCCAACACAAAATTACTCACCAAAACTCGATCTCCAACTCGAAGATCCTTATCCCCACCTTTCTTAACCGAACCGCTGTCAGACATGTTGGACCCTGACTCATTGCCCGTTTTCCCCGCGCTGTTGAGCAGCCCCTCTCTGAGTGGCACTACCACCCGCTGGCCAGGGGGGGCGCCGCTGCCGCCCTGCTGAGTCTGATTCTGGGCAGAGAGTGAGTCAGTGGAGTGGCTGTCACTTCCCTCTCCGACCGGCTGTCGGGTGAGCTTCGAGGGGCGCGTGAAGATGCCTTGGAGGGGCTGGCACTCGAAGTAGCGCACTCCACCCACTGAACCATCATTTTTGCCAACTAGGTCATTCAGAATCACGCCTGCCCACTGTCCCGGGGCGAACTGGGTCTCCCCTAGGTAGGAGATAACTCCTAGTTTGACACCGTTGACCCAGACCTGTTCACCCACTGTGTAATCCCCCAAAACATCGTCGCCCTCTTCAGAGATTTTAGTTGGTGTGGTGGGCTTGAGTGGACAGTCTGGAGAAAAAAGAAAAACATGATATATTATTTGCCATGTTGCAGAGCAGGAAAATTGTTCATATAACAAAAACAAAAGCAGGTAACAGTAGCAAGAAACATGAACATTATGGAAATAAAACTAATGTTGTAAAACGTGCACGGAAATTAAAAAAATACTTCTTATTGTAATCCCATTCTCTTAGCTAAAACCCTTCTCATTGGAGGGTCAAGTCGTAAACACTGCATACATTGTGAGAACATCCTCATTCACAGTCCAGCAGAATCGCCTTCACACTAATTCGTCCTGTTTGACCGTGTCATGCTGGCAAAAAAAAAAAAGACAGAAAAAAACAGCTTGTGTGGCAGCATCCAGCACAACAGTGCAATTTGTGCAAGATTAGGCGTTACTCTAATTCCTCCTGAAAAGTGGGTCAGAGAGACGTGTCGGTGATGTGCCCATGATTAACCCCCCCATGCAGCCCTGTGATATCGCCTGTTTGACACATAGATGAGCTGGATCTCTGGTTTTTTCCACAGCAGCCTGTAAACTGAGCAGGGCACCATTAGCACGCGGTCTACTGCACCGCACTGCCAGTAAAAGTGTGTGTTTATCTGTGTATGTGTGGGTGTGTGCAGGAATGGTTGGTGCCAGGGCTGTCTCCCCGACACCCTGAGAGAGGGCCTGGGGCTTTGTGGGCCCCAATCGTTGTGCTTTATGCCTCAATTGCTCCCATATGTTGTGATGTGAGACACATTCGGCACAAATGCAAATGAGTACACCTTCAAAGGGGTTTTAACTTGATGATACAGTTTGAAAGTCTTTAGGAATGTGCTGCTTCTAGTAGAGGTTTATTTGGGGGAAAATTCCCGAGCGATTATCTTAAAGATGAACTGCAATATACTGCTTTCAGGAGAGACATCTGACATATTTTAAAAGGTGTAGTCCATTTGCTTTTGTCAGAATCAGGGAAAAGGTTTGTTCTTTGCTGCAACTGTTAAACATTACATAAATCAGCGACCAAAAGATATTGACAATATCAGGTCCCTCATTAATCCGTAATGTGTCAGAATCAATGTCGCCCAGGGCAAACTGTCATATAGCATCAACATCAGCCATAACTCACTCTGTGTTTGACCCATATTGACTGCAGTGTTCTCTGCAGCTGGAATCACAGCTGGATTATGAACTCCATCCAAAGCACCAGAAAAGGTTTGGAAATGAACCCGAGAAAACTTCCTGCTAACAAGGTCATGGGGTCCAGCATTTTCGGTCAAGATTCAATTTGATTCTGATTTCATTAAAGTCTCTTCCGACCTGTGAAAATACCTTTAAACAGCAAATACTGAGAACTCTAAGGTAAGATCAACATGAAAGTCCTGTCACATTTTAAATTAATTTAGCATGTTCTCTATCAGAAGGTATTTATCCATTTTGTAATTGGTTACACAAATAACCATAGCTCTAAGCTCTTTAGCTGTGCCTCACTGTTGCTGTCCTTGGGGAGTGATTTTGGACACAGCCACTGTTATATTCAGCCTTTTGTCAGATCTCTGTCAAAGCAAATATTGACAGGCATCTTTAATCTACTCCCTAAACACCGTTTTCTTATAGCTGTTTTGTGATTGTCATATGATTGATTTGTAATTTAGTAGAATTTAGTTTTTCTAAGATCAGCTTACTGCTAACCGAGCTAGCCACTGCACTAGCTGTGTGCTGCTAATGTGACATTCTAGATAATTGCTGAATTACTGTTGGCATAACTGTTTTGTATTTACTCTTTTTACCTTTACTCTCATGGACTCTATGTGAGCGTTAACTAGATTAATTACTCTGTTGTACTTCCTAATGTTGAGCTTCCACTGACGGTAGTTTGTTTCTCCCCGGCATGAAGCACAATGAAACTAATTTGACAGTTAGCCAATACTTTGGTGAATAGTTTCCTTGTACTAATTCATTTTCCAATACCTTTTGTCTAACTCTTGTTTATAGATTCTCATTCTTTTCTTGTTTGTACTCAGAATCATTTAATGTGATGTTCAGTTTTCACAGTTTCACACTTGCTCCCGGTAAAAACTTCAAAGGAAATGCGCTGTCTTCAACATTTATCTGGGGTGTGTTTAGCTCGCTGCATAGCTGTGTGCCTACATGCACGGTCAGGGCAGAAGACATACAGTTATGTTTTTTTTTTGTAAGGGATACACCGGATCAACCAATGCAACATGTGATCCTGGCCAGCAGACCGGGGTAGCGTTTAAAACCTGAGCTAACCCATGATTTGGGTTGCTGAGGCAACAGGAGAGCAGGGGTAAAAGGATCCTCGGCAGAAGGAAGACTGGAAACACAGCCCTTACTTTCACTATTGTGCTTGGCCACCTCCCACCACCATCTGAATCCCACTATTCATCAGCTCTGCACAATGAAACCTCCACAGCTTCCTCCCGTCCCTCCTCCTCCCCCCAATTATCCACCCATCTCTCCCTGCTTTGGTTACACGCACACACACACACACACACACACACACACACACACACACACACACACACATCCTCTTTCTCCGGCCTCTTTACTTTAACTCTGCTTATTTATGATCATTTTCAACAATGAGTATCTTCTTCGCCCTCTAACTTGTTCTTTTTGTTTTAAATTGAGCTGGTTAGTCAAGGCTGATATTGTGTTGTTGTCTTCAGCAGTGGTTGTGGCAGCTGGCTGAACAGCACAGACCCTAACAGATGGAGGGGGTTGAGCTTGAATGTTTTTTTTTTAACTTTTGATCAATTTGTTGCTTTCAAATGTACTGTGTTTAAAGTTAATATCATTTTACACATAAAGAAAATCCACAACCAAAGTGTCATCCAAACATCCACACATTTAAGAACCTTTCCATGAGCACAAACAGGTTTTTAAGGGTTTATTATCTCTTCAAATGACCAATTTATCGTCTTGAGGTCTAAGTTTCAGTAAACCCATTTTGACGTGTGGCAAAGCAGATCACAGCTGTATTAATACAAGTGGGGAATCAAACCTACATTTCATTCTTCATGTTTTAAACAGTGGCAGAAGCATGTTACATGTTTATATTTGGTTAATTTAGCTTCGTGCTGCCAAGTTGCTTCACGTGGACTCACATGGAACCTCAGAGATTTTGGCTATGATTGTTGCAGATGAGTGGTAGAGCATGTGAGCAAACTTTATAGGCATGAGCTATGTGTGGTGATTTACCTTCTCTGACATTCAGTTAAGAGGTAAGTCACTCTGTACCCATTTAACCTTGCTTTTGGGGTACACCGCTGCAGTTTTATAGCAGAGCATGCCATGGCTGCCTTGAAAAAGGACAGAAACCTGTGTTTTTTCAGGTATTTGGTGCTACAGTTCAGATAAATAGCTACACTATTCTGTGAGTGAATTTGCATTTAGTAACATATTTAGAAGGACTGTACTGTCTTCTTTATTGAGTCACCGATTTTGATTCAGTGAACTCCAAGTTACAAAACTACTGTTGCTATTAAGCAATTATAAGGTGTATCTACAGATGCAGTATGAAGTCCTAACAGGTAATCCACTATTGAACAACTGATTTAACTATTATGGGACACACACAAAGGACAGAAAAGAGGATCCAATTGTGGATTTGGTTGTTCCCAATAAGGTAGTTGTCCCTTTAACACCACTGGGTGTGTCAGGCCATTGTGGGCAATGCTGCAAATAAAGGAGCAGGACTGATTTACTGTATGTCAATATTGGATTTACCGGACTGTTGCATCAATGTGATGAAAGGTATCATTTACTAGATTCGTCTAAAGCAGATTTCCTTCTGGGTTCTAGTTTCTCTATTTAATATCCTCCAAAAGTTGTTGTTTCACAATATAAATCTTGATATAAAATGACATATACCATGATAGAAGATTTTATCCACCCACCCTTCCCTCTGAGTACATTTTTAGAAATTCTCACAGAGCGATTGAGAGTCTCTTCAACCCTCCCAAAATCAAATAAAAGTCAACCCGCTGTCACAATAAGCATGACAAGTCCACCATGAGCAGTTCTGATTGTGGTGTTTTCATGTCATTTGTAACCTTACAGTGTATGCTGGTGGCTTAGTTGTCTGACGTACATACTGTGTACCCTAAATATCCTGGATTCTTATTCAGCCCAGGACCTTAACTGCATCTCATCTACCTGTCTGCCAACTTTCCAGGCTCTTGTTATTATCTCGCTGTGAGCTATAATTTAAAGCTGCACTAATCAGTATTCTTGTATGAACAATGGATCAAATGAGCATGTGTGGGTCTCTCGTAATGACTGACCCACAGAGGATTAAAACCCAACTCTGAGTTCCCCTCTGCAGTTTTGGTTTTAAGGCTGCAGCTTTACCATTTTGGCTCGCTCTCACCGCTCTCATCTCCCTTGTTTCCAGATGCTGCAGGCAGCTGTTTTCAGCGAAAAAGCTCTGATAAACCCACTGTACAGTACCTGCCCAGCACCAAACAACAGACCAACAAAGTTAGCTGTTGCTAGCATAGTGCATAGAGCATATCTGGACATATCTTGAATTTAAGTTGGTAATAGCCATAATTCCTTTTTAAGATATCTACAAAGACAATTTGGACATCCTTAAAAAGGTTTGTATGATTATCCCTAATTACATTTTATATATCTACAAATACATTTTTACTAGTCATAATTACAACGTGACCACCAGTGAGAGATAAAATTCAAGATATCTGCAATTGCATGGTGGCTATTTAGAACGATAATTCAAGATATCTGAAATCATTATAGATATCTTCAAAGGATTTTTGACTGTATGAAATGACATGCAGAAAGTACAACATTGGGAAATGAAAGCAATCCTACATGCATCAAGACAGTGCATTTTCTTTTGTAGATAAACAGGATGTGGGCAAACCAATGAGTTCACGTGTGGTAGAAACAAACTGTTTAAACCACAGGCAAGAGTTTAGATGAGCACCAGTCCATTAAGTACAACTAACAGCTGACAACCCCCGAGAAATAAGCTTCAGTGCAACATTGCAACATTAAGGGATTAGCCTTTTGAGCCGGCAATGGCCCGAGTTCCAGATGATTTCAGACACAATCTGAGCTGTTCCGCCTTCCACACACAGAGAAACAAAAATGACCTGCAGGCCAAACACAAACTTGGGTGGATAAATGAAAGCAGTTTTTGTTTACGCTCTTTCAAAATGCTTATAACTGGCTTTAAGAAACCAAGGAAGTGAATATGCTTATTATGCATAGATATGTGTTTTAAAACATTCCAACAGCTCTCAGGAGATCGTTCACAGATAAATAGACATTACCAATTTTGTAAAACACTAATTAATATTCTTGTATGGCAGAAACAGTTTTTAAAAAGGGTTTAAAAGTCCATTTCATCGAGGAACTTTCTTTAATTTAACATTCACAGCATATAGAAGGAGTGTTCCTGTTCACACATTAACAAATGTGAACTGGAGTAAGATAGAAGTCACTTGCAAGCAGTCTTAATACTATTCTACACAGCTTAGGTTTGCCACTAAACTAGTTAAAACCATAGACAGTGTATAAAGATGGACGACACGTCTCCACTTCCTCCCACTTTACAAAAATTAATTTAAAATATCCCGGATACAGGGAGAGAGCCGCAATATCTAGGTCCCACCCAGACACCCGCCTGACTCAATCGTGAGCAAATCACAATCAAATCACAGTTGTCAATCATGACATCATGCCCCCTTTTTATAGCATCAAATAACTAATTAAAACCAAACTTATCGGAACATCAGTGTGATAAGAACTAGCTAAAATGACAGAAACCATCTTTGGGAACATTTTATTTGACGTGTACTTTGATTTTTCAGTTTGGCCCATGTCCCATCCGCTAACATGTAGGGGGCGGGGCTTATGACCTATACTGCAGCCAGCCACCAGGGGGGTGATCCAGATGTTTTGGCTTCACTATTAGGGAGCTGTCATGTCGTCCATCTTTATATCATGGATGTATAATAAGACCTGGATATGGCGCCGCCACTCAGCCTTGCTTCCTATTTTGCAGGTATTGCAGTGAAAAATTCCCCTGTGGCCCAAAAAGTATTTTCTCCATAGGCCACCACTGTAAATGAGACATCTGTAAAACTGCAAACAAAGGTCAGTTATGACTCTTTCTGTTATAATTTAAAACTTTCTTCGAGCCAAGAAAAGTGATTTCAAAATCTGTGATGTCAGCGCAATGTAAATGGCCCTCGCGGGCGGGGCCAGAGAAACACTACTGCACATATTCAGCATAGGAAGCTAGAAACTTTTTTTGGCGTATGCGCCAGGCGAGCAATTCTTATTGGACTGAATAGGGGCCATCTTTGGGTCTGGTATCCAGTTCTTATAATGCACCTTACATTTGCATTTATTCCATTTAGCACCTAATATATCATAGTGACAGCTCTCTGTAGTAGTTCTGGCGGTTAGACTGTCACTTCACGGCTGTGTTTTTGTGTTCTTATTCTTATATTCTTGTGTGTATTGGTGTTTTCGTATTTAAGCTACTGGATGCCTAAATTTCCTTCGGGATCAATAAAGTATCTAATCGAATGTAATCTTTATATACAGTCTATGGTTAAAACTAAGAAATACATTAACATACTGGTAATATTATGTATCATTGGTGACAGTACAATAAAGTAATTAGAAACAGTGTAAGATTCAGTAAATGAAACACTCCTATGTAGCTACTGCTGTTTTTTCTTCCCTCGCTCTCATGAAATTCCACAGTCAACATGAACCGTGACACACTTGTAGCCGCCTCTGATAAAAGGCCTCCCATACACACTGATGCTAATGAGAAACAAGCACACTATCAGCCAAAGAAGGCTGGCTATTCTTCTGTTCTGTTCACTTAAGACCGGGGAGTGAAGCTGTAATTTAGCAGCAACACGACTAACATGTGCGTGTGAAGCTGGTGGGATGGGGCTGTCATGTGAGCCAAAACTGGGGAGGATAAACAGTGCGGCTGCATTTAAGGGGGAGAACAGCTGTGATTACTTTTTGCAGGCAGGGGTTGTAATTTGGATTCTGAATGTTTTTCAGACATGTCTAATTTTGGTTAGTAGTCAGTTTTTCAGTAGCTGTAAGGTCAAAGTCTGCATAAAGAGAGTCGTGTCCACATTTCCACTTTTCATTTCAGATTTCTGATAAAACACAAGCCTTGCCATATCTCTATTTTTGTTATTGTCAACAAATCCCATCTTTCCTAATGAATCCTAACATGTCAGCCAGTGCAACAGTGCGGCTCATTGATGTGTTTTTAATAGTTTTTGCACAGCAATGGAGCTCTATGGCAGAGGGGATGAGATCTATCAGGTCTTGGATACACAGACAATACTTTTAGAAAAATACAGAATATCACCAGAATTATCCTTTAAAGGTTTATTCTTTTCCAGATATTCTTTTTATCTTAATTATAATAAAGCTGTATTGTATTTTTAGACTTTTGTATTCCCTGCAAGTGGTCATAAAATATATTTCCCTATAAGGCGTTGTATGAATAATCCTCATACTTAAAATTAAAATGGTATTTTTCTTTATGTCTTCCCTTTCACACTGAAAGTGCTATCTTATAAAGTTCATATGCCAAACATGTTAGCAATCAGTTGCTTATTTATACACCCAGCAGACACAGAGCAACATTAGCATTCATTTGGAGTCATGTTTCTGGCCACCTGACAAATGCAAGTCCAGTATTCACTCTCCTTTTAGCTCCGGTTTGGTCTCCACCAACTCCTGAGGGAAACAACGGGCTCTTTAGCAGCTAAATCCGCCTTCTGTTTAGTGCTGGACAACGTTTATCAAAGCTTTTTCAGTGAAAACAGCCGTAAAAAAACAAAACAATAAGCTGAGAGACACCACAACACTCCGTAGAGCTGTGTGGAGTCGGGTGATAATTCAGTGCGGGTTTGTCACTACGAGCGACCCCTTTTACATTTCACATCCATTTAATCCATTTTTAATAATAATAATAAAAGAGAAAAACTGCATGACACCATCAAGGTGTGAAACAAACAAAATGTTGCTACTCCTAACTAAATAACAGAGAGAAGTTTTGTTTCAAAAACTGGCCAAGATGGATGAAGTCTAATTAAAGCCTCTCTGGCTGAAACATGATTATTTATTATTTTCTATATAAATATACATTATTTTAAATGGAGACAGGATAGCAGCCATCCAAACTGCTGAAAGCTAACAAGAAAAAAAGTTGCATTATAAATACACTTAAAGAAAACACTTCCCAGCTTGCATGTAATCTAATGCAGATGTGCTCTACTGAGTCATTCACACATAAATGGTCTTAGCCTCTTCCGGTGATGACTAAAAATAACTGGAAGAAATAAAGTCTTTTTATTTTCCACGGGGTCAGAAGGAGGAAGTAACTTACTGTCTTTAGGGACAACGGGGCTGGACGTTCCACCCGCTGAGGTCCTTCCCACTGGGCTGGAATGCTTGGGCCCCCGGCCAGGGATTTTCAGTCCACTGGACTTGAGCATATTCATTCTACAGTAGCAGGGACACGTCCAGGATCTGAGAGCTCCTCCCTGGGTGATGAAGGCTTGTGGATCAGGCACTAGATGTGGGTGTGGTGGCCGTCGCTCTCCATGTTTAGCTGTTGGAATGAGAAAGGAGGAATAAGGCAGCCATAAATATAGGAACAATTAACTGAAATAACAGGTAAATACGCAGAATGAGGGATGATCTAAAAGATGCATGCTTCAAGTGCATACTTATGTGTCACCCAACCTCCAAACCTGTATGAATGGACCAGACTGACAACTGGTAGTCACAGGAACAAGAATATATGAGATGACAGGGTGCATAAAAGCTGTAGCTGTTTGTTCAGTATACAGCAGAACAATGCAAAGGTGTTTTTTCAAAGGTTTTCAAACATTTGTGCAATTTCCAATCTTATCATGACTTAGAAACGACTATGTTTTACATTTTGTGCATACTTTAGATCTGTGCAAGGATTCATAGTTCACCAAAGTATTAGCTTAGGGCAGCAACGTGGGGGCCGGGACCCACTGAGGAATCTGACTTGTATTCTCATTTTTTTCCCAGTTTTTCTTGTGAAATACTTATTTTCAGGCTTCTGAAATCCTTCAAATGAAACAATCTGAGAAGGAAAGATCATGGTTTGGTTGCTGAACTACTCCTCACTTATGCCCACTCGAGGCCATAAATAGCGACAACGTAAAAGAAAACTGTCAGAAACGGCTGACTTAGAAGAAACCCTGGTCCTCTGATGTGATTTTTACAGTATGTGGCTTTCATCTGTATTTCCGGTCTTCCTTGGACAAAAACAAAGAATCATATTGGGATTTGTTTACATTCAGGAATCTGAAACACTCCACCATACCATTCCCAATTGGCACCAATAATGTGGCAGACTTCTCTGGTAACGGTGACAGAAAAATATCCAAGCACTATGGGCTTATTTCTGGCTATGAATATGTTCACATTTGTGTTGCCGGCTGCTCATTACAGCAAACCTAAAGTTAGAAACAGAAATTAATGAGATGTAGGCTCTATTCCAAAACTACAGCTGTGGTGCCCCTAGTTATATTTGCCTAGGTGTAACACCTGGAAATCCAACTGCAACATTTAAAAGTATGTTATTACTATAAGCCTATTATTATTGTGATTATCATTGCATTTGTCACAGTAAGTTTATTATCATTAATAACACCCAATTGCTTAATATATTCTTTCATCATTTTCAACAGAGTAATAATAAGACAGAGCCAATGTAGGCCGGTGCCCAAGTGGAGCATGGCCTACAAATCATGGCCCAAAGCCCATTAAGAAGATATAATGCTGTTACAGGCTACAATAAACAACACACATCTGGTTTGGGCTTTTAAACTAGACAGTGTGCATTAGGAAAGAAAGGAAGCAGATTTCAGGCACAGCTAGTTAATCATTTCCCACAATATTTACCCTCATCCAGATAATGAAAGAGGCATTTTCATTTTAGAGCAATCAGTCCTATTAAACCTGTCGAGAATGATGGTTTTGTTATAACTGAAGTAAAAAAATAAGGCCCTTGAGTGTCGACTGCTGTGATTTTCATATGGCCTAAGCTATTCTTCATATGGGCCTGAATTCATTTTCCAATCGACACCTGATTTTAGTGAAAACAGGATGAAAGCACTGGGATGCTAATGCGCACCTCAACAAAATGTAACACAACGCCAGTTTGATCTATTGTTGTAGCTACTGCGGCAACGTGGTCCAGACTGTCCTTCACTTAAACCCCGAGTCCCTTCCAGCAAAAAAAAAATGACATAAAAGCACATTAATGCAGGAAAATACTCACCTTTCTGTGTAAAATTAGAGTGTCCGAGCCTGTGTCCGACAACCGGCGAACTTTCAGTTTTCTCGCCAGGAAAGGGGGATTAGTGGCTGCCACTCCCTGGGATGCAAATATGGATGCTGAGCAGAAACTGAGAGGGAGAGTCGGCGTGGATCCGCGGATGATGACAACAGCTGCACAGTGTCAGCAACAGACCGGTGATGGCTTAGCAGCTAGCCTGCCACCGGTTCATTTTTCAGGTTGATAGCTAAAGCAGCTACCGAAGAGCGAAGATTATCGACATGTATCGCTGTTTTAGGAGCCGAAAACTGGCACACAGGTCCTGACGGTTTCCGAAACGAAACGCAGCATCAGCAACACTCAAAACCAACTTTTCTGTTGTCTGGCTCTGATTAAAGACGCCAACAGTCTCGGTCTGGACTCCCGGAGTACCTTAGTTATTTTTCCGGCCTCTTCTCGCTCTTGTCGGTGTTCCCACAGTGGTATGGATTTGCTGGGTTAGTACAGCCACCCTCTGACTCAACCCACCGGCTAGACTGAACAAAGGGGCTGGGAAGCAGAGCCTCCTGGGGGTATGATGAGAGTAAACTACAGTCTAGCTCATCTCCGTGACGTTCTCTGTTTAAAAGTATGGGGATTTAAACAGGCCTGTGCCTATCGGTCAAAATACCCGACTCACAAAGCGTGTCCAATGCAGTTTCCAGTCACTGGTACTACTTTTTCATTCGGCATCAATAAAATCGAGAATACTACATTTATCGCAATAACATGCCACATTTATGACGCTGCTCACAGTGTTCTTCATCAGCCTTCGACAGTGCATTTTCAGTTGGAAAAGATATGGCGTACTAATTATAAAAGTAACAATTTTACACGAATACAATGCTGTTCAAAACATTATGCGTACGCCGAACTGAAAATGGTTTCCATTGTTTCACAATAACATCTTAATTCACGTAAAAGTACTCCTGTACTTTCGCCAATAGGTAAGGAAACATTAAAAAGAGTAAATTCTAATTGCAGTTTGGTGTAGGGTTCTTTTTGACACCGAGCACAGCCAAGCTGGAGACAGCTTACGGGCAGATGTGAGATATCTGAGACATAATGGAAGTATGGAAGACTGATAGGGCCAATCTAGCAGTTTACACTCACTGGCAGCGGTCAACACGTGAACATATATAAGCGGGTGGGCGATTTATTCTCATATTTCTCTGATACGGTGGGTGGGGACAAAGCCACAAGCTTCGGCTTTTCAGGCTGGATTTAAAACGTTCTGATTGGTCAGTGCACCCAGAAGTCCGAACTGGGAAACGCTGGGATTGGTCGGCTTGTGTGCCCCAGTTTGACAGGTGTACCGCGAAATAGAGACCTGTACTGCCGCGCTGCACACCAGCCTCTATGTCCACCTTCACTGTTTGATGTCATTTGTTTCAAAGTAACACCATCTCCTTGGGTTTACCCAGTGGTGGCATGTAACAAAGTACATTTACTCACGTGCAGTCTTGAGGTACTTGTACTTTACTTGAGTATTTCCATTTTATGTTATTTTATACTTCAGCTCTACTACAATTTGGAGGCAAATATTGGACTTTTTACTCCTCTATGCTTATTTGACAACTTAAGTTACTTTACTTATTAATACAAAATATAAATCAGCTAATACATTATGATATATTATCATAGGTTAAGCTACCCAGCAGTATATCAAGTAATTAAAAAGAGCTCCACCTTTACCAGCTGCAATATTAAAAGCGATGAACACATTAAAGCATCACTAATTATAATCTAGTAATATAATTTGTACAATGAGTACTTTAAGTATATTTTGATGCTAATAGGCTGTTTTTGTACTTTTACTTTAGTAAGAATTTGAATTCAGGACTTTTACTTGTAAATGAGTATTTTCACACTGTAGTATTGCTACTTTTATTCAAGTAAAATATCTGAATACTTTTTTCCACCACTGGTTTTACCTTACAATTTGCTTTGCAGCTATTTTTTTTGGCTTTATAGCTTATGTTGTTACAAATTTACGACTGTTACATTAAACGGCAACAGCTACTGGAATAATCCCGAACATAACCCCTCATTAAGGACAGTGATGCAGACGTGATGCTCTTCCGATCTTGGTATCTTGAAGCTGCACTAATTGATATTATTACATTAACAGTGGATCAAGTGACTATGTGTAGTGTGAAAGGTGTTGCTCATCAACCTCTGCTGTTGCCCTCAGCTCCACAGAGCATTTAAGCATCTTTTAGCGACATTTGGTTTTATGGCCTGCAGCTTGGTTCAGTCTCACGGTGCTCATCAACCCCGTTTCCAGCCACAGGAGGTAGCTGTTTACAGAGAAAAAGCTCTGATAACTCTGATAACACTGTAAACTACCTGCCCAGCACCAAACAGGAGACAGACAAAGTTTGCAACTATAAATACATTCATCAGATAACCAAAGACACGATAACATGAACGCTAATGTTGCTCCATTTCTGCTAAACTTGTTTTATAGTGTACAGTGAAGCGCATGTTACAGCTGGTACACTGCGTTCTGTTGTGGCTATCAACCATACAACACAAACCTGGCACTTAGCAGGCTGGTCATCCCCATGAAGACCATTTGGCTGCCAGAGGGGGAACACAGAGGCCTTCTAACAATGTCCCACAACCTCCTACATCCTCTCAGGTGGTGACATCATACTTTATACTCCACTCTCAAATGTAGCCGGGATGACATCAGTTCAAGTACAACAATCTTGGTGCTTGGACACATTTCTCTGGACAAATAAAGGAGCAGATGAAGATGAAGGGAACTTGGAAAAGATTGTATATCATAAGTACAATCAGTGAGCAACAATGTTAGGGCTTAACAGTTACATGGTTAATCAGATAGCCCTGTAAAGCATTTTGAATATGGGCTAGATTGTGAAGACTGAGTAGTTGTAAGGATAGCTGTAGGTATTTAACAGTGCAGTTTCTTCTATTGACCACTAGAGGTCTCTAAAGTTCTGTAAAGGACTCAACTTCGGTATGGTATTACTGTGAGACCTGTCACAAAGGAGGGGGCACAACAGCTCAGTGAACATCATTTCTGTGTGTGCTGTAAACTTGACTTGGATTACACCAGAACCTGAAGCTGCGTGTGCAGTGCACACCTGAAGCTATAATGTGAATGATTAAACATGGGAGCTGAGTTAAGAAATGAACGCATTTACAACACAAACCTCCTTGTTTCCTCATTACTACCACTATCGCACAACACAGTGGGCTTTTATGCTATGTGCACGCTCAGCCTACAATATTTGTAACATATTTCAACATGTTTGTACACTGATATTTTCATATTTACTCATTTCTATTTTGTTGGTCTTTATTGCTGACTGAATACAGAACTGTGATGCTGTTAACACCTGATACTGGGTACCTGTTAGCCTGGTGTTGTGTCAAAGCGTTGAATGTTTTCCTGTGAGAACAAAAAAATGTCACTAATTGTGAATTATTTTCCTGCCTCTGGCTTTCCAAATGATACAACTTCAAAAGAAAATTTCACAGGATTAAGACTGAAAATAGCCCAAATAAAATAAATGTGAACATACCTGACTGAACTCCGGGAAGTACAGTTTTTCTCGGATTCTCAAAACTGTTCTGAATGCAGATTCTTTCTATTCAAATCATCCAGTGTGTGCGATGGGGTTGGGGTTGAGTCCTGAGGTGTGAGCTCCTCTCTGCTCCAACATCCCTGGATATAACGAAGGACCCTCGACAAACTGACAACAGATCAGTTTCACGCAAGGTCACGGTGAGGCTGGAGGACTGTGATAAAGACCGAATGTGAAGTGAAATTTGTTATTGTGTGTAAAAAATCTTTTGACTCAACAGATGAGAAATTGAAGTGTGCTGTTTTTAAAAGTGCAGTGTGGAGCAGATCTATACAGTAATATGAAAGTAATGCAATGAAAATAAAATAAAGAAGAAAATAAAGAAGAATAAAACATAATACAATACTAAAAGCAACAACTCCTGTTGATTTATTGTGTATATCTGGGCCCTTTTAGCTTTGTTCTGTTCTTTATCCCGCAGAAAACATCACATCAAGGTTAACCTTAAGACATTTAACTCAAGAAAGTCCTCAACCCACCACCCAGCACTCTGCTTCACTCTCATATCACCTGCTGTTTGGACACAGCAGGTTAAAAGAATAAAACGGTTCAGAAACCATCTATCTGGCTCATTATCGCCATCTAGTGACACAAGCCACAAACTACACCCTCCTCAGAGCGCATCAGAGCTGTTCAAACTCTTTAACATCTCGTTTTTGGGGGATTTTCTGAGCCCACAGATTTAATTAATCAATTCCTGTTTTTTTCCCTATTTCATATCCATCCCTCTTAAACAAACTCAGTGGTTAGCCTGTTTTCCTGGTGTGAGACACCAGATACTTTCTTATAGTGGGTATTTTTAAACCCAACATTAACAGGAAACAGGATTAGATATATACTATTTCTTAAATTAAAAAAAATGAACATAGGACTTCACATTTTGTTGTTGTAGGGTGAAAACCTTGTATCTGCAGTTTTTTTTTTTTTGGGGGGGGGGTCATTTAAAGTATAGGTTGAGGTATTTCTTTATCCCTCTCAAATGCCTTTTCAAATGCTTTTTGTTTAAATGATATGAATCATTTTAATTTTATTTTTTAAACTTTGTAATATTGGCTGGACAAAACAAGCATTGCAAAGGTGTCACTTTGGGCTCTGGGTAATTGTGACGGCATTTCTCACTGAATTTTTACAAACCAAACAATCAATTGATTAATGGAGAAAATAATCAGTAGATGAATCCATAATGACAATAGCGTGTACCCCGCCTTTCGCCCAATGTCAACTGGGATTGGCTCCAGCCCCCCGTGACCCTCTAAGAGGATAAGTGGTATAGAAAATGGATGGACAATAGTCATTAGTTGCAGTCCTGAGCTCCAAACCAACTCCGACAGTAAAATCCTGCTTTTACATCAACGCACAAGTATTAATAATCTAATGATATAATATATAATAGTACAGTTACAGGGGACATTTTTCTGCGTTGAATACTTTAATACTTTAAGTACATTTTCCTGATAATACTTACATACTTTTACTTAAGTAACATTGTCAATGCAGGACTCTCTCTGCAAGTATTTTCTACAGTGTAGTATTAGTACTTTTACTTCAGCAAATAAGAATACTTCCTCCACCACTGGCAATAAGCAGCAGCCATACAGTGCATGTTTGCCTGTTTTGGGGTACTTTACAAAGTTACTCCACCAGAAGTCTGTCTGATTTCAATTATTTTGATGTTCTGACTAGCATTATTCATTGTTATATTCTATGTTCTTCTCATTCAACAGTATAACAAAGGGTCACAGTCACATGACCTGAGCTGCCTCATTAACATGCAGCGTGTCCAGATAATGCCCCTCTGTGATTTATAATAATGGCTCAGTGTTTCGGAGTGTGTGGACGTTGGCCTCTCAGTCCACTTCGTAGGGGAAGTGGCTGGATTACACGCTAATCCCATTATGATGCCGCTGCTATGTGAGGGCCGGGTGGAGGGATTAGAAACCAAAGGCTCGAGCTTCAGGACGGGACCAGCAGCAGACTGGGTGACTGTAACTACTGACACTGATACAGACACTAATGGCACATGTAAACAGTTTAGATGACAGTGCCACTGAACGACAAGGGAGGGCACGTCCCTTTATCTGTCATCTGGAGGTACACTGACATGGTATGTATTATTTGTATTCATGATTTGATGTTTTTGTAGCTCTCAGGCATCAGCAGTTTTCAAATTGACAACCGAGCAAACAGCTGATGGATGATGACGTGCAGGAAGCAGCCAAGTTTGGTGTCAGCTTAAATGAGCAGTAAATTCACAATAAGTTATGGCAGGGTGAGCGCTGTTTTCCTATGGAGTCTGTAATGTGCCACCAAAATAATTCTAGACATTAACTGTGTTTAATTATAATCAATTACAGCACAAAACTGATGAATTTTAAAAAAGATTGTAAAAGAAAATCAGTTTTTGATCTCTAGAGGTTCGTCTGAGGAATGTTGTAAAATGCCAAAAACCTATTGATGAGTCATTGGAACTGGACATAAAAATGAAACAAATGAATATGTACTTAATCAATGAATAAAGTCATGAATTCACTGACTGAGCGAATAAAGGAATAAGAGCAGAGAGAAAGTAGCAATATAGGAAGAAAGGAAGAAGCTAGGATGGGAAAATAAATGGAAATTAAAGTAATGCATTTAGTCTGCTGTCTTTCTTCAGAGGGAAAGGTCTCTGTTGAGAAACACAAAATAAAAGATGTAAAATAAAACAAAAACTAGATTAAGATAAAAACAAATTATTTTAAAAGCATTTAAAAATTCCTCCTTCCTTATTTTTCTTGCCTCAGGCTGGTTTATTCTGTCGCTGATTTTAATTAAAAATACAAAAAAAAGCTCACAAGCAACTTTTGGGATTTCTGCAGACTGAACGGAGGCTGCAGAACATGAAAGGATTTTTGAGCTCTTTTCTTTTAATTAAAGTAATATGACAAAGAAAACTAATATCCTGAACTGTTCCTACTCTTCCAGGGGTCTGCTGAACGTTTGGCTGAAGGTGTACCATCTGTTTTGGAGAAATAACTGATGAGGGAATGATTAACCTGGCTGGCAATGAGGATGTATGTGTGTGTGTGTCACTGTCAGAGTTGTCAGTGTCTGTGTGTGTACATGACAGGAGGTGAAGGTCTGGATGAGGGACAGAGATCACACACTTAAACAAAGCCAGCAGAGCATCTGAGCCAGACAGAGACGAGAGACAGTGACAGAGAGACAATATGCAGGAACACAGACTGTAACAGTGTCTATTGTCCTGCATTATTGGTGTTTTTATGTGGATAGTCTTTTGCAACAGCCAGTACATCGAACTCAAAGGATTGTATTTCATCTCAAAAAGCACAATAGTGTTTTTTGGCTTGCTTGATCCAATGCAGCCAGCAGAGTAAGTGCCATTTACAAGTACAGCAGTAGCACAACAGCTGCGACTATATCAAGGTCTGAGGAAGCAGTCAGAGTCTCTGATACAGCAAGCAAAAAAAACAAAACCCAACATTTTCTCTACTGGAGAAGCAGGAGCAGGTTCAACAGAAATACCAGTGGTGAAAACAATCTGTAACAGGCTGCAGGCTCTACTGTGTCTTCATCCTCTACCTCCTCATCCTCTGCTCCAGCTGCAACTTCAGCCCCTGCAGCAAACGAACATAATCAAATCCTCAACTAGTCCAGCGTCTGGCTCTTCTATAATCTGCGGCAGTCTCAGGTAATGCATGAAAGTGGTCTGCGTGTGTGTGTGTGTGTGTGTGTGTGTGTGGTACATATTACTGTATTTCCAGGTGACTAAATGTTTTGAGTGTATGAAGTACAAGCAGTACACACAATTATGTGTTACTTTAACTTTGAATTAATACAGTTACTATTAGAAAGATGGATGTGTTGGTTTCATTGTCAATTAGCAGCATTTAAATGATGTCTGACAATCAGCACATGAGATTTCAAACCAACTTGAGACTACTAACAATATCAAAAGAGCCAAATCATCTGCTGCAGCTACACTGGTAAAAAAAAAAAACATGCAAAATTTGGGGAACAACAATGTAATCTTACACCAAACCAAACTGCACCATATAAGAGGAAGAGCTGTCACAAATGTAAGCTAACCAACAGTGATATGACAAACACATATAGTATATATACTGTGCAGATAAATCCTGTTAACTGCCATTGTGCCAGTGATACAACAGTGAATTAGTTTTCCACAGTTAAAGTCATTAAAGTGTTAATTTATCTACCCCATCTTCTTTATAAGAAGTATCTGGTTTGAGTTGAAACGTACTGTAGAAGTATTAGTGGAGCTGTTTTAGCTTAGTGTTAACTCGGTCAGTTCCAGACGTGTGGACTTTGCCACATGGAACAACACAGTTTCCCGAACACAGGTAGCCTAATGTGGCCTTAACGTCATATCTTACAGACCGTATTTACATACAGTCAGGTGGTAAAAATCTTTTACATCAACCTCCTAGTTGTAATTAGTAATTTTAAGTATCAACAAACCAGTGTCAAAAAACACCTTTGCTGGCAGATAAATCTAAAAATAAAATTGAATCTCAAAACTAATAAAGTTGATTCAGCTTATTAAAAAGCAGCTACAGTGCGTCCAGTGGCGATCCTAGACTCTGGGAGCCCCTGCAAAAACAGTTATCAGTAAAATGTGCCAAAGGTAATTTGACTGTGTATTAACTGTGGTTTGTTAACATGATGAAAATAGCTAACTCAAGGTATTTATCTGGTGTGACTACAAGGCTAGCAATGGGGGAATATGAACACTCCCAAGTTGGAATAACGGGAGGTTTTTCTGCTCTGCCTCAGTGTGTGAATAGGCTGCAGCATAAAATCATTTCGCCAGTGGTTGGATGATAGAACCAGTCAAAGGACTGGAAAGCCTTTATTGGAAAATCATTTTAGTAACCCCTTAAGTAGCTGACAACTCACCTGACATTATCTAATCTGGAGTGATTTGCTAATGCCACGTTCACGTCATGTGTGAAGAATGGTAGAAATGAAAGATGCACATTTTATAACATCCAAGTGTTCAAGACATCGGACAACTTGGTCGTGTGAGGGTTAATAATACTGTGGACTGACAATATGGACCATTAAATTTGGATTTAATTACCTTGATCGACTGGCTATGGCTGACATGAAGCATCCATATTTGCTTGCATTTCATTGTTTGCAATTTTGACTTGGATGTTGATGTGAATGTCATTTGTAAGTCAGAAACTGATACAGAAACTCCAATATGACATGAACACGGCATAAATTCCACATAATCTGCTACAGACAAATTATTCTTTGTGGGTTCCACAAGAGCCGATCCTGCTGGGTCAGTTTCTTCATCTGTCTGTGTTTGTTTTTGGGTCTCCTCCATCACAGTTGTTGCCATGGCGTCAGCAGCTCTGGAGCTGATGGGCTTCTTCCTGGGCCTGCTAGGGATGCTGGGTACTCTGGTTGCCACAGTGCTACCATACTGGCAGATTTCTGCCCACATCGGCTCCAACATTGTCACAGCTGTGGCCAGCATGAGGGGCCTATGGATGGAGTGCGTCTACCAGAGCACAGGGGCCTTCCAGTGCGAGACCTACAACTCCATGCTGGCCCTGCCCTCCGATCTGCAGGCCTCTCGTGCCCTCATGGTCATCTCCCTTGTGCTATCTATCCTGGCCATTGCCATGGCGGTCCTGGGGATGCAGTGCACTCTCTGCTTGGAGGGCTCAGGTGCAGTTAAGAGTCGGGTGGCAGGCGCCGGAGGGGGCTTATTCCTTACCGCGGGCTTCCTGGCACTCATACCGGTGGCGTGGACCACACACGAGGTGGTCCAGACTTTCTACCGACCCAACATACCCTCCAGCATGAAATATGAGCTGGGGGACTGTTTATATGTTGGTCTGGCCTCTGCGCTCCTCTCCATGCTGGGAGGGGGGATGTTGTGTGTGTCATGCTGCGAGGAGCAGGATGGCGGCCGTGGGAGAAGGCACGGTGGAGGGTATCCATACCCAGTAGGAGGCGGTGTGCCTGGCACAGGTGTACGGACAACCTCACAGACCTACCGCAACCCCACCCTGCAAGCGGGGGGCATCAACACAGCCAGCAGGGGACAGACACTGGTCCGCAGTACCAGTGGCAGCTCCCACTCGAGTACACATGGAGTCCAGGGAGCCAAGAAGCCCACTGCGGCAGGATATGACATCACAGGATACGTCTGAGGTTACTGTCACTCCATCACACCTTTAAATGTGGTCCGCTGACAACATTCGTTCAATTAAATGTATTTATATAGTGTATTTAATTGAATGTTGAATGTCACTACGAGAGATGAGTCAGCTGTATCACAAGAGTCTGGCTCGTCACAGTGTGTTTGATGGTCTTTCTACAATCTGTGGTGGGTCCTTTTTTAAGTTTTTTGAAAAGTTTCTCAAATAAAGTGGAATTGTGGCATTTCAGTGGAGGACAGTGTGCGAGAAAGTGTGACAACCAACACAATTAAACTGCAACAAACTATTTTACAGTTTTTTCTCTATAAATGTGTGATCTTTATAAGTGTAAGTCTTGTATAAGTAAAGGACCTTGACAGCAACTCATCTGTTATGTAGAAAAGTCACATGTACTGTATGTTGGCAACAGTTGTGAGGGTGTTTGCTGCCTCACTGAAGCAACAGTCAGCAGAACCCTTCCTCTGATATTATTCCCATTTTAAAATGCTTTTTAAGGAAACATCCATGCCTAAAGGTTTGGTGTCACATGGTAAAAGTACAAAATGTTTTGATTGGAAATATACAGTTCCACAATTTTATATATCAGAAATACATTTCCAGATTGCATTACAGAAATCTGCTGTCATCTTGATCTCAGCCACCATGTTCTCTCTACACATAAAGCAAACACATGCATGGATTGTTTTTGCTGCATGATCCCTGCAGACATCGACTATTTTGAGAAAAGAAAAATAAAAAGTCAAATTTCATGGTATTGTATGTAAAATTTAATGGTTTGTGGAAATATGTCATGAATTGATTTGGTCTCTTGGGTTCTGTTTGAACATGTCAGTAAGACCCGGGAAACATTTTGACTTCCAGTTGATTTTCGGAAACTCTTCATTATTTGGACACTCAACTATTTGCTGCATCTGTGAATATTGGCATCAAACCTGAACCCAACCCTGACATTTCCAATCTGAACCCTACAGAATACCTCTCACAGCACTGTATCACCTGAAACTCAAAAATGTTTTACTGACACATTACAGTCCATTCATTGACAGTTAGCTGATGCGCCACTGGATTGCACACATGAAGTGTAAACAAATATAAATGTAACTGTCTTTCTGATAACAATTCAGAAACAATGTTTTTTGAAGCTGTTTTCTTACTAATTAACATTGTGCCTTATTATCAGTATCACAGTGTGAAAATGTTCTGTGTGTTTGGGTTGACATTCATTTTGGTATTTGCAGGCCACCATCTGAATGTTTGCTGGGTGTTGGCAGGATTTTACTCAGCGGTATGGGGTATCTTGCCGTATCTTGGATGTATATTTACATATTGTCAGCAGTGTGAAGATCACCGGTTTCACTTTTTTGCCAGTCTGAGGATATGTGCACCTGCAAAAACAGCCATATGGACTCTGGTGCAAAATGTGTTTCACTATATTGGATACATCACCAAAAAATGAAAATCATTCTTGCCATGTGACATTTACAACTCTCACGTGATCTCCAGGCATCACTCTTTTTGTTCATGATGGCTGATGTTTTGCACCTCTGCTGATTTATTTATATATTTATATATTTACAGAACGTAAAACAACCTTTTGCCAACTGATTCAAGCAAAGCATCAAAACTGTTTCTAGTTTATTTTTTTGGAAATAAATGACAACTTTTCTTATTGGCATTTGTTGAATTCAACAAACAAACACTATTTTATGTGTATATAGATAACTGCATTAAAAAGTGAGCCCCATAATTAAGAACAGAACAGAGAATCTAGCCCATTTCTGCACCACAGGTTTTGAGTTTGTAGTGCATTCACACTGGAAAAGTGACAAAATAGATTATACTCAAAGTCAGCATGCATACCAAGAAACGCTTGACTTCTGAGTGTGATATTGATGAGCACTAATGTCCCAAAATGCAATATAGAGGCAACTCACAAAATGAATATAAATATCAGAATTATTTTTTAAAAGTGTTTCCTTTAAGACATTTAGGTATGTATTGCATACAATTAATGTCCTCAATATGTTGAAAACGCAGCTTTAAAGTATAAACATACAATAAGTGGCACACGGAGGCTCTTTTATAGAACAGTTAATAAATAAAGACCGAGGTGAGTTTCTGCTGGTGTTTTTAAAGTCTAGAATGAGAAAAAGATCACGGCCCTGAACTGAAGGCAAACAGAAGACCGACACAAACAAACCTAATCAAACAAAGCCACTACTCTAGTCCGATCAATATGCAGTTTCAGTGTGACTTACAGACAGACCGAAATGCACATGCTTAGTTACCAAACTGCAATAACACTTTTGAGATTTGTGGCTTGAAAAACATAAAAGTACATTAGGTGATGACTGGATCTTGATCCTCTTTCAACCAACAATCATGTGGTACAGGTTCCACTTGAATTAGTGCTGGTCTT
This sequence comes from Macquaria australasica, assembly GCA_005408345.1. Classification (NCBI taxonomy): domain Eukaryota; kingdom Metazoa; phylum Chordata; class Actinopteri; order Centrarchiformes; family Percichthyidae; genus Macquaria; species Macquaria australasica. The sequence goes on from SEMN01000163.1 coordinate 647,777, forward strand.
GGGTCTGTGAAAACATTTTATTGGGTCTGAGAGAACTTAAGAACAGCGTGTTATTTTATTGAGGTCATTAGCATCGCAGGACTCTAGGCCTTTATATACATTGCTGTGTATTTTTTATGTGCATTGCTGTTGCAGAGAAAATTTTTATTTTATTTATTATTTGATACAGAAGTGGATGTTTTGAATGTAACAGTTAATTTTCCATGTGTGATTTTCCCAACCTCAGATGCAATACAAAAATGAGTTTATTGCAAATTAGAAGCACAGCATTTATTTAGTTACTGTTGGGTCTGTGTATATACAGTATTCTTCTCAGTGAAAAAGACCATCTCTGGGGGACAGGTAAGGGAAGACTTCTAGTCTTGTTTGGAAATTCAAATATAAAATATAGCAGACTACAATCCCTGGTGGTCGAGCCCAGAGGGGAACCTGGAGTCCTGTCAGAAACAGAACTCGTTCAACCAACATTTGACCGAGAGAACACCAGAGATAAGTGGACTCGAGACACACACACACACTGTTGGACAAACATAATCTCAAAAACATACAGTAGATGATCCTGAGCACCTGGTCTGTGCAACCAGCAGAGCCACGTGAACGTTTCCCCTTTCCCCCATGGGGTTTGACAAAATAAGGTTAACAAACACCAAATGAAGATTTTAGCTCTGCAGTAAATTAATACAATTATATTAGGTCGAATACCAGTTTTCAGCATCTGTCATCTATAAATTAGCTCTGGTAATTAGCTTAAATTAGATGTCTGGGTTTTCAAATAAATATGCAACACCCAGCAGAAATAACCTTTTCAAAACTGCAAAATAAATGTATATATTGAGGACTATCATCACAAAACTGTATATAACACAAAGAGAAAGATTGATTCAAAACATTTAAACCAACCAACCAACCAATGTTGAGTGCTGCAGAGCATCAACAACATCAGTGTGAGGGTAGAAAATAAGATAATTATATATTATGTGTGTTAAGTCTGGCTGTTTGGATGCTGCTCTTTGGCCAAGTCAAAAAAACACACTAACCTGTAATGACTGAATGTCTCCATCTACTGTCCAACAGAAGAATAACACCGAATTTTAACTGACGAGTCACCAAAGGAGCATTTCAATTGACCTGAATGTTACACTGCAGTGGAATTGGTTAACAGGTAGTGTTCTTCACAACCAAGCAGGTAGATCTGAGCACATTCATTCATGATATGACATGCTGTAAGTACATCCCTCTAACTGATGTGCATGTAGGCTACATGCCTGCATTTATTGATTACAATGAGGTCAGAGGGTTCAGTGTCTATCTGTACTGCCCGCTCAGTCAACTGCAGAATGAAAAGCTTTGTCAGTGTCTTCAAAAGTGTTTTAGTCACATTTTGTGTTTGTTTCACCCAATTATGAAGATATTTTAGGAGAGAATAAGCAAAAATGATCACAGAGCCTTTTTATTTTGGTAAAATTCCTTCAGAATCTCATTTAAAAATGTCAAATATTTCCTGAAGACTTTAAGGCTCTATGGTCTGAAACTTATGACTAAATTATGATGAAATTCAAAACTGGAGATTAATTACAGGGAAAATTCAACCATGGAGCAAACTACATTGAAGTCAGTTTAATTTCTTGGAGGAAGATGGAGGATCTCATTATGTAAAATAAAAAATAAACCTGAACTTGTTTAATAGGTAGAAATAGCATGTCCCAGGAAGTGCATTTGTATTGTTGCACTTTTGGCATCAACTCCTTGAGTCTTATGTTTATCATCTTTAGTTTTGCGTTGCATTTCTTAGTTTTCTTATTGTAATTAATGTTTTTATGACATGTAATTTCTAAGACTGCTTTCTTACATTGTCATAAATACTGTATTATCAAGATGACAATAAAAAAAGGTTCATTAAAAAACAGGCATTCATTAATATGAATATGGCAAAGAAAATAAATAATATACAATCACATCCATCTCAGCCTGTTAATCACAACTCTGGAGGATCCATGTTGTTGTCAGGATTAAACATTTTTTGGTTTTTATTTCTTCTCCTCCTGCACTCCCTCTTTCTTCTCTTCCTGTCGCTCACGGCCAAACTCGACCACCAAAGGTTTCCCTAGCAACCGGTATCCATGGACCAATTGCAAGGCTTTCTGGGCTGTTTCAGCGTCTGCCAAAGGAAAACAAATAGACCTAATAACAGATCTAATGTGTAACGTATAATGGAAAGTACACAGCTTAGTTTAAAAAACATACATTTATTTAGCAACGCTAGCAGTGTGGCTCTAGAGATGGACGTGCTGCTTGGTCGGTCACTTTGGTCCAGAGTGAAATGGATTGCCGTCAAATCTGGTACAGACCATCATGACCATCATTCCCTGGTTACAGAGGCAGCAGACTGCACCACTTCCACCTCCTGTATGTTTCTCACCTGGCAGAGTGATGAAGGCCTGACCCTTCATCCTTCCAGTCAGCAGGCGGTAGAGGACTGGTGGCCCGTTCTCCTGCTCGAACCTGGAGAACAGCGCCACCAGCTGGGCCACTGATGCCTGTGCACTCAGGTTCTTAACGCACAGCACCTACAGTGAGACGCACAAAAACAAAAATCCTCAATAAGTCAAACAAGTCAAATAACCACATTTACCAAACTGCTTACCTATTCTTATACCTGCATGTCATACCACTGTGATCAATGTGTATCTAATGCTTCGAGAGCGTGCCGCAGGAAAATATAATTACAGTATATAGCAATCATTATCCTTTTCTTTTGACAGACTGAAACAAGTCCCATCTATGAGTCAGTGGTTCTTAACGTACAGACTTTTAAGGTTTAAATGACTGAGATGATGTATTTCATTGTAATGCTTCACATTAGGAGCATTAAAGGGCAGATTTACACATTTTCAAGTCTGTCTTAAAGCAATAGTCAGGTGCACATATGAGCATTGAAACACCTTTTGCTCGCTGTAATCATTCCTCCTGGTCTTATTGGCCATCAAGAGATCCATTTCTAAAGTAATTTCAATTTAAGTGATGGGGGACAAAATCCACAGCCCTCGTTCTGTGCAAAAATTATATTCCAAAGTAATATGAGGCTTCAGCAGTCTGACAAATCAAGTGGATGAAATTCTCTCTTTAAATATATCCCTGGACATTATTCCCCCGTTAAATAAATACACCACACACTGAGATGGAAGTGCATACTTTCAGGTAATGTAATGCCTCTTATGGCGGCCATATAGGACGGACACAATAGCTGGGAAGCAGCTGAGAGCATTTCTAAACTGATATTTGTTTTTACATACATTAAAACATTTTTTGCATCTCTGGACTGATTTTGGCTGGGAACTAATATTACTCCAGTGATAAATTACAGTAACAAAACACTTTGTGGCTAGTAGATGTAGCTGCTGATACCTTGGAGGGTTTTCCGGGTTGGTAGTTTCGGAACCTCGGGATGCTCTGGATCCCTTCTGCAGATTCACGGTTCTTCAGGATTTCTTCATCCAAGATTGTCTCAATCTCCCCTCTGACAGTCAGCGGGCCCGCTGACCTCGCCGTCACCGCTCCACACAGGCTGCCGATTGGCTGGCTTATATTTATATGTGTTGGAGCAGCCAGTGGCGGTTGCCCCGGTCTGTCCTGAGCGAGCTGCTGCTCTGAAGTGTCTGAAATTGACTCCGACTGTACTGTCAAGCTACATTTTTCATGCCGCAGTTCTGATTGATGGTCAGAAGCTTCTTTTGATTGGTTGTTGTCTCTCTGTGAGTCCTGTAATTGGTCCGATACAATTCTGTGTGTAGGCAGGTGTGATGCTCCAGTTGTTTCTCTCTGAGAGTCCTGTAGTGGAGCGTGCTGTCTCTCCTTTATGAGAACGTCTCTGTAGAGAGAGTCCATTGGATCAGAGGACGACTCCCCCTGCTGGGCCTCCTGGTTAATTTCATCTGTGAAGGTTTTACTCATTACTTTTAAAGTACTACAAGGTCTAGCTCCAGCACACATCTGCATGCCAATCTACCTGTGCAAAACCTCAGATCTCACAACAAAACTTTGCTAACAGTCCCCCGATCTAGACCTAAAACTAAAGGAGACTGTGCTTGTTGAAATTCGTCCACAATTTCTTTCAAATCACTATTGAAAACTCATTTTTATAAACTCGCTTTTGTGCTTTAACTTTTTTTCTTTTCTTTCTTTTTTGAGTTTCTTCTGTTATGGGTGGGGTGTCTATTATTTGTGAAGCACTTGTTAGCACACATATTTAAGACTTCTAAAACTGAAATGAGGATGTATGAAGGCTATAACTGAAGGCCTGGAATGTAGATAACATCATTTTACCTTTCTAGAAACTCTGCTTTAAATCTGGCGATCAAGAAACTGAAGTAATCTCTACTGTTAAGAGTTTTTAAAGTAATTAAATCTGTTAAGTGACTGAAATATGTCTCTGTCAACCTGTTTTATTTTCTCTTTTGCTTCTTTTATGTTCGGAGGTGAGATGTTTTTGTACGATTCTTGGGATTAACCACTCTCACCTGCAAAACTTTCTGACATCTCTTTTATAATTTCACCTCTTTGTTTTGTCATTAAAAAAATGAATAGTTGCCGGCACTCCGTACCTCTATGGTAAAGCGCAGTGAGGAAACCCAGGCGGTCATTTCCCTGGAAAAGCGCTCGTTCGATCTCCATCTCCCGGCGTGACAGCGGCCGGCTGGCGGCGAAGCGTTGTGGGCGGGACAGGAGCTCTGCCCTGGCTTCAATCTTGTCTCTGATCACCTGAAGGCGCTGCTGCTTCGCACCCGGAGCTGCGCACACACCATGGGACTGTGTGGGCACAAAGCCGAGGGTCAGACATTAGTTTGAAGGATAAGGTTTATATATAGTATGAGTATCAGTGTTTCCTCAGAGATTAAGAAGTTTGGCCCACATGTGTATGTGATTATACAAGTATATCTAACGCTTAATATGACTTACATAAACAGTTATCTTTTTGGATGTTTCATTAATTTATTGTTTAAATATTGAGCATAAGAATCAGCTGTCACTTTTCCCCAAAAAAAGGTAATGTGGTGTAATGGTGGTTTTCACCACTGGAATAAAGGTTTTACCTTCTCTGCCGCCTCCGGTGCATCTCTGCTCTGCCACAGCTGGATCTCAGTATCGGTTAAGCCCAGCTCCCGCAAGCTGGCCAGCTCCTTCTCCCCGTCCTGCAGGGCCTGGAACTGGGAGAGGCTTCTCACTCCAGCTGCCTGTTGCCCAAACGGCCGATAGAGCGCCGCCGGGGCAAAGCACTGCCTCTTGGCTACACATCTGTAGGACAGAATTTATATCAACATGAGATCAACACTAAGACTTTTGCAGGATTCACTCATAGCTCCAACAAAAGCAGCTGCAGACACTTTCAAAGTCATGTGGCCTAAATGTTGTTTCTGATGTTTTACAATTTACTGATAAAAAGATGGCTGGGTATGAATATGTAGCCCTGAGGGTTGTGTATAAAAAATCCTCCAGGCTGCTCTGTGGGACCCTGTGAAGGCAACATAACAGAGCATTTTTTATATAGAGCAGACAGCTCCGGTGGGAATAAAGCTGCAGACACTGCTTTCTTTTCCCACTGAGCTACACAGGAACACACAGGCAGGTTTTATTTTTGAGAGGTGAACCATAATTTGCATTTGAATGAAGCTTTGGGCAAATAATTTTGGAAGCAACAGAGCCAAAAACCTGATCCTGAACTCTGTGTTTATAAATCACACTGATCTCCACACAGATTCGTGTTTTGTGAGAGGAATGACAAGAATTTGATCAATCATTTCAATAGATGAACTATTACTCTACAACACTATACTACAGAATAGTTATACAGTTAAAATGTCTGTGGTGAAGAAAAAATTATACATCTCTAATTTGTTGTCTTCAGATTTTATCTCCTAAACTGAGATGAATTAAAAGACAATTTATTTCATTTTAGTCATTATTAACATAAATGTCAGAATATTAAGCTAAACTTTACTAGTTGTAAGGTTAGATAATGTCTTATAGTAGCTAGAATTGTGTGCTATTGTCAAGATCTGTTATCAATACTTTTTCTTTTGCCTGAAACTGGCACATTTTTTTTGCAGAATATATGGCAATATTGGTGCCATTGTATTGTGATAACATTAGGCAAGGGGTTGTATTGCGGCACATTTTTGTATCTACAATCTGTCCCAACCTCAGCACTGTAAGAAAAATCTAGTATAAAGCTGGAAGTATAAAGAACGTGGCCGTGGGACATAACATAAGGCTAAATTGTGCTGGACTGTAACTCAATATAGAAACAAAAGGTTATATCAAGGAATGTCTGTGGAGGTTTGGATTTAACTTTCTCCACACATTATAATGTATACATTATGGTAAACCCATCTTCTGGAGGTACAAACAGACGGTTTCTGACCGGTCGATGTCAACGTCAGTGTGGAGCTGCTGCAGCAGGAGGCTGTGCAGCTGCCGCTGGCCCTCCGTCTCCTGCTCCTCCAGCAGCGGGCCGTCCTCACAGGGTCGCCGGCTCACTCTGACCAACACAACACGGAGACACCAGTTCAGACGCTTATACAAGAGTAGGAAAAGGACACATCCACCATCATCAGCAAAGTGCTACTTTCACGTCACTTGTTAATGCGCCTTCAGTCACAAAGATGTACAATAGCATTTATGAGGAAGGTTAAGCACATAACTTTTATCTAGGGATCGACAATAGAACCAGGGCTGCAACAAACAATTATGTTCACTATTGATTAATCTGCGGACTATTTTCTCAATAAATCAATTAATTGTTTGGTTCATAAAATGTCGGAAAACAGTGACAAATGCCCATCACAGTTTCACGAAGCCCCACGTGCCGTCTTCAGATTGCTTGTTTTGTCCGACCAACAGTCCAAAACCCACAGATATTTAGTTTACAATCACAAAAGACAAAGAAAAACAGCAAATCCTCACATTTGAGAAGCTGGAACTAGGGAATATTAGGCATGTTCGCTAGAATAGATTAATGAATTATCAAAATAGTGGCTGATTGATTTTCTGTTGATCGACTAATCGTTGAATTGTTTATGATAATAATAATAATAATAGTGTTCAAAGACGCTGTACAAGATAAAATAGATGTCAGTATAAAGTCAAGCTCAAGAAACTACAATAAGCACTAAGACACAATAAAACAACATTAAACACTAAGACACAGCATAAAATCAGGCTGTAGACACATCCGTTAAACAATATTTTGCAATTAATACTTTAATTTGTCAGGTATTTAATCCTGTCAAAAGCATACATTCCTGTCTTTTATTGTAGCTATAAACACTTGAATTTCCAGATAACTGACTGAATCACCAAACTACATGTTTATTTTTTTTTTTATCAATGTCGTCCACCCCTATATTTACGTCTGAAATGAACTAAAAAATGTGTCAAGTAATAATAATAATAGCTGGGCAGTGGAAACACGTTTAACTACACGTGTCTTTCCAGGTTCTCCGATAGTGACAAATATCACAATACTGTGCCAGCCTCAGTGGACGTTTACAGACACCCTTCTTAACTGGCTTTTGAGAAAGAGGAGAGAGGGCTGCCGTATTTTATATTCTATTATATATAACGTCGTTTTGTTTCAGTTCTCTGTAACGTTAATTACATTTATTTAACAATTAACAGGCCGGCCCGTGTGATAAACCGAGACCTCCAGAGGCACCCTGGACGGGACAGGCGGTCTGTGCTACTCTGTGAGTCTACAGTATAGGTTAATAAACATGTAAAATAAGAAATAAATCGTGAATAACACAACTTATGACGCTAGTTGCGGGGCAGCCACAGGGAAGCTAACGCTAGCTTAGTCGCCTGCAGGTGTCTCCATGACAACAGCAGGTAGACCGAATGGTCGACGTAAAAAAGGTACGTAACAGCTTCAAACTGGTGTTTTGTGGTAACGCCGCTGACAAACCAGGTCTGATTAAAATACCACAATTCTTATAAAATTGCTGGAATATGATACCGATAACTCAAGGTTTTGTTTACCTTCGCATGCTTCCGCCTTGTGCCTCCACTTCCGGCGTGTGGGATCATGGGAAATGTAGTAGAATCTCCACATGAGCAATAATGAACTATGAGCTGTGTTTCATGGTTACACTCCGGGAAAATAATGCCACCGCTTAGATTTGGGGCATTTGGGGCCGAAAATAGAGCCGCGCGTCTTGTATTTAGTGCAGAAATTTTAACAATTGAAAGAAAAAGGCTTCATGGTAACCAGATTGTGCTTTTTCCAGCTGTGTGGCTGTATGCTGTTCTCTCTATGGAAATCCACACCAGACATAACATGTTGCATGCATTTTTCTTTCTGTTCTTTTAAAGACATAAAGCACATAACGCCCTTTGTGTGCCACACCCTGCTTTATTAGAAAGGGTGTGGTTAGAGCACCAAGCCTACCGTCAGACTTGGCTGCCTTCCCATCATCTATCTGAGCTGTTTTATCAAACGTAATGCCGCAAAGCCTTACTGAATATATACTGTGAACCGCTTTCGCACCCCCCCCCCCCCCCACCCGAAGTGTCCTCAATTAGCCTGCTGGCTGACGTCAGTAAGGTGACATGGGTGCTTCTCTTCACCATTGCTTGGCAATAAGCAGCCCGCTGCTGCAGCATGGAATTAATACATGGGGATACATGGATGCGAGCAGAGCCGTGCTGGTTGCATGCAATTGAAATTTCCCGTGCATTAGCGCGCGGTTCTGCTGCAGCCCCTCTCCTCCTCCTCCTGCCCGCCCGCCTGTCTGCCTGCAGCCGGTGTCGGGTCGCGGGTAGCTCGGCTCCTCTGCAGGGCTGCGGGGCTGCGCAGCTCATGACTGACAGAGAGATGAGGGGTGGGGACGCAGGGTGGGGTCACAAGCAGGGAGAGGCGGAGGAGGAAAAGGCAGAGAGAGAGAGCCCAGCCCTTGAATACACGGCAACAACACGCCGTCAGAGAGAGAGGGAGAGACACAGAGAGACTGGCTGTATTTGGGGGGAGCAAAGGGAGCCTTCGACGCTGCGGATATGAACTGAAAAGAAACACTGGAAGAGGCAGGGATCGTGTTTCTATATCCCGAACATTTACTGTAAAGGTGGAAAACTAGCCCCCCCCCACCCAAACCCCCCTCTCTCCCTAACAGTTCTTATTCAGATAGAGCTAACGTTACACCCAAAGCCCCGACCGACCCCCTCCTGCTCCTGCTGCTCCACCCCTCCGCCGCTGCACCGCTCCGGCAACCGAGATGCACACGGAGACCCGTAACAAGAAAGTAAGTGCACGTTATTGACTTTGCCCTGGTCAATGAAAAAAAGAAAAGAAACATCAGTGTGTGTGGATGGTCTGCCTGTACACAAGCAGTGTTGACATTGCCAGCTCAACATGTGCCAAATGTGAATGTCAGTGAGTATGTCTGTTATAACAGTCAATTGCAAGTGTATCCTTGCAGGCAGGCAATATTGTTTATTTTGCAATTAGTGGAAGAGTTTTGTAACAGCGACCTCACTGCATTGCTGAGAGCGCTGTCATTTCCACGGTTAACACGGAAACCTCTCTCGTCTCCTCTGTCTCTTGCTTTCTCTCTCTGTGCGAGAGGTTAGTTCAGGTTCAATTTTAAATGCTCTGTGATCTCTGAGAGGCAGGAAGGAAACGGAAGGCAGAAACTGCAGCTTGTAGGACACCATCTTAGCTTTTAAAGGGCCAGCAGCCTCTTCTGAAACGCACAAACGCACAACCCTGGGAAGCAGCCAGGTGCACTGCCTCCAGCTACACTATGCATGGGCCCTGCTGCCGACTTGTGCCTTTTTAAATGAGCCTTGCTTCAACAGAGTATGTTTAATGTGTCAGTCAGGCTGGCAGTATACTCAAAAGTACATTCAATCTGGTGAGTGATCAGAATGTTATGGAGGAAGGCAGAGCTTAAAGCAAACACCGGTGTGCTCACTGGATCTGTTTGTTTGGTGGTTTGCAGGGAAGATGATGGAGACAAGTTACAGTCTGGTACACAACTTCCAATTTCCTCAATAAAGAAGTGGACTTTGTCCTGCAAATTTGCATGGCCAACCAATAATGACAATTGACGTGCCTTGTCTGCAGACCAAACACTGCGGTATTGCTCTTGCTCTGTTGTTTTTTGTATTTTATTTTTTACTTTAACTTTAACTTTTTTTTTGCTCTGTTCAGTATTGCATTGGAGCATTTGTGACATCACATCCTGTTTCAGTGTGGAGTGGGGGCAAGACAGGCCTGACGTAATCTTCACTCTACTAGGGCTACAACTAACAATCATTATTGATTAGTCTGTCAAGTTTTTTTTTGATTAATCTAAAATTTGATTAATTAATATAAAATGTCAGAAAATAGTAAAAAATGGCCACCACAAGGCGATGTCTTCAAATTGCTTGTTTTGTCCAACCAACAGTACAAAACCCAAAGATATTCAGTTTACAATCATTTAAACCAGAGAATAGTAATCCTTAATCCAAATTCTTACATCTGAGAAGCTGGAACCTGAGAATATTTAGCATGTGTGCTTGATAAATAATGTTTTTAACGATTACTCGATTCTAAAAAATAGTTGCCGATTGATTTTCTGTTGAACGACAAATTGATTAATTGAATTAATTGTTTCAGCCTTTACACTCCATTGAAGTAAACTTGAAAATTGCAGCCTGCAAGTAGTTGTGTGACACTGTGGACTAGTTGCAGGTGATGGTGTATTAGGAAGTCGTGAAGGAGGCTGCGCAAAAATTGCAAGACGTTTGTTTAGCCAGCCTGTGGCATGAAAGCCAGTTCCTTCTGTTTGATCCTTAACTTCAGTTTTAGTGTGGATGCACCAAATTCATTGACTTTGGATATGACATACTTAGGTAGTTTATTATCCTTTCAGAAATTCTCTTTGTGTCTGTGGCAACTGTCAGACAAATACAACCACAACAAAAAAGACATTACAATTAAAGAAAGTGCTCCACGACAACATCACCAACAATCAAGAAATTAAGTACAACAAAATGCAAGTGATACGCCTCATATCACCAGGATTTGGTGGTAACACCTCATATTCACCATTGAGAGGGTGACACGTCAAAACAAGTCAAAATGTTGTGACATGTCGACTGTTAGAAATGTATTTGTGGGATGTTCAGCAGACTAAAGTGGAAATGATAGCTAACAGTGACTACGTTTACATGCATAAAATATTCAGATTTTTTACCTTTTCCAAAAAACACAATATTCCTACAAAGCTGTTGCCATGGCTAATAAAAATCAATATTCCACTAATATTCCCATTTACATACAGCCTCCCTCTTTCATTCCCTCAACCACCTTCTTGAAAAGGTCGGCGTTGCGATATTTGCACATATCCAAAAACGTGTTGATATCCAAGTCTTCACCCCAAGTCAAAACCCCATCTGAGACGCATATTAAGAACGCTCCTAAAACCCTAATAATATCGGCATATCTCACATGTCTTAATTGGAAAATGCTACATTCAGAATAAGGCCTAATTTGGAATATCCAAACGGAATATGCTGTTTACTGGATGGTTAGCTGATCTTCAGTATCTTCAGTTAACAACAAGAATGCTAGTCTTCATAACATTACATTTCCTCCTCTCCTAACTGTCACATTTTTTCCGCTAGCTTCACTAGAGCTCCAGGTAAAGGTGGATTAGCAGAGCTAGCGAGTTAGCTGTTTGAGTGTCTCTTTTGTAAAATCTGTATGAAGGGTCAAAGAACTTTGGGCTCCAAAGCAAACATGTGACTGGTTTGCTCAATGAAGGGCTTTTAACTGAAAGTGGAAACCAATAGATCCGTCTGTAGCCTTGTGACTGAGGAAGACCACTTTTACCCCTACACCGCATAACCTTGCCGTTTTAAAAGTAGTAACCATAGTAAGTGGCTTTGAGCCTGCAATACATTTAGTGAGGTGTTGTCATGACTCCCCTGTACAATTATAATTAGCCTTGATGAATTCATTAGATACAACAAGGGCATTTATGACTTACGTCGCATGTCAGTAACCCAGGCAATGCACATGAACAACAGCATCTGAGTCACAAGCACTTTATTTGCCAAATACAGTAAATCTGCAGGAATTTGCAGCAAGCATTGCACTGGAACAGCAACACTTAATCCTCAGTAGGTTTCAAACACAGTGAAAAGGGTGCGAGCAGAGCACTGGCATAATTGCAATTGTTGTAATGTTGGTGTTTTTTCCCCACGTCTATCTTTGTCGCTAATGCTACGTGCAGACTGAAACACATTTAAAACCAAAAGTCAAAGCAGCAGGATTGGATATAATCTGAAGCTTTGACTTTGTTTTTTGCCATACATTTCATCTCCACATACTGTACCTGCATGCATGCTAAGAGGTCATTGCTATGGTTTAGTTCACTGCGCTTTTCACAAAGTGGGGTTGTAACGTAGAGGTCTTCACTGGTACTGTCGGTTCTTGTTTTCCGAGATCCAAAACAGGACCCAAGTTGAGCCAGTTCCAAATTATCTTTTGTCTAATTGCAGCCGGTAGTGTCCCCATCTATTGCTTGGGTCCAGGATCTGAGTGTCATATACCCTGAGTGGATCCGAGCTGACTCGTTATCAGCTCTTATTATGTGATGTGGCATAATTATTGCAGGAAAGAAATTACTTTTTTTGAGGCAGATGGCGAGTGCAGGAAAACTGTGACTGTGGCTGCTTGTTAATTATGTTGGTGTTCTCTTTCTATTTGGGTCTTTTAACATTTTGGGTCGGGTCTTATTGTCCTCAGATCCATCCTCAGACTTCTACTGTGATGATGAAAGAGTTTGACTTTCTGTAGGTGGCACCCTTTCTTTCAGAGCTAATGCTAACTGGCAACTTTCTCTGCTCTTTATTCGAAACAAACCAGAAACATAAAACGCATCACTCCCTGTGAGGTGGAGAACTTTTCCCTTATAAAGAGCTGCATAACAGGCACTGTGTACAACAGTGACTCTAAAAGCTTTCATGAACCATAATGAGAACTGTTAAATACTTTAATGTTACATCAGTCAGTCGATAGTAGACATTCATTTACACACTCTAAATATTGTGGGTTATTACTTTAAATTATGTGGTGCAAGAGGACTTTTAAGTCTGCTTAAGATGTTGATTTTTCATTGTTTTCTTATTGCTTGCTGTAGCTGAATGTGTCGAAACACTCATGAAGCTCTTTCTATTCTTTCTTACTTTCTATCTTTGCTTCTACTTTTGACCCTGATAACCCTGTTTTTGACGCCGTGGGAGCGGAAATGAATTTCCAGCCGTCATAGTTAAGGCTGTGCATTATTGGAAGTGTAGTTAACTGATAGCAGTGCACTGATTCTGCATCACAGAGGCACAACTGAGCACGCTCCATGGTTTGTGTTTGTGTGTGTCCTGGATCAGCTGGGCTGTAGACGTGAGAGCAGGGTCAGCTGTACATTCCTGGGCAGGGCATCAGCCGCAAAGGGCCCTTGAATACAAAGTCTGCCTGTGTGTGTGAGAGATGGTGTGTGTGTGTGTGTGAGAAAGAGAGCGAGAGAGCGAGCGCTAATGCCACACGGTAGGCAATGATTAACTATGCTGAACAAAGTTTGATCAAACCACTGAGATAGTGGATGTTATATGTGTATCCCTGTCCACACTGCACTACACACCCACACACATATATGAACACACACACACACACATGCACATCTTACTGAGTTGTCAGCATGACATGGATGGGTGGAGGGGTCAGATCCAGCCAGTTTTTGCCAACATGTCACCCCAGCCTTAACAACCAGTTAAAAGAGCAGTTAATGGAGCACCAGTTCTCCGGTCACAGTAACACTCCTGGTTCCATGAAACGGGGAAAAAAAGGATAATTTCTGCCACTTCTTGCCATCTTAGCAACATATGGAAGATTCTCAACAACTTTCTATATCGACTGATACATTAGGCTACACGGTGCTGGTGATTTTGCATGTTTTCAGCTCATTATGTACACATTATGCAACCTTTACAGCATGCCTTTTACAACGAGTACTGAACCTTTTATGATTGATTTTGTAGCTTGTATGCAGCCATTGGTTTCAATTCATTTCTGTAAATCATGAAAACCAACTTGAAGAGACTTGTAGAAACCGCTATGCAATTCATCCCAATGAGCCATTTGTCACCTTTATGTTTTGTCTAGAATTGTTATTGTTGCATGGCAATGTAGTAAACAGCAGAGACTAAAAATCCACTGTTTTAGGACACTAACTTGAAGTTTAAGATTTGTGTGCTGAACAGAAATGACTCAATTCAAGTTAGCCTTAACACAACATCCAAGTTTGCTTATTTTTCTCGTCCTCTGGGTCTTTCTGAAAATCCTTTTTAAAAAACAAAAGATAAAAATAAAGCGAGAAATCTATCATAGAACACTCAAACAGATTTCTAAACCCACAGTAGTCAGATCAAAATACAATGCATCTGCAAAACAGGTTGGGTTTTCCGGCATGCAACTGTCACTATTTCTTCACTGGAAAAATTGATTCCAGTATTGCTTGATGTCGACCCACACATATAAACTGCATTTCACTTGTGAATGAAACTAGGTGTTTCCCCACAGATGTGTGACTTGGGTGACTGCAGGATTGTGGGTTAAAAACAAAACCTATCAGAACCACAGACTGTAAATAAAGATGGACGACGCGTCTCCACTTCCTCCCTCTGTACAAAAATGAAGTCAAAATATCCCAGATACGGGAGCTGCCATCTTGCGCTGTGACATCATTTGGAGCCAGAGTCTGCGCAGTAGTGATCCACGGTGGAGCGGGGTATCGAGTTCCCGCCTATACACCCGCCTGAGCCAATCGCGAGCACACTCACATTTGTCAATCATGACGTGACACCCCGTTTTATAGCATTAAAACCAAACTGATCAGAAAAATGAACACTTGAATAAACATCAGCGTGATAAGAACTAGCTAAAATGACAGAAACCATCTTTGGGAACATTTTATTTGACGTGTACTTTGATTTCTCAGTTTGGCCCATGTCCCATCCGCTAACATGTAGGGGGCGGGGCTTATGACCTATACTGCAGCCAGCCACCAGGGGGCGATCCAGATGTTTTGGCTTCACTTTTGCGGAGCTGTCATGTCATCCATCTTTATATACAGTCTATGACCCAGTCAAACATGATGTGTATGAACACTGCAGTGTTTCAGTCAGCCATTATTGCACCATAGAGTGAATTCTGCACCATCTAACATGTTCAGAGAGTTACCTGTGGAAGAATGACTTTGTTGCTAGAATATCGAGCACCAGTGGTCAGCACCAAAATGTTGAATGCACCATTATTTCAATTAACAAAAGATTTCTTTGGCAGCAGCTGTGATTTGACCCTGGTAACTTGCAGTTTAGTAGAAGTAGGTGAAGTAGGTTTGAGGGAAAGTAGGCGCACCAAAAAATACATTACAGCACCTGATCACAAAGAAGAATCATAAATTGATTCTTTGTAATGACATAGGAGTATCCAGGGGTGCATTTGTAATTTAAAGGTACCTGTGACCTGGAGATCAGGAATGTCATGCTCCACTGACTGAGCTAAGGGCGCTCTAATAAGCATACTGTTAAGTGTTTTCCAGGTGGTGAGGAGGTGTCAGAGCTAACCAGCTCACTGCACTTTTCCATTTTCCATTTTATGTGACGCTCTTATTCAGAGTAATTTACGGCGTGTGCAGCACTACAATAAGCTTCAGTTCCTTGATCACCGACATTAAAGGCGAGCGGCAGGGGCGAGCACAAAGGGCTGGGTGACAGTGAGCTGAGAGAAATGTTTCTGTGACCACCAGATGAGATGGAGAGGTGTTAGGGAGAGAAAGAAGAGGTGGAGAGTCTTTGTCTCTTTCTTCTCTGCATCCTCACGCAGAGACGCTGACATGTTCCCTCGCGGAAGCTTGTAGTGGGTGACTGGTTAGCTATCCAGCTGGCTGCCTGACCGTGTGTGTCTGAGTGTGTGTGCGACAGAAGAGATAAATGAGAGCGGGGTATGAAGACATGGTGTGAGGAATGGACTGGGTGCGTTAGGGCCATCACAAGGGTCATTGCTGGCGGGTGGCGTTTTGGTCGGGTCATTCAGTCAGCTGAATCCCTGATAATTAATGGGAAGCGCAGATAGTCTGGAGAGCAGAAGGCAGGTAAATGTCAGATCTGTGCTTTTCATTAGTCTGTATTTTACTATAGAGCCAAACAGCTGCACAGAGATGCAAATTTTCACATCTTCTTAAGGACTCCATTTATTTTAAAGACAGTGAAATAAAAATAAAATTCCCACATTGTTACCTAATATGTCAGGTCATAATATACAACTACATAGCAATAACTATAAATGAGTTCTGGAAAATGGTGTATTTTGATCACATGCTGTATCGGTAGGTGTAAATATAAAATCTATATTTTACAAAAGGTTTTACTAACAAGATCAGATGAAAACAAGAGAAGTCAGTGTTTGCCAAAGCCTGCTTGTGAGGCAGTTTCTGGGAGGAGAGGAAAAGATGAGATTATGTGACAAAACAAGAAAAGAAATCCGGATAGTATAAATAAAATTATATGTCATTGATTTCATTTTTATGCTATCCAGGGTGGGGTTATGACATGCATTGTAATTTATATGCTATAGTCCTGATTCAGGACTGACATATCACAAAACCAGGACATTTCAGTCACTCAGGGGTCCATAAAATGTGTTACAGGAAGAAGACTGAAAATACAAACTCACAGAATGGCAGACAATTTTCTTAGTGACCTTCTAGGTGGAAAGCCCCCCCAATATCAGGTATAAAGAGTCAATACAAACCATGAAAATCAAAGATGGCGCAGACTTTCTTTCTTGCTCACCTTCTGGAGTGCTGCTCAGAAACTGTTGGACCTTGCCAATGCTGTTGTGGCTGATTGGGAGCCCTGCAGCCAGGTTCCAAAGTCTAGGGGAAAGCCTGGAACTACAAAAGTGGAGGCTTTTATAGCAGCAGATGAATGCCCGTGGTTTTGGAATGAGATGTGATGTCGATCAGTCACATGTGGGTGTAATCACATACTTTTGTGTACATTTAGTTTAGGTAGGAGAGGGCAGAACCTCCTGTCTCAACAGAAAACATGTTGCAGTAAGTATTTTGATTTTGCTCAAATCTGGGGGGATGATACATCTCGACTATGATTGGTCCACACAGTGTTTGCATGTTACTTGTTGCTAAGTTGCTGCACTGTAGCTTGCAGTGTCTGGAGGAGGGTTAATGGACTTGGTTGCCCTGGATTCAGCAGAGCAGCACAGGGTGGGGGGTGAAGCAGAGTTGTTGGTGGTGTCACGGTGTCTTTTTTTTTTTCTGTGTTTGCTGGGCGGCCTTGCTCAGGCTGGCCTGCCCCAGGGCTCCGGGGCTATTTATAGAGACACAGCACCGTTTATATGGTGAAGGCAGAGCAGAGCAGAGCTGGCTGATTCCCTCGTCACGATACCAAAATTCAACCCTGGACACCATTATTACTAAGTTCAATATCCAAACATTTGAAGCTTGCCTACTACAAATATCACATGTGAACAAGAGTAAGCATCAAGCGATGTGCAGCGTACATGCTCGAGCCATCTTCACACAGAGTGTTCATACTGAGCTATTGATCTGACCTTGATTTGGTTTCTCATCTTCTTCACCACCTTGAAGAGGATTCACACCTGGACTGAAGTGTGTTTGCTGTAGCAAAGAAAACACCATTGCGTCATCATGTCACCGGTGTGTACAGTGAATGCAATGGAGGTGATGGAGAACCACAAACAAATCACAGCTAGCACCATGGAGAAGTGGGTTGGATTCCATCAGAACAATAAGAAATATTAATAGAGGCCTCTTAAATCTGACGGATTTGTTTGCCATGTTTTAAAGTTATATTATGAGATAAATACTCAAGACTGGAGTGTTGTTAAACTGGTTCAGTATTTGTGAGATCTGTAAACAAAATAGTTCCCTGTTCGACTCCTGGCACCAGCTTTGTTAACCAGTTTTCTCAGAACTGGGATCCGGTTCAAGTCGTGATGGACTATTTGACTCTGCTGCAGTACACAGACAAGAGGCAGACTGCAGCTCTGTCTATTACAGGCCTCCTCCTACTCCTTATTTTTCACTACTATAGTCTACCACTTACACCATCTGGAGGTAACACAGAAATTAAAACAATTTCTGCCTCTAGAACACAATTCTTGAAAATATTTTATGTGTAAAAATCATATAGAAGTCAGTGTTCGTGCATTAATCCATGTCAGTAATAATGGGGAGAATTGTGCCCTTATGCCTACACGGAGTTGATGTGTTTGACAACCAAAATGTTGGTCTTATTAACTGACTGTCTAACTAGCTAGATGTAAACCCCAAACGTACTTCAATTTGTTAGCCATTACAATCACAAAGATAAAACGAAAGCTGGAACAATTAATGGATAGACAAAGTCCAATGATATGCATAATAAATTAGATATTACATACGTAAGTCCAAATATCTGAGTCCAACATCAGCTCTTCACACAATTCCAAATCCAAGTGGGACTAGGTGTTCACATCAAGTCGTGATGTGAGAAGAAGTAATAAAGAGGAGACAAACCGGCCACATATTGGACATATTAAAGGTAAAAAGTGCCAGTCACATAACCTGCTAATCATACTGGATTGCCATTTTGTTGTCACTTCATTATTCAGGCAGACGTGTTCATGTTAGCACTTTTTTCGGAGGGGGATTACTTTGCCCTTATCCACCCATTTTCAGTTGACACAGAAACTGGTAGCTGTGTCTAGGAGCGGTTAACATGTCTGTTTATCGAAGAAATACGCAAAATAGTAAATACATGTTATGAATTATGAAACGACTGATGCTATTGTTCTACTTGGGAGGGCAGTCTCTCTGATTGGCGTGGTTGCTGTCAATGAGCTCTAGGGCGGTACATTTTTCATGATAAATTTCGTTATCGATTGCTCTGTTTTTATTTATTTTTTACTGTTTATCAATCAATCATTTGGACTATCAAATGTCAAAAAATAGAGAAAGAAATAGAGTCCAAGATGACATCTTCAAATTGCAATTTCTGTCAGATTAACAGTTCAAAACACAAAGATATTCAATTTACAATGATATAAAACGGAGAAAAGCAGGAAACACAAATGTCTGGAATTTGTGCTTGATAAATGACTTAAACATTTATCAAAATAGTTGCCGTTTTACTGATGATAGGTTAATATTCTACCAGACCTATTTGAATCGTTGAAAAAGTCTGAGATGGGAGAGGTCTGGAAAGACTACTGCACTGTTGCAAAATTGAAGTTCAAGCAGTCACACTGTAGCATTCAGAGCCAAATGCAGTGTTTTTGTTTTGGTTGTGGTTTTACCATTTTGCCCATGAAAACACGTTGAATTCGATTTGGTTTGGGGTTTACTACCAGTTTAATCTGACTAGATGGCTCGCTTGGCTGGATATAAGATGTTAAAAGACATAGAATTGGCAGCTGTTTGTGAATATAACACACCTGGACTGTCTGTGTCTCTTTTTCTTTCCATCTTTAACTTGCCTGTCAATCACCAGCATGACAAGAAAAGCAGGAGGTTGGAAATATCGAGATGGAGAAGAGAGAGTGAGAGAAGGTGGTGGTAGAGTTGTTTACACAAACGCATCCAAACACACTTCCAGCTCCTTGGAGCAGCTTGGCCGGCCCAGTAGCCATCTGTGTTGACTATACATTGAAGTGACAGTTTAACTCTGTCTGTCTTAATGTGCTAATCTGTCATCCTTGTATGTTTCATGATTCTGGCAACACCGTAGCTCTCCTGTTCTCATTCTGTTTATTCCAAACAAATCCGAAACACATCATTTCCTGGTTTTCATATGAGGTAGCTAACACTTCAAAGTTCAAGGTAGAAACAATCGTCATTTTCTTCATATACAGTGTTCAGTATTCAGGGAAATGAAATTATGCTCCCTCAATGCTCCGGTGTGCACAATAATGAAATAAAAATAAGTACGTAAAACATAAAAAAGAAACAGGTAAGCTGAATTGGGGTAGTTGAAGTTGAAAAATGAATATTAATAAATGAAAAATGTCGCAAAGTATTTAAAGTTTGTGTTTAAGGTTAAGAGCTTCACTAAAAAAAAAACTAAATAAAACAATTCAACAAAACACAAAGGGATGAAAGATGCCTTCATATAGATTTGGATCAGTTTCTAACCAACTTAAACTGAGCTTCACTGTAAAAGCTTTAACGAGTTATCTTTGATTGAAAGATTTTACTGTGAAAATGCTACAGGAAAGATGAATTTTACAGTAACTGCTCAATTTAAAAAACTCTCAGTCAGGATTCTTTTTTCACGTGTTGTCGCCCTCAAACTACACAGACTTACCCACACACGATGAATACATTAACAGTATTAAAAATATTACAGATTTCAACTTTTTCTTTATTGGCCTGATGGTGTGCAGGAGGACAGATCATGGATCATTTAGCTTGTGACGTCATACATAGAGCTTAAGGGACAGGGCAGACCTATTTATGTATTGGTCTGTGTGATTAAGCTAGCAGTGCGTCAGTGTTTTTCTGACTGTCTAATAAAACTTAAAAGGCCTCATTTGGGTTTCGGAAAGTCTTGTCAGTTTCTTTACTCTTGTTCTTCCTCCTCCTCCTCCTCTTCTCTGTTGGGTCATGGTTTCTCAGTCTCGGGTCCTTGTTGCTCCGTCCCAGCATCAGTGCCATTACTGTTAACGGGCTGACTGGCTCTCCCTGGAGTGAGAGGTTAGATTAGGTTGGTCGGCTGGCCTGCTGGTTCATTCTCTGACTAGTTTTCTGGCCATTTTATTGACTTGGCTGTCATTTACTGACTGCTTTGTTCAGCTGTTTGATTAGCAGACTTGGCTTGTTTACTAGTACAGTGAGGGACTAGTAACTAGTTTGCTGGCTGACTGTGTGTGAAAGTGCACTTTAACACAGAAATTTCATGCATGACAATGGATAAGGAGGACATATTCAACATGTGTTTAACCCTTCATACCAGACTGTTGGTCACAGTATTTACCAAAAGTGTGGTCATTGGAGTTGGACAGTTGAGGATGTGTCTTTACACAGAAGATTCATCATGGTGGATTTCTTTCTATTTTTAATTTGCTGACACTTCTGACCCAAATACAAGGGAGGTGAAGGTTTTGCTGCTCACAATACTGAAAAATAATGTTTTTTGTTATCAGGATAGTCCACAGAACAGAAGAACTGTCAAAGCTTTTCACAGGGACTATTTTTACAGTACAAAGTCATTCTAATGTCCACCTTGCCACGACATTTTGTACACGCATTCATGTCCACCTCAGGATGAATTTTAATAACTTTGGTGAGTCCCTTAATTTTTATCTTCATCATTTATGACCAAATATCTGCAAACCTAATGACATTCTCATCAGCCGCAGCTGTAATTTTGTGTTTAATGCTAATTAGCAAATGTTAGCATGCTGAAACTGATAGCACAGCCTTACAGAGCTGCTAGCATGGCTGTAGAAAAGTGTTTTAGTGAGCACCACAATTGAAATTCCATTTACCTCCATTGTATTCGAGTGGAAGAAGAAATCTCAGAGGCTGATTTTGTTTTTTATATGGTTCAGAGTTATAGCAGGAATGGGAATTTCATGTAAAGTTATTAACACCTGACTATCTTAAAAAAAAAAAGAAAAAAAGAAAAGAAGCTTGCAAAAGAAAGTAAACAGAAAATGAAACTTTTTATTTGGTCCTTTTATGTAATGTAATTCTGTGTAATTGTGTAGAATAACTGTGTTTGTGTATGAAAGTGGTAGCAGTTGACAAGTGAGCCCGTTTGCCAGCTTACTGACTGCTCCACAGCTAGCTGACTTTGTAGGGTGGTGGCCTGTGTCAGGACTGTTAATGGAGGCCGGCGTGGCTGCTGTTTGAGTTAATGCCCCGAGTCTTCTGGAGAAAACAATACCAGCTCTAACAGTAGGAACAGAGTTTAAGTTTATCTGAAGGTCGTTTGTCATGGGAGTTTGTCATGTGAGCTGCTGCTTCAGAAAGCACAGCTTTGTTGGGACTGTGTTTATAACAGCCCATGTCTCTTCCATGTTCTGTCTGATTTCAGTCACGTGTTGATAATGGCTTTCTCTTCTCCACCAAACACAGTATGTCTGAACTATCCAGCCGCACACAAGCTTTGTAAATCATTCAGTGCAGGAATGTGTGTATTCCACTGTGGTAGTTTGAAAGCATGCAAAGTTTCCTAACAGTTTACAGTACTTCAAAAGAACCCTGACAGGTAATCGCAAGTATAAAGACACACACACACACACATCCTGAGTCTATCAGAGGAAGTGTAACTTTGACGTTATTCTGTGGAACTGGGATTGTGTATGGGCATGTGTAGTGTGCGTATCATAATTATACATTGTCATTTATAACTGAATGAACAATTTATTAGAAATTATTGAGAATTTTTGAGATCAGGTTACAAAAAACAGGGTCGGAAACGGGAAACGAACAGCTATCTACCGTGTTAAAGTCTGATGTTTTGGTGACTCATCCATCCACCCCGACCTCCTCCTCCTCCTCCCTATACGTGGACTTTGTCGCTCTATGATAACGTCACGTGACTTCCTCCTTTGCTCCCGTCACTTGATCGTCAACATCAACATCGTTTTTGGGCCACTTGCTGAAACGGCCGATGCTGTCGTTCTTGGGGGCACATGCTGGCCGACTTTTAATTTTGAGCATGTAGTCTCCGTTTGTGGTGCTTTGGATTTTTGGACTAGAATAGATTTAGAGCAGAAATATATGTCTGGAATTTAATGTATAGGCTGTGTAAGAAGTCATAACTCAACAGGCAGAATTACGAGGTCTTTCTTCTTGTTGGCACAGGGAAAAGTAGAGGAGAAGCTTTGGTACTGGATGTTCAAGGGAGAGGAAGTGTGTGTGTGTGTGTGTGTAAGGGTGTAAGGGTTCATTGTTGGAGGGTTGAGTGTAGCTGAATGTGTGCTTCTGGTGGGAATGTGTGACTGAATTATGTGAATGAGTGTGTGTGGTGGGAGGGTGGCGAGGAGTGGGGCCTGTCGAGCGTGTGTGTGTGTGTGTGTGTGCACTTGTACACGCACATTCTTCCCAGTGGGCTCCTGTGAATGTTTGCTGCATGCCAGTGTTGATGCGCTTGTGTGTGTGTGTGTGCATTGCATGTGTGTGTGTGTGTGTGTGTGTGTGTGTGTTTGTGCGAGGATATTGGCTGTGTCACCTCAGATTAGGCCATGATGGTGGTGGTGGAGAGTGACCCCCTACCAACCACGCCACAGTCATTAACGGGGGGAAAAGAATCCCGTCGCCGTGGCAACCATGGCCGCGCTGCCAAAACGGCCACAATGAAAAGAAAAGGGGACGTGGGTGGGGAAGGGAGGGAGTGAAGGAGGAGGAAGAGGAGGAGGAGGAAGGTGGTGAAGGGGGGTTGGGTGGGGAGATTGAGGTGGGGAGGGTGTGTCTGAAATTGTGTGGTGAGAGATGGAGGTTATGGGAATGATAGAGAGACATGGAGGATAGTGACGATGATAGGGAGAGAGAGGGAGATGATCAGATAATCAGGTCACAGTTTCTCAGATGAACGCGCACACACACACTCTCACACACACACACACACACACACACACACACACACACACACACACACACACACACACACACACACACACACAGTGAAGCCACTTGAGATTGAACTGGTAGTGGAAACATGGTTAAAGGTGATCAAGGTCAGCTGATCATCATCACATGACCACAGCAGGTTTCTGTCCACATTATGCAGGGGATACAAAAACAAAAGCCTCTTTTTTTTTTTCAGAGGGACTTTATAATTGCGAGGTCTTGCTTTTCTACTCGTGTCTGGCTTTTGCCTCCGTCATACATAGCTATAGCTATAGTAACATCAATCAAAACATATAAAATTTTAATGGACCAAAAACTTCAGACTCGATCCGAAAGACCCGTGGAAAATCTACTCAACGCGGCATAATTTTCAAAGAGCCCAAAGGGCATTCAGAACCTGTCCGAAATAGACCTGAGGATATTTATACCAGATCTAAAATGTGTTCGACCTGAATAGACCCAAATAGAGTAAGAACACCAACACTGGCTGAAGCGTGATGCTCCACCAAGCAGCAGTGGTCGAAAAAAGTAGCAATCCAATTTGGACCTTTTACACCTTTCACAAAAATAGCATATTTGAACATTTTTCAGAGCTGATAGAGTCAACCTGGATCCACACGAGTTTTAGACATAGACCTGAGACCTGTGGCTAAAGAACGGCACCCTAAAGGCCTCAGTTTGCCTTAAAGTGCTTGTGGATTGTCTAACAACGTCTGAAACCTGCCTTCTGACAGTGAAATTGAGGGTCAGCAGAATTAATACCTTCGAGGAGAGACTGTCCAAAGGCGTTCGCTGTTATCCCCATTTATATGATTCATTGAGTCAAAACTATAAAGATGTTTAAAAGACCCAGCGTTTTTGCAAAGTTCAAACAGGTATAAAAACTTTTGCCTTTGGACATTGGACTACACATTGTATGGACTAGTTTGTTTGTATTGTGTAGAAGGGGTCATCTCGGCATTTGATGGAGATGGAACGACTATCGGTTTCTTTTTGACAATGTCTGCTCAGACCACTTGACAGATGTGAGACTGTCTGTGTTATAACTGTCACAAAGTAAATCCTTTGAATTTGTTTGTGTGTGTGAGGTTCCTTCTGGCCTACAAGTGCTTTGAGCTCAGTGTGAGCTTTAGAGAACTGCTCTGACCCCAACTTTGTGGTTTTGGCACGTGTGTGTGTGTGTGTTTGTGCATGTATGTGTAGGTAAGGGTAATATGTGTTTAACTTAGTGTGGAGTACACTAAAAGTTAGTGTGTGTGTGTTGGTGTGGATAAGAGGGTGTGTAGGGAAGTGGTGGCCGGCTTTGCGTCAACAGGGTGTGGTGTGATAAGCCAGGCAGCTTCTCTCTCTCACTTGCTCTCTTTTTTCTCGCTCTCTGCCAGCCAGATGGAGACACACCCAGTCCTTCTCTGCACTTCTCTGCATATATACAGTGTCTCTCTCTCTCTCTCTGTGTGTGTGTGTGATATTATTTGTTTTGACTAACATTTTAAAGGATCACAAGATGATAGTATGTCACTGCTTTTGGACCCGCATTAAGGTAGACAAAATAATGTAAACACATCATAGAAGAGGTCTGAAGTAACTCAAATGCAAACACCCCTACAGAGATGGGTCATGTTTGGCTGGTGGCCAGCTAGCAGCATCTGTCGGCCATAAAAGAGCCAATCAGCAGCAGCACGAGTCATCTAGCAGAGCTCCAGAAGAGGCCAAATAATCCGAGCCTAAACAGCAACATGGGAATGGTCTGGAAAATCACGGTAACATCTGGCAAACACGGACAAACTGCATCAACAAAAAGCAGCAGCGATCACACGCTGAAACCAAACAACAGGGACAAGTAACAAACATGTATTAATAAACTTTAATTAAGTGACCATCTGTAATATGAAAAGGGGCACTCGCAGTGAAGAGTATACAAAGCTCTATGGAGTTCTTCGCCCTCTTTTAGCTTTTGGTTTTACGGTGTGGTCCAGTCTCAATATCTCTCATCAACCCAGTTTCCAGCAGCAGCTCTGTTTTCAGAGAAGAAGCTCTGATAAACCCACTGTCGGCCACCTGCCCAGCACCAAACAGCAGACAGACAAAGTTAGCAACTAGCAGGTGAACATAGTGGAGCATTTAGCAGCTAAAGATCCAGATGTTTCCCTCAGGAGTTGGTGGAGACCAAACCACAGCTAAAAGGAGAGTGAATATTGGAATCATCAGGTGGACACAAACACGACTCCAGATGAATGCTAATGTTGCTGCTGGATGTGCCAAGAGGCAAACAACTTTCTAAACTGATAATGTGTCCCAGGTGTGCATTTCTCAGCCTGCCTATTCAGTTATTAATAAATAATTCATTTAGCTTTAAAAATAGAAATAATAAACTATATTTGTATAGGACCTTTCATACATATAATATAGCTCATAGTGCTTTACAAAAAATCACAACGGAAAAACATAAGAATTAAGAATAAATGATAAATACAACAGAACAAGATGAGTAAAACAATTATTAAGGCAAAGGCAAATAGACATAACCATGTACATGAACATGCATAAACAGGGTTAACTAATACAGCTAAATGCAAGGCAACCTTAAATGACCCATCTGTGGAGCAGTGTTTGCATTAGTGCTTTTATTGTAACATCTTTTTAAGTTTAAGTTCTTTATTTCTCATATAGACAACAATTACAGTGAAGCAGTCGTTGGCAATGAAATTCTTGTTCTCAGGCTCCCTCCAACAATGCTCATACTGTGAAGTGTGTGTGTTATTTTATGGTAAATATGAACCACACGTCAAAGAAACTACATGAAAGTTTTGGCTCACGAGTGTCAAAGGTGAACAGCTGACTGGAAGTCGGCAGTGAAAGTGATCCTGTGATGCTGTTGGATGATTGGTTACGCAGCTCTCAGATGCTCATCCTGATGGTTTGTTTGGGTGGCTGCAGCAAAGGATCAGTTTATAGCTGCCAGCATGATGGAAAGAGGTGGATTTATGAAGCCAGTGCTGATATAATATCATCTGATAATGGTCAATATTGAGCATTTTAGTGCAAATGCATGTAGTGGATTTTAATGAAACAGTGATATATTCATTGTGTTTCTAAATGTACAGTTGTACATTTAAGTTTAGGACCTCAATACTTTTTGACTACTGACTAAATTGTCCATCAAATACCTGAAGTTGGCATAGAATGCTTGGACATATTCTTTATCTTTTTCTGATCTAGTATTGTTTGATTTAAATAATCATTTTGTTACTTTTACACTTTTTTTTTTATCTTGGCGAAATCCTTTCTACAATTGTTCTGGTAAGACAACATTAAATTTTGATGCATTTTAGAATTTTGTCTAATTTTGTTAAATAAAAAATGAATGAAAAAAGAATGAAATTGCTATTGGTTTCAGTAATGATACTCAGTCCTAATGAAACAATGTACTCCTAGAAATGAAAAATACTCATAGAAAAGTAAAACACACACACACACAAAAGTAACAATTTAATATTTGGCATTTTATAAAATTACTGTTAGTTTTGGACATTTGTAAGTTGATTGTGTGTATTTTGCATCGAGGAAATGTGCAACAAATAAACGATGATGACGACACCTGAATGTGCAGGAGGGAGGCCAGACAATGAAAAAACAGTCACTCGGTTGTTATAATAATGACAAAGGGAACAAAAACAGGAAAGTGCATTTGCCTTCAAAGGGGGGCCATATAAAATGAAAAAGAAAGCAAAAGGAAATACAAATTAACACAAAATGCTTGCGTGTTGAAGCAGAATGAATCATCAGAATGTTCCTCAGTCTGAATGAAAGGAATTAAATTATTAGTCAAATGTGTACCTAGCTGAAACATTCGGAGTCAAGACAACTTCTGAATCCCTGACACATCCGTCCACTCGCTCTCTTCTTTCTCTCCATCTGACTGCTCCAACTCTTTCTTCGGCTTCCCTCTCTCTCTCTCTTTCATATCGTCTGCAAGACAGCCAATATTGTGCAACAGCAGTGACCTTTGACTCTGAGAAGCAGTAAACATCTCTGGTCGGTCGCTGTTGACTTGTCCCTCCTGTTGTTGTCAGATCCGACAGACAGTCGTCAGCTGTTGTTTTGACTTTCTTTGCACTTCGATCCAAGCTCCGAGGTTAGAGCCAGAATCAGAATCAGGTTTATTATTTAAGCAGGAATTTGCCTTGGTATATTGGTGCATAACAATAAACATAATATATATATATATATATAATCTCTGCAAGTCAAGAAGCATAAATACAAATTTGAAAATAAAATGTGAAAAAATATAAAAAATATGTACAATATGACTTATTTAAATGAAGGAGCTGTGCAGTTTTGTGCAGGGATGTGCAAAATATTGAACAGGGATAGTGCAAAAGTTCACAAGATAGATAAGATTAGATGTGTGTGTGTGTGTGTGAGAGAGAGAGAGAGAGCGAGTGAGTGAGGCAGAGAGAATCACGTCATTGTAATCCTTGAGTTTCAGGACATTTTGTGAAAACTGTGTGACATTTATGGTGCAATTTCAAATTGAACTCCAAACCCCGACAGTGCTTTGTATTTCCCATATTGGTGTAACAGCAGTTTTGGTGATTTATGTTGTTTCAGTTTAGTAGAAACAGTCTCCTCTAGATTTAGAAAACAAAAAAAGCCTTTGACAACATGAAAAAAAAATTCAAGCTAAAAGCCAGGCTGTTGGTTTTTCTTAATTCTGGAAAACTGGACTGTTGGAGATACTAGTTTATTTTTATTTTTTATCTTACAGTCAAAATTAAATATTAATGTTTTGGTGTTCAGCCTTGAGTTAATGTGCAGAGCTAACATCCAAACCTACCATTTCCAGTCAATGTAAATGATGAAATTCATGTCTATGCCCTTGTTTTATTGTAATTTCCACTTCTACTTTTACTTACTTAACTTGAATTGATGCTTAAATACTCTACTGTAATTTAAGAAATGCAAGAAGTAAATATAAATGATTCTACCAGGGTTCGTTCAAAGTTTGGAAAATGCTTAATTTTAACTGTTATGTTTTCTTTTCAAGGTTAGGAATACGCTTGAATTGGAATATACTCCTTGAAAAATGCTTGATTTTCAACATAATCTGGTGTTTCATCATCGACACAATCACTCATGGAAACCAAAAATCTTTTATTATTTAAAATGAAACGATCCCATCGTCATATTTGTTTGTTGTCTGCTGGCGTTTATAGTAACAATTTAGATGTGATGATAAAGGCTAAATCTTTGGTTTGGTTTGGTTTTGGTACCTTGAAAGTGCTTGAAAAGTGATTGAATTTTACTCTAAAAACCTGTACGAGCCCTGTCTACAGTTCTGCTGTTACGGCTCTGTCATTTTTCCTTCGTAAGGCAGCCCGACAAAGAAATGATGGTCATGTAAATAATGGTTTGCAGAGTGGTTGGTTGGGTTTCATGCTGAAACAGTTACAGTCAGGAAGCCACACTGGCCCTTCTGCAATGACCATATCTGACTGAGTAAACTATTCCTCAGTAGTCTTCACAAAACCCTGTTCTGTACTTTACTTAAAGGTTCTTCCAGTGTTCCTGCTGTGACAGACATTCTTGATATTTGTGATGGGACACTGTGCCGATTGTATCACTCTGGCCAATGAAAATTCAGCAGTGTGTGTCACCAGTACATCATATCTGAGTGTGGCCACTCGATGTCCCTGAATGTTGCTGAGATTGACCTTTTGTTATTGTTTGGTTTCACTTTTTCTTTCTCTTGTGCGCTCTCTCTTTTTTTAAACAAAATTCCCTTTAAATTAATCTATTAGTCTATCGACAGAAAATTAATCTGCATCTATTTTGATAATCAATCAGTTATTTGTCATTTTTTAAGCAAAAATGCCTATAAATACCTACCCGAGTTCCAGCTTTTCTATTGTGACGATTTGCTGTTTTTCTTTGTCACATGTGATTAAAAGAGCAAGCTTTTGGGGTGGTTTGGAATATTGGTCAGACAAAACAAGACATTTAAAGACATCATCGTGGGCTTATAATGATATAATCGTTAGTTGCAGCCCCACTTCTAACCAGGTAGCCAATGGACACCTGTTGGATGGTGGAGATAGTTGGTGGTTGCTCTACAAATGTCCGTTATCCAAACTAGAGATTCAGAGCAATATGTCATTAAAAGCCAACAAAATTAGCATATATTTTGCATATTGTGATATATATCACAAGTAGACGATATCAGAATCACTCCGCTCTTAATTTAATAAATTAATTGAACTCCTGATTTTGTCATGACGACTGATTTTCTAGGATTACCAAGTGTCTGTGTGGTGACCTGGGCTCACGGACACTCGGCACATCTTATCTCTCTCAGTGTGTGTGGGATTCAAAGGATTCTTCACATCTCCAATGTGCATCAAAGCAGCTCCTCCTCCTCCTCCTCCTCCTCCTCTTGCCCCAGCCCGCTCCTCATAGGAGGACCCTGGCCCTTTAAGAGGCGGTGGTGTCTCCTCAGCTGAAGGAGGGGGTGCAGGGAGTGAGAAACTGTCAGGGAGTGGTTGGGGACCCGTGATAAGTTTGTCCTCTCTGCCACAGTGCAAAGGCGAAGTAGACGTGTAGTTGGTTGCATGTGATGATGTAATATTACAGCATCATGTGATCCCCTCCTTTCCCTTCTGCGTTGGCTGTCTGTCTGTTTACATTAGATATTTGTTATTTGTCTGAATGAATTAGAAGTAAATGTATGTCATTTATTACCATGCTGTGATAAAGACAAAACTGAGATGTGACAGTGAAGGAGTGTGAGGAGAGGAGGAAGACGAAGAAGACGTACACTTGTAAGGTCACAGCTGTGTGAGAGAGGGTGAGAAAAATCTTCCCTCCTTTTACTGCTCTTCCCTCTCTGTCTCTCTACAGTTTTTTATTTTTTACACTGACTTCTTCTGTGTTTGTAGTTTTCTCTACCTTGCCTCTTTACCCCGTCCCACCTTTCACTTCTTTCTGTCCTCTTCCTTCCTCCCCTCTCCTCCTAGCTCCTTTTAACTCTGTTTTCTGACTCAATGTCATCATATTGGTTCTTCCTCCTCTCCTCCCCTCCCGTCTCCTCTCCTCTCCTCTCCGAGTTTTGGTCCCTCCTTGCAGGACAATATAGAGATGGCACTGCTTGGTACAGTGGGCCTCAGGCCACAGCAAGATGGCGACCATGCTTGCAACATACACATTTGAAGAGGGATGCAGTCACGGCTGAGAGTGAATGAATGAAAGTCACAGTGTTACGGGAGGACTGTATCATTGTCTCTACACATCTGTTGAGCAAGAAAATATCCAGATAAACAGTTTCTTCAGCTGTGTTCACACCGACATTAGCACTGTCAAAAAACGCAGCCTCCCCATTCATTTCAATGAGACCACTGTGTTGGCATAGTAGGGTTTCAGAGCGCCCAACCAGGCTCCACTGAACACCCAACTGCCCGTCTCACCTGTCACTTATTAACCAAGCCACACCCTTCCACACACACACACACACACACACAGCAACAGAAAGTAGGGGAGGTCAGGAGGCAGAAGAAAAATGAGAGAGGGAGGGGAGGGTGAGCAGAGAGAGAGGGGTGTGTGTGTGTGTGTGTGTGTGTGAATTTGTCCATATAAAGGAAGTGCAGGCCAAAAGCTTATGACCCTAATAGCTTGCACACCATAAATATGTACGCATACACGCATACACACATACACACACATACACACACACACACACACACACACACACACACACACACACACACACACACACACACACACACACACACACACACACACACACATTGACATTGAGTTTTCCTTCATTTGCCTTCAAGCCTCCTTCCCTAAGAGGGGAGTCATCTTGTTTCTCAGGGCTGAGGCTGTAAGGGGAGGGCCGTGTGTGTGTGTGTGTGTGTGTGTGCGTGCGTGTCTTAGGGACTCCAGTTACAGGAGTTGTGTAATGTTTGGACCCTCAACTGGAAACCAATGGGAACTGACCTCCCTGCCCTCTGCCGACTTATCTGCTCCACCTTCTCTGCTCTTCTCTCTGAAATTTCATGTCATTGGCCAGTTTGACCAAGCAGCAAGGTGTCACAAATATCAGCCATGTTTGATTCGGACAGGACAGGAAAATGGCAGGACACTGACCCTCCTGACCTGCACTTGAACTAACCTTGTCTGTAAATGGACAACTGTCCTCAGGTTTTCTTTTTCCCCATTGATAACTGGCTAAACATAAACTATGTGGTGTCATATCCAAATATGTCTGGCAGCTCCAGTAGAGTTTGTTAGCAAGAAATGTGTTAGTGCATCGAGCCTTTTAATTGGAATTAATAGGGTGCCATCTTGGAACACCACCACCACCAAGGTTTCAACACCCTCAGCAGCGGTAAATAAACACAAATTTCATGAAGCCACAGGACAGGCTTGGTTTGGTGTAAGGAGTGACTCAACGCTCCCATTATTATCAATCTGCGACCAGCCTGGGACTCCCGTAGCACCTTGTTTTTGTCCTTTTATTTCTCTCTCTCTACTGAAATGTGTCCAAATAATCCTAAAGATGCCATAAAATCTATAAAGATGCATAACCTCCCACTATGACTGCTTTTGCATTCAGCGCACTGACAAATTGCTGTTTTATATCTGAATGCTATCGACAGCGTGTCGGGAGGATGTTAGACGGCACTATGAACTGAGATTGAACCCACAGCGGATTGAGCAGGCGGCCATTGGGGGGGGGGGGGGCTTCTGCCTCTTTCTTATTTTGGTTATTTCTCTTCCTCTTGTCATTCTGATTGCACTCTTAGTCACATCAAATGACAGTGAACCCCAAACTGAAGCTACTGCTGCTGCATATTTAAATAACAGCACTATCAAAGGAAACTCTTGAGTCTGACAGGGGTAGGGTATAGACGGAAACGGAAAACTGGAGCCAGACGGAGGTAAATGATCCTCATCTGCTCTTCTGATGAAAATGACTGAATGTTGTGTGTATGTCTATGTGAGTGTTCCTTCGATAGGGTTTTTTGGCACTGCTTGGGAAAATTGCTGCGTGTGTGTTCATGGGTGTGGGCATAACCAGACGTGAACTGTGTACGTGTACATATGTGTGTGTGTGTGTGTGTGTGTGTGTGGACCCTGTGGGGGCATGAACAGAGTGCGGCTGACTGGGGCAATCCCCCTACCCCCACCCAAAACACACGCACAGGGCCGGGGGTGGGGGTGGGGGTTGGAGGGGGTGGGGGGTTTGGAGAGAGGCAGCAGTGACAGAGAGGAGAGCGCTGACCCAGATAGTGTCTCTGTCCCACCCTCTCTCTCTCACACACACTGTAAAAAATAAGCTCAGCAAGTGTTTTTATTTCACAGTCTTCATGTAATAGTGGATGTAAATAGGCCTGCAACTAACAGTTCCTTTCATTATCTACTAACCTGCAGATTATGTTTTTGATTATTCTAGAAATGTCTGTCAGAAAATAGTAAAGCAGTAAACTAAAGTACTAGTAGAGCTGCGATTAAATTACTATTTGATACTTGTTTCATTGTGTGACAACAGAAACAGACAAATATCTAAATGAGAACAAGTAAATCATGATTTTGGTCACCTACACACAGTGTAGGTGACCACAGATTTCCACCAACATGGTTTGTGCACCTAATTTTGAACCGTTCAGAGCATAAATTGGTTCGGATCCCAAAAAGTTGGTTCCCAGCTAGGACCAAAAATAGCAGGTTTACTACAAAACCTGAGGTTGCTGTTAACCTTTTATTTTTACTGGTGTATTACTTTATGTCTGAATACAAAGTAGGAATGCTTGGGAAGCTGTCATTTTGTGCAGCAAGTTCATCCAGCACCCCTCCTGTCAGGTCTCCATCATATCTGTCTTCTTGGTACTGCCATCCACTTTTACTGTCCCACATCAGAGATATGAAAATCACCTGCCTTGGTCACTTTTTTAGTTAGTCGATGATCTAAATGAAACTTGTTTTCATCTTTTATTTCAGTGACGTAGTGACAGGGTTTGAATCCCAGACCAGGACACAGAAAGTGAATGAAAAACCCTCAGAAACCTGCGACATGACTCTCCTCCTCAGCTGCCTGCAGCTCAGCAGTAACAGACTGGTTGTTCTGAGCGGGTGTGAATGTGTGGGACCATATGAGGATGAAGCAGAGTGTTCAGTTCACACTCAGTCAGCCTTCACCGGATAAAAATAGATTTAAAAAAATGTTGAGATTGGCCTGTTTGAAGCCCAGAGACAGATCCTCTAGTGGACGGCTGCAGAACAACTCCACAACAAATCTAACTACCTACTCTCCAAAAGTACAGTCAGTGTGTTTTGGCCTCATTTGGCCTCCGTACTCTAATATTATAAAGAGTACGGTCTAGACCTGCTCTATAGGAAAAGTGCCCTGAGATAACTTCTGTCATGATTTAG
Source organism: Macquaria australasica (assembly GCA_005408345.1). Lineage (NCBI taxonomy): Eukaryota > Metazoa > Chordata > Actinopteri > Centrarchiformes > Percichthyidae > Macquaria > Macquaria australasica. Next base: position 681,901 of record SEMN01000163.1, read on the forward strand.
CGCTATATAAATAAAACTGAATTGAATTAGCTGATTCTTTTATGGTGATTTTAAAGGCTGCAACTAATGATTATTTTCATCACTGATTGATCTGTCGATTATTTTTTTGTCTTGATTAATCATTTAGTCTATTAAATGTTAAAAACTTTGAAAAATGATCATCACTACAGTCCACAAGATTTGCTGCATTTCTGTCTTATAGCATTGTTAATGGCATCTCTTCACGTTAGAGAAGCTGCGACTAGCGAACGTTTGTCATTTTGCTCGATAATTGACGATTAACACATCAAAACTTTTCAAAACAAATAGTCCAAACAATTGTGTTTTATACAGAAACATATCCAACACTAAAGTATGATCACCAAACAGATACCGCACACAATAAACTTTGTTGTCCACGTTGTCCACCAGCGGGCGCTGTTTTAAAAAAAATATTGTTTTTATTCTCTCACTTTTTAGTGTGTAGACAAATCTATACACAGAATCACACTTAATTCTAAAATAGCATTCACAAAACAAGAATGTGATGGTTTGTGTTGCCAGTGTATCGATTGTACAGACGGTATACCTTGTCAGGAAAATACACACTGATCATGTGTGTGGAGTGTGTCTCACTGCTCTTAAAACTAACCCGGGATTCCAGTTCTCGCTTATTATTGTCCTCTAGGTTCTTCGCAGTTCTTCTCATCACTCTACATTCATAACGTGGATTTATACAGCTTTGGCATGAGCACAAGCTTTTTAGCTCAAGTTGATACATTTTCAGTTCACTTGGACGCATCTTTGCTTCAATCTGCACAGCGAATTTGCATCTGCTGGTGTCCACTCACGTCTTTGCATTGACTTCATATGCGTTCAAGCCAGTTCTAAATATGCTATACAACTTTAGAGCATGCTTTACCTACTTTGCATCAAAAACAGTCGGGAGCACTGGATCTCAGCTAGTTGTCAACTAGCTTTATTGTTACTTGCTTACACTCTGTTGGAACTTGTAACGTGGCTGTTCTTATGCCTTATGTTTGCTTCTCAGGAACTCCTTCTTCTGATTATGTTGTCGTTCAGTTCTCAAATCAGTGTGAATTGTGGATGGGTCATAGAAAGGTTTGCTGTTTCCTCGACTCAGCAGTGATGCCGTGTCAGTGAAAAAGTCCCATCTCTGTCTGTCTTTTATTCAGTCCGCCTCGTCCCTCTCTACCCCCATACCGACTTCCTGTGGTGGGATTAGAGGCTGACACGGTCACACCCACCCCACCCTTTTTATTCCTGGAACTCCACAGTGGGACCCCTCCTCTGGTGGGAGGCACACACACACACACACACACACAAACATACACACACACACACACAACATGCACAAATACACTCACACAGTCTCTCACTATCACTACTCGTTAGTGCTGCTGACTCCCCTCACTGTACTCATTCCCCTTGACTGCCTTGTCTGCCAGCAGATGTGGATCAAGTAGGATTTGCAAAAGATTCGTAGTGTTTGCTTCACTCTGTTCGGAGTGGTGTGAATGGGTGTGGTTCGTGTGCCGAAGCACAACTCCTGAAGGTTCAGACAACTTAATTTTTCAATTTAGCATGTTTTTTCTGTGATTTACTGCTTACGTGGCTTCGTCTGAACTCCACCTAGCTGGAGCTCCAGATTAGGCGAAAACAAACGCTAAGTAGTTATTTTCAAATCCTATTCGATCCAGGTCTGGCTGCAGCACTTTTCGCTTCCAATCCAAAATATTTTAGCAGATTTATTCTGGACACAAAGTACACACAATACTCACAAGTCTTAACAGTGCAAAAACAAGTAAGCTGAATTTAAGGCCTTGCACTGTAGCAAAATATCAGATATTCTGTTTTTAATTCTGAGGTTGTTGCTGCACATGAAAACTTTCTGTGAGATTACTGATTCCAAGTGAGCTTGTTGCTCATTCCCAAAAGGAAACAAAAGTACATTTAGGATAATAACTATAGTCAGGATTGATTTTGACGTAAGCTATCTCCGGTAGGTTTGAAAGTTGGCTGTACAAAGTTGGCAGTTTCCTGATTAAAGGCCTGGTTACAGCAGAAAGTGGCACCCTGAAATGAATCTACACATGTTCAGGAAACATTTGGTTCTAGAAACTTGCTGACGTAGGGACTACTGGCAGGGCTAGTTGGTGAACTACTGTAGCTTGGGAGCTAACTGCTAACACGCTAGCTAGCCGCTACTCAGGTCACAATAGCTCTCAGAGATTCTTTCTGTTTTCTCTCTGCTGTGCCGTTTCCTCCCCTGTGGCATTGTTCTCAGGGTTGTCCTTCACTTCATTCAGTAAAGAGTTTCATTTAAGAGCTAAAAAACTCTTCAAGCTAACAAGCTCGTTAACTGTCAGTTGTTTGCAAGCTCAGTTGCTAAAGGGACAATAAGCTCACACAGTTTATTCAAAAGACGTCTTGGTACTGCTGTCTCCTGACACTTTGTAAACCATTCCTCTTTTGTGAAACAGTTTATACTCTGACAGAGGAGGTTAAATAAAACTTTTAAATGCTGGTGTGACCAAGTCTTCAGGGTGAACGGCAGCTGCCAGTTTAACTTCATGTCAGTTACAACTGATTCCAATAGTGACACGTTTTTGACTGCAGACAAATATGTCAAAACAGATTTTAATGGAAATTATATTGAAGGAGTGTGTTTGACTTGAAGCCATTGGTGGAGTTTTGGCCTTTCCAGCAGACAAAAACAAATCCTCCCTCCTCAAGACTGTCTGACACTCACCTAAAAATGTCAACAATGGTGCTTCCACAACTAAAAGAAGTGCTACATATCATGTCTGGATGTCAAGCACCAAATCTGATTTATTAGGAAATTCTGTTCTTCATTTGCAAAAACCCGCCTACGAACTTCTTCAATCATGAGATGAGAAAATGTAGAAGACAGAATGTGGTTTGGCTTAGTGAAGTGAGTTAAAGCACCTCTTTAGTTTCCATCTTGTGACCCAAAAACAGCCAATAATCGTTGACATTGTCTCTGAACTTACAACTTGATGAGACATTAGGAGAAGACGATGAGGATGTCTGATTTCATTCAGGATGGTTTGACTGTTGAGGGAGAGCCATTTGTATTCATGCTGCCTCCACAGAGTGGAATGGACAGGTTCATGAAAGACAGGTAAGAGGTGGCCAATCACAGAAGAGAACAGGTGATAACGAGGCCATCAGAGGTGAACAGTTTAAAACATCATGATGGAACAAACCCCTAAAAACTGAACTGAAAAGAAGATACAGGACAGGTTGTAAAAGATGAAAAATGACACGATGTTTTCATGAATTCAAATTCAGGATGTTTAATTAACATCCTTTCCACTCACGTTTCTCTGTCAGTTTTGCTCTACACATCCTGTTAATTCTTGGAATCTAGACTTCTTGAACGTTTTTCAATCATGCAGTTATAATTTACATCTAGTTAAATTTATAACGGGAGGTTTGCATTTGCAAGTTCCTGTTTCCTGCACTCTTACATTATATGATCTTCTTAACTCTATATACAACTACACAGGATCTTTCTTTTCTTTTACGTCAAGCAAAAGTAAAACAAATACCAGTATAAAACTGAATCAAAAGTTGCACTCCTTACTTAGAGTGTAACCCATCTTCTAGCTGCAGTGCATTGTGGTCCATCTCCTGCTCCTGTTGGTGTAGAAATTAGACTGTTTCACTTTCTCAGAAGGATTTCCTCTTGTGTTATTGTTGTATGTCAGTGCAAAATGGCAGCTCTGTCTAACCTAACCTGATGTTACCTAAATGTTTCAGTTGGCTGAAGAAAATTCTTCTGTGTTTGAAATAACTGAACGTGTCACATGCTCTTGTAGAAAATAAATCAATTGTCCCACAAAATAAAGATGGAAAGTAAAGTACAAGATACTTTCAAATGTTTCAGGGAGGTTGGTATAATTTCAAACCATGGCTGTGTGTTGGTCGCCGGTTGGGGGGAAGGTGTGACATCAAGCTGCCTTTACCTTTGTTTAGAGACACAGAGGGGTCTCTGTCCCATCACAATGGGACTGAGAGACCAGTGTGCGTCCTCTGTGTGTGTGTGTGTGTGTGTGGCGTGGACACCCAGGCCACACCTCACTGTGGAATCTGCTGTGGCCGGGTCACATGTCAGCCTGCAGCACCCCATCACAGCTCCGTCTCAAAACACAGTAAACAAACGCATAAAAAATAAAAACACTTGTTGGTATCACTGTAGGAAGGTCCAGCGATGATGTCACATTTAGGCTGACCTGTGTTTTTCTTCATGGCCTCTCTCGGCACTGGATTCGGGGTGAAGAAAGTAAAGAAAATCAGCTCTGTAGCGATATTTATTTCCAATTCCACAGACGGTTAATATTACGTAGACAAATGTTTTCATAAACAGCTAAAAACGTATTGACGTATATTACTGAACCTATTACTACTACTCCTTTTATAACTCTTACCTTTTGAATACTTTCCCTTTGAACACCCCAAAGGTCAATACACACTGGCAATGTAGCATGTGCATTAAAATACTCTCATCCATTGTTTTCTGTTTGGCTTCTTGATACGCCACTGTCCAATTTCCCAGCGTCTATGTGTGTCAACACTTGGTACATCCCTTGTGCACCATGACTACTTATTCTGTCTGTATGACACGTGCAGTATTTCATAATGATGCAACTTCATTGTTTGGTAATGCATCAATGGACCTGAGGCAAACACTCGGCCTATGTTTTTGCGCTTAACTCCTCCTATACTGCTTTTGTGCTACTTTTACTTTTACTGCACTACTGCCACTTCTGTACTCACCACTACACCAATGGAAAGTACAGTAGGTACATTTCCTCTAGTACTGTACTGGATACAGCGTCCGTCTGCTTTACTTGAGTATTGTTATATTTGCTTTTACTCCATTACATTTCAAAGTAAATATTTGGTACTTTTTCTCTGCTACATCTATGATGGATGTAGTTACTTTGCAGATTAAAGATTTCACAGGCAACACTAATGATTAACTTATAAGACTGATACATTGCTGTACCAACAGTGTGTAGTAAGACCCACGCAGTTACACTCTGGACTACCTGGACAATCAGTTGTCACTGGGCTTGACTATTGAGTCAGTATTAATTCCTAGAGGCATATGGATCACTAACGGCCCTCATCCTTACAGTAGATGGTGGACTTTACCGTACAAAGCACTACATTTCCCATGACAAGCAGTGGGTTGTACAGCAGGGTCGCTACTGCAGACAGGAAGTAGAGAACTAGTTTGCGTATTTGAGCGTCTGTCGCACTGTGAGAAAGAAAAAGGTGTGAAGTAATTTCAGTACCACTTCCTGTTTAAAGCTTGTTCACACAGGATGGCATGATCAATACCAAGCCCCGCTGGACCGTCCCCCCCGTCAGTGTGATTGTCCTTTAATGTGTACCCGTTAAACCACACATCTACCTTCATCAGGAGACCCAACAAGATAGGTCCACTTGTGTTGAGTCCTGTCAGGTTCACATTCAAGGTCTGTAGACTTAAAGAAATGCAGCTTCAAGTGTGGACGTGCAGATCTCACAAAGTCAGATTTCTTTTTAAAACCACAATTGAAGAATTCCACTGAAACGTCAGCTGTAACCGCATTCACATCAGCAACAACTGAGCTCAAAGGGGAAGACAAAAAAAAAAAAAGATTCGAAAGGGAAGTCCTCTTTTTTACAACTTCCACTATTGTAGATCAGCAGTGTTCAAACTGTGGGTCCTGACCTACTGGTGGGCCGCAGTGTGGAGACAAGTGGGACAACGAAAGCTGAATCAGTCCGTGTACAGAGAAAAATAGAAGTAATCGAAATATGAATCAGATTTCATACCTCGCAGTTTGCTTTTGAAGTAAATATGGTTGGAAACTGAAATTACAACATGATGAAAATAATTCTTGACCTTTAAATCACCTTGATTAGTGCATTAATCAAGTAATAAAACATTGAAGTCAAGCAAGAATGCCAAAACAGTCTCTGGTTTCAGCTTCACCAATGTGAGCATTTTCTGCTTTTCTCTGTTTTCTATCATTGTAAATTGAACATCTTCTAGTCTTGGACTATTTGTTGGTCAAAACAAGAAATGTGAAGATATCACCTTGGACTCGGAGAAGGTATTTTTTTTGCAATTTTTGACATTTTATAAACTAAATGAGTAACCAGTGGCTCGATTGTTGGCTTCACACAGCCTCATCAAGGTATATTTTTCCCTTCCATTATCATGTTATTATGCTACTATACTGTTGTCATTATTATAGTCAGTATTAATATGTTATTAGGTCTTGATTGATGGGAACAACGGCGCTGGTGAATGGAAGAGGCCTGAAAGGTTAACTTACCCTTTTATAACAAGTTCATTTCTTATTTATTCTTAACTAGCTTCACTAGAGCAGGCAACCGGCGCTACACCTCACTAAATATTTTGGTCAAATTATGCTGGGATTCGGAGGAAACCTTCAAGTAGATGATGTACATCTGTAGACATTTTCAACACTGTTTGCTCAACTATTAATAAGTTCTCATACAGTTTTATTTGTAGGAATACTTGTTATTCTCAGATAGAGTTGAAGTACATTTAATTGTCTGAGAAAGGAAGAGGACATGGAGAGAAAATGGAGACAAATGAAGAAAAGGGGTGTGTGCATTGCTAGAAGTGTTGAGTCCCTCTGCTTCGGCACTCCCCACCTCTCTCTCTCTCTCTTTCTGTGTGTGTGTGTGTGTGTCTCTCGCTCGGCTTCCAGAAAAGGGTGTGTCCGCCTGCCTGCCGCTGAAAGGGAGGGAGGGGTCAGTTCACGGCTACTCCTCCCTGCTCTCTCTCTCTCTCTCTCTCTGTGTCTCTGTTATTTCTCTTTCGCTCTCATTCCCTCACTGGCAGCCTCAGGATTAGGCCTTTGTCTCTCTGCCTTTAATTTTCTATCATTTTTTAAACAGAGTGAGGGTCTGTGTGTGTTTTGTGAGAAGGGGTTTTCTTTAGCCAGCTTTTAGAGCAGAGGTAATGCTTGTGATCATGTTTTTTTTTTTTTTATCCTCCAAACTCAGCATGCCATTTCCTGTCTTGCTTCCTCTCCTTCCTGTCTTCCTCCCCTTCTTCCTCCCCCCCAGGTGCTCTTATCTATTCTCCTCCCTTTTTCACATTTTCCTTCCTCTTCTCTTGCTTCCTTCTCCCCTCACCCACTTTACTCCTCGTTCCTTCTTCAAATCCTCTAACAAATCCTCTCCTTTCACCCTCTCCCCCTGGCTTGGAAGTTTTCTCACCCTTCCTTCCCTCCCCTGTTTTTCTCTGCCATTTCTCCCCATCCCCCATTTTTTTCCTCCTCAACTACCCCCCCCTTATCACCTCCTCTCTTCCCTTCCTCAGCCCCCTTCTTCTGCTTCCATACCTTCTACTCTTCTTCCTCTATTTGTCAGAGATCCCTCCTTCCTCCTCTCACCTTCTGTCTCTTCTTCTTCTCCTCTTCAGTGCCAGTCGACTCCTAAGCAGAAGAAGAGTGCCGTTGGCGCCCAGAAGAAGCAGAGGAGTCCGGCCAAGCAGAGCGTCCTGACCCAACAACAACAACAACCGCTGCCACCGTCATCATCACCGCTGCCGGCCGTAGCCCGGGAAGAGGAGGAGAAAGAGGAGGAGCCGGCGACCAGGCCTCGGCCGCCGCAGGAGGAGGAAGAGGAGGAAGCAGGCGAGGAGGAGCGAGAGGAAGTGGCGACACAGTCTGTGAAGAAGAAGGAGGAAGAGGAGGAGGGCGAGACAGACATGCCCTCCATACAGATCAAGCCAGAGCCAGAGGAGATGGAGTGCACGGTGAGGAGGCGGAGGCGGGGTGGATGGAGGTGATTGGTTGGTTAATTAGGAGAGGGTGGAGAGTCTGTGGGTGAACAAGCAGAAGCATTGATGGACAGATGGATGGATGAGAGTCAGGTGGGTGTGAGCAGGTGTGGCCGCTGTCTCGCATCAGACGTGTTTGATCACGTCGAGTTCACACTCAACACATGCGGTGTTCAAATCAGGCCAACTGGAGAAGGATTTTATTTTAGTGCTAATACTTAACTTGGCATCAAGACGATTTACAAATGAGTCAGTGATTAACTGAACTGAGCGTTAATTTGTCACATGATACGACCCTCACCTCCTTAGTGTTCCAACTTTAGGGAGTCAAGATTTGATCTTGTAGTTTTCATTATATATTCAAGAATGAACAGCAAACATGGCAGCCGTACAGTCCTCTGTATCTTCATTCATATCTCTCAGTTTAAAAGGGGAGTTCTGGTTCATTACAACCTGGGTCTTATTTTCATAGTTTTGGCCATCATTCCTTTTGTAATAATGCACTCAATTGCTGAGATCTGGGAACATGGCAAGATGGCTGAAGGCTAAATGCAACAGAGGTGGTCAGACGATCAGACAGGTTGTAAACAAACCTCCAGGGTAGCCAAATGTATTTGGAAGAGAAAACAAAAGCGAGCAGTAAAACTATTACCCAAAACTGTCTGTTTTAAACCTCCATCACAGTTTATATACAGACCTCCTGTTTCATCTTGGACGTACTGTACTTGCTGTAGTTGTGCACAGAGTTTTTCTTACCGACATTTCAGGTGTGCTCAATTTCAGCTTAACCTCCAAATTAAGTGGTTTCGATCATTTTGTATTGGCTTGTTTACAGCCCGTCTGATCATCTGACTGCTCGTTTCTTGTGTTATCATAACTGATATGATAGACAAAACTACAAAAACGACACTCAAGTTTCAATAAAACTGGAATTTTCCAGCAGTTTTCGTTAAGCAATGTCTTAAAATCAAGTCTTTTTTTAATCTGTTTTTTAAAAACTGATGCACAGAGCTGTGATAAACCTATGTCAGAGGTTTATAATACTATAAGGAAGGATTTCACAACTGTGGAAAGTTCTCACTGCAGCAATCATTTTATATTTCATTGCAATGATCACCAGGTAAACAGTAGAAATACATTATATTATAAATATAGGTGGTTATATTATAAAATAATCTACCAGGAACGTTGACGTGTACGTATTTGAAATGATAAGGCAGCGCCATGCTGGGTGACGTCGCTTTGCATTGCGGCATTGCGGTTTTTTTGGCCAAATCTCTCTGTGTTGGAAGCCCTGCTGTGACAATGCAGTGGCCCCATTGAAATGAAAGAGGAGGCCTTTCCCATGCAGTGTCTGTCTGACTGCGGTCTAACTAAGGTCTGACACCGTTAGCTGTATTCAGCTTTTTTGGATGCCTGACAAAGGTCCATGACTGAAACGTTGGGCTTTATGAAAGCATGAACCCAGGTCTCTTTATTTATTCATTTATTTATCCTTTATTTAACCGGAAAGGTCCCGTTGAGATACAATATTTCTTCTGCCGGGGAGTCCTGGTCAAGAAAAAATACAAAGGTTTCATATAAAAGTACAAACGGGGACAGAAAACATCACAAAAATGTACCAAAACACAACAAGCAGACACAAAACATACAGGGATCAGGAGCTAAAAAGAATCATGGCAAGTAATGGCACATTGTTATGTAAAAACATACTTTTAAACATGTCAAGAGAGGGTAAATATTAAAAGTTAAGTATGTCTTGCAGCTTATTCCAAGCTTGCGGGGCGTGAATGAGAGGAGAATTTTCTCTAAACCAACTGCAGATTTAGTATAGAGTTACTGCACATTATTTTAGCATTACCCTACAGTGTAGATATTGACAGCGCCCTCTCATATAATAAATTCTGCTCTTTGCAATGTCACATAAACTTGAACATGGTTTTAGAATGGGAGTCGTGGCACTTTTCATCAGGAGACCAAATACACCAAACAAACTGAAACTGAATCAGTTGTTTCACACCTTTTCTGTTTTCTAATTGAATGGAATTGGTTTTTGAAAATCATGCTGACAGACGGGGAAACAGGGCAAAGGTGTTCTTCAAAACCTTCTTAAAAAACACACACGAGGAGCTCCGGCATTTTGACTTTGAATAGATGTTGATTTGACGGCTTGCTCCAAAATATTTAAAACAGAATTTTTGCAGGCTACTGAAAGCTGAAATGATGCATCTACCTGTCATTTTGTGAAAATGGACCTTACATATGAGTGATATCCACTTAAAACTGTTTCTAAACTGTTCTCCTTGAACTTTACCTTTGTCCTACTGTCATATGTTGAGGGTGTTATCACCACAAACTTAATAAGAATTAGCAGGAATTTTATTTTGAAAATTATAATAGATGGAGGAAGTTTCCAGGATGCATGGCGGAGCACAGAATGAGGAATGAATTGATGATAGATGGCGTGAAGGAAGTGCAAGAGCAAAAATTGATGGAGGAGTGACTGCAGAGATGTATGGATGAGGTTGGGTGAGCGGTACAGGATGGTTAGGAGGGATGGATCGAGCAGAGGGTGATTGGATGGAGCGTTTGTGAGGAACAAGAGGAGTTTGGTGATGGTTGTGTGATGAAGGTCAGGAGAATGAAGAAATGTATGATGCAGTTTGAGTTTCTGTTGGTGAAGCAGTTTCCTTTGTTCAGCTGTGGTGGCTATCACAACACATGCTAATTACCCAAATCTTCTTCTGCTTGTTCTTCTGCAAACCAGAATTATAAAACCTATCACTTCCTGTGCTGAGATTTTTTCCCAGGACAGACCTACCTCGAATTCAGAAAGAAAAGCTTTCAGTTAATTGGTCAATGATTTTTCCCCCCCATTAATTAATCAATGGTCTATAAAATGTCAAAATCCTAAATAAATTCAATGTGAGAAGCTAAAAGCAGAGAATGTCTGGATTGTTTTGGATTTTTGTTTGCTTGATAAATGATTAATCCATTAGACTATGATTTTCATGTTTGCACAGTGGTAGTGTTGATGGGTAGGGATGATGCAGCAGGTCCAGCAGTTCCCAGACCAGTAAGAAATCTCTGGACAGAGAAAGTGAATGAGAGACACCCTCAAACACCCATTGTCCTCAGTAACTGCTGCTGATTTAGAGCCTTTAAGCAAAGCATTTAACCCAAATAACCATGGGTCTCCAGTAGCAGTGGGTGAATGAATGGAACTGTGTGAATGTGACACGAGGCAGCTGAGAAACAAAACTTGTGTACTCTGCAAGGCTTCTCTGGATATATAAGGATGACAGGATATATAAATATCGTGATGAGTTCTGTGATGTCAGGAAAGTGAGGGAGTAGAAGAGCAGGTTGTCCTGATGGTGGCTGGAAATAATAATAAATGGATTAAAAAGATGAAGAAAGTCATAAAACACACTCTACGAACAAACACTTAATTGCTCTCACCGCGTGTTGACATTTGCAGTTTTGCATTTCAAGCAGCAAAGTTGACCTTTTGTTTGTTTTAATCCTGAGTGACTTTTGGGGAGACTATCAGTAGAACAAGCTCCATGCAATAAATAGTAGGTCAAAGGTCACGGCCGCGCCAAAGCGCCCTGACAAGAGACTGTGTGAATCATTTTGAAGAGAAAAGCTCCTCTCGAAACCAAACTCCTGCTAGGGTTACTCTGCATGTCACCTTAATGCCCCAGCAGTTTTATTTCTCAGGATCAAACTATTTCTGTCCGGCCATCTGCTAATAAATTAAGCTAATTTGAAGCGCAGAGCTGCATTTTTTCCTTATGATTTAAAAAGAACCAGGGAGTTTATCTGAAGCAGGGGAGTGCCTGTATCCTTCAGTCAACTCCTGTTTTGTTTTTGACACATGACTTTTTATTATCTCAGATATGCACGTCTCAGAGGATTTGAGTGGTGTAAATTAAAAAAAAAAAAAAACATGACAAAATGTGCAGTCCAAGCCTTTAAATTATGGCCAGACAAGGCAATTTAGAGGAGACAAAAATAACATGATTTTTTGGAGCTGTTTTAGTCTTTGATAACTGAAACCTCAGAGTGCCCAAACTCCCAGACCTCTTTTAATACGTAGCATTACATTTATTTGGCAGACACTTTTGTCTCAAGCGACTAACAGTAAGTGCACCATACCACATAAATAAATTATTGAAGAGTTTGTCTTAATAATGAAAGGTCTGCATATTGTTTTTGTTAACTGATCATAGTTGAAAATGGAGGCCTGTTTCCTGCTGTGTCTTGAATTTTTAAACTCCTGTGTTTACATTTTAATTGTGGATTATACCGTTGGGCATTTAAATTCTCTATCATTAGGTGTTGAGATTATTTCGTCTGACTCTTGTCTTCCAAAAGGCCACATTATGTTCTTCAGAAAGTTCTTACTAATGCATGGTTACCTGGACGGCCTCATGGCTATTAGAAGAGACGAGTGTTTATCTGCCGGCTGGTTGTAGTTTCCCATCCTGATTAGGGACACCTGATTTGGTGGCTAGACTTTATGATTGCTAATTAAATACAATCATAAGTAATAAATACTCTGGGAGTGTTTGCACGTCGCCCTGGCTGAGCTCACAGGTTGGCAGCGCAGGCATGTTGCTACAGCTTTGACATTTCTAGCTATAGTGTTAAGTTGATAGGTAGGTCCATGTACCCTGTTATAATCAGAGGCAAAATAGGGTATAGAATGAAGGGTGTGAGCAGTAATGATAAGCTTAGGCCTGTCGGAGTCACGGGGCACGCTATAGCAGCCAACAGACTGAGGAACGAGGGAAGGGTGTTGTTAGCTGCAGGGGAAGATGGGTGAGGCATGAAGAGAGGAAGCTGTAGGAAGTGCAAAAAAGCAGAGAGGGAAGAGAAGATGAGGAGAGGAAAAGGAAACAATTTGGCGGTGGGGAGACAGATGAGAAAAGAGTGCAGATGGAGAGAGGAGGCATAGGAGGGAAGGTAGAGAGGTGGAGAGGGTGTGGACGGTCAGATAAGGAAAGGCTGCACTGCAGGCTTATGACTTCCATCAGTTTTGTACTCCTCTGTGTTGCCTTCAGTGTTTTGTTTTTCATAATGTTGTTGTCCCTGTTGGCTCTGTACAGCCAGCAGCAAGGAGATGCACGCAGAGGCTAGCTGTTCCCATTTGTTTTTATTAGGAAAGCTAACAATGCTAACAGGTTTTTGTTTTTGTTTTTTAGAAAAACTGCAATGCAAGTGGAGGGATGTTTTTTTTCTGTGACCAAAAAAATAAATTCAAGGGTTAAAGGAGTACATCAGGTTTTTGGGATGTGAGCTTGGGAAGAGCGCTATGCTGATGCTTTAACATATACTATGTGGAGTGATAGGATCCACTTTAAGGTATCTTGAGGTATTTTAGTATATGTCCTGCAGATTCACAAAATATAGAATGACTCCAACATATTTAACCCAGTCTGGAACTAGTTGAGGTTAATATTTCAGGTGTATTCATCTGCCTGAGCATCCAGCAGAGAAACTAGCCCTTACAACTACAAGTCCGTAGGCCACTGGAAATCATTATAGAGGCTCTCTGGGTAAAAATTAAGGATATATTTTGGTTCAGCTATTACACAGTTCCACTCCCTAGAAGCTGCAATAATGATGCAGTTTTGGTCAGAGGTTTTCACCGCACCTACAGTAATGACAGTGAGGTTGAGTCTTCAATCAGATCCATCACAAAAAAATGTTCTCAGATGTGGTCCCTGTCTTGTTAAATGCTTGCCTGTGGCTTGCTAGCTACCTGTCAAACTGACTGACTTGGCCATGTTATAATTCTAGAGAGGCAGGCCACAATTTCAGTCAGTTAGCTGGAGCTACAATGAAGGCATGGCGACGCTGGAAGGTGTTGATTGTTCTGTTACTTTGATTGAAATGGCCCTTGAACTGCTGAGCTGAGTTTTGCCTCCTCCTGACAACACAAACAGAGAGACACTATTACACCTCTATCAAAATTAAACTCTTAAAGGGAGACTCCGGTATTTTTAAACCTGGGCCCTATTTGTTTTACAAATTTCGGGGTCGAAATGACTAATACTTACCAAAGGTTTTGGAATTGGTCCAGTAGTTCACCTTCGCCGGCATCTGCGAACGAATGGCTGCAACATAATCCTTTGGGGCAATTGCTTTTGGTAACTATTAGTCATTTAGACACCAAAATTTGTAAAAGCAAATAGGGCACCGGAGTAGAAACACTGGAGTTTCCCTTTAAGCGATCACAGTTTTTTCTTCAAGCTTTTGCAAGTCTTTCTCAAAAAGAAGTTAGAAATGCTGTTAAAATTATGTATAAAAATGCACATTATTCACTGTTCTGATTCCTCAATTGTTAAATATTTACATACTTTATATGCAACATTAAGTGTTGTGAATATACTGTTAGTTTATGTCAGCACTCATAGGGTGGCAGTACTGTATCTAAAAAGCCCTTCGAAATCCCAAAAATTGAAATGATAGAAACGTTTCCATGTTTCTAGTGACTCAGTTATTATGTTTTATTGCTCGTTTCAGTTGATCATTTATTTTGCCGAATAGGAGAACCGACTGCCAGATAATGTACAGAAAGTGTAACACAAGCTGAAGCGCTGGTTGTCCGGGGTGTGAAGGTGTGAAGGCAGTGGTGTGGGAGCAGAGACTGACCTATAATTCGTCCACCTGCTGACAGAAAATGAACTCCTGATTGGCTGTTTTTAAAAACATCTTATATTTCAGAGAAAAAGCAGAATTATACCAGTTTGTTCACGTGAGGCTGTGAGGGTTTGGGGAGATGGGGGAGGGGTCTGGTAGAGCCCTCTGAGTGTGTATGTATGTGTGTGTGTTGTGTTGTGGCATGGTTTAGGTTAGGTAAGGGGTTGGGGGCTGGGTGGAGTAGTATTGCGTAAGGGATCATTAAGCAGAGGATGTGTGTGTGCGTGCTGACCACACCTCTGTGGCTGCCTCGAACAGAGGGGAGTGGAGTTTCCTGTCCAAGGATAAAGTCTCCAGGAAGCAGATCCTCCTGGTATTCGCTCCACTGGGAGTCCACAAACACTTAAACGCCTCACATCTTACTCAATGCTGCGTCTTTTGTGTTAACTCACATTCACTATTTTCACTCTTATTCTGACTCGTTTGCGTCATCACTGTAAACAAACAGAAACACTGTTCCGGCTTTACATCCTTCACTTAAACAGGATGTAGTTTTTCCCAAATATTGCAGTCTGAACTCTTTTAATGATGCATGTTATAGAAATTAATCGAAAACTGTTTGTGTACAGTGGTCCCTAAGGACAAAACACACCTGAGAGTGAAAGCGCAAACATTAAATCAAGACAAAATACAAATATCAAAAGACAAAGAAGCAGCAGGAGAGGATCATCTGAATTAGCTCTCTTAACTGACTGACTGCCACAAAATATTGAATCAGAAGAAGATGATGGTCCCTGCGCATCCCTCTCTAAATTTGAAACATTGTGGCCCACGACTGCATCATTTGCACGCTGTTCCCTGCTGATGATTGGCCCCTGGTCCATTTGCTTCTCAATGAGGGACAATTTAAAAGGTCCACTGAAGGACATTATGTAAAACAAACATCAAGATGTACGCTGGTTCAATTGGTAATAGAGTCTCATTGTTCAATATTGAGCGAGTGATTGTTTTCAGTATTGATTAATCTGCCTGTTATTTTCTCAATTAGTCAATTTAGCAGAAAATAGTGAAAAATGCCCGTCACAATATCTTAAAGCCTAAGGTGATGTCATCGGATACTGCATCTTGTTTTGTCCGACCATCACTCTCAAACCTAAAGATATTCAGTTTATTATCACACAAGACAATAAAAAAGCAGCAAATCCTCACAAATGAGAAGCTGGAACCACAGAATGACATTTTTGCTTGAAGATGATGACAATTATCAAAATAGTTGAAGGGTATTTTTCGACGGTTTTTGGCTGGTTTTTACGCAAACCTCCGGTCGGCTTTCCGGTGTGCCTCCTGTACATGTTCATTCACAGACATACTTGGACACATGGAGCGCAATAACAACTCCCACAAGGATGAGAGCGCTGCAGTACGTGTGCTTTGTGGACAGAGTGCACGCAGCATGAGACCACGCTGGACTCTTCAGAGGTGACAGAATGTCGGTCGACTATCATACGTCAGTGTTTTGGAAAGAAAAAAAAAGAAGCTCAGATTCCCGGAGAGGACATGTCTGGTATCCTAATAACCATTTCAAAGACACCTATATTGGCCACTCAGCAGTACGAGGTGAAGTGCTTTGCTCAAGAGTAGTTTGGCGGTTGGTTGTTGTAAGTTGAGATGACGAAAGGTGGTGACGAAAAGAAAGAGGAGATGATTAAACAGGCTGCTTGACTATTGTTTGTCAGCGCGTCAGAACGAGGTCAAATGTCATGGTGCGGCGGCGTCACAGGCTTTCCACCAAAAGTTAGGAAAAAAAAGTTCCTCTTTATTTTAAATCTCTTACTCTTTTTTTTTCCACACACCCACACACTCATCTCATCTCGTGTCTCTTTTTCCCGCCGTCGTTCTTCTTCTACTTTCTCTTTCAAACTCTCACACTTGACTCTCTCTCTCTCGCTCTCTCTCTTGCTCTCTCTCTCTCACCCTAATAGGATATGTCGAGGGAGGCTCTGCTTCCGCTCGCCCCGTCACCATGGCAACCGCGGCTCTGGCGGGAGTTGCCGAAAAGACTGTGTAGCCCCCCCCTCACTCCTCCTCTTCCTCCTCCACCTTTCCAGACCAGCCTCTCTCTCTCTCTCTCTCTCTCTCTCTCTCTCTCTCTCTCTCTCTCTCTCGATACCTCTCTTGCTCTTTCTAACTCGCTGCTTCAGCCAAAGGCGAACACACACACACTGAATACCTGCCAGCACAGCACAGAGAAAAGCTCTCTCTCTCTCTCTCTCTCTCTCTCTCCCTCTATCTCACATACACACAAATACACACACAATGAGGCCCTGTGTGCATGTGTGTGTGTCTGTGTGTGTCACTGATGTATGCAGATAAACAAGTCAGTTGTCCTCCAGCAAAGAGGAGCACTCATGCACAAAGACAGGCCTCAACACACACACGTTATTACTCCCCGAGTGTGAGAGAGAGAGAGAGAGACCTATTTGCTGTGCTTTTTCCAGGAGGGCTTTGCTAGCATGAGTGTTAGTGTGTGTGTGTGTGTGTTAGTGTGTGTGTGTGTGTGTGTGCCTATGTTCTAGCATTCAATCCATTCAAAGGACAGCACATTCACAATTTTGGGATGCAGAGAGAGAGATGTTGTGGTGGTAAAGGAATGCAGTGCAGATATTGGACGGATGCAGTTCTCTCTGCTGGTGCAAGATGATGATGTCATTGTTGGCAGCCCACTTCCTCCAGAGTGGAGCTTCCAGGAAGTGAAAACAGCAGCTCTGATTGGGACAGGAAGCAGATACGACTCTGCTGTTTGTGTATTTTTATTCAGAACTGATCTGAGTAACACGTAGTTCATTTAGTGGTTCGGTTTATTCCAACATGGATATCTTAAAGTGTCTTTAAGTGTCTGTTGTTGTATCTGAAACATTTGCAGATACCGATTAACGAACTGTATTGGACGCAGACACAGTTTTCACTTTCATCACTGCTTCCCTTCTCACCGCCATTTTAATGGCTCCTAAGTCATCTGACATCAGCAGCAAAAATCTCCACGTTAACAAGTAATTTAGTCTATTCAGCTCTAAAATTAGGATGTTTATTAAACCAAAATCTGCCAGTGTGGTGAGATAAGTTCACCTGGTTCCAACACAAACAGACTGTTTCCCGAGTTAAGCAGAGGTGTGGAGGGTGCAGACGTCGTCTGTGACGAGCATTACTTGTGTTGAAAGTTTCACTGCCACGATGACTGAGCCAAGATGTTTGTGGTTTTTCATTTATGAAGGTGATGATTTTGAAATAATGGATGGGTCAACAGTCTTGTCTCAATGCTGGTTTTTGTTGCTACTTCAACGAATAGACGAGTTTATGTTTGTCCAACCTCATCAGTATCTATTTTTTGCATTTTAAAGTCTTGCTTCATTATCAGAATGCACTGTGAATTGCTTGTCTATCAATCCGGGGGTTTTATTTGTCACTGAAAAGCTGCCATTTGAACACTGAATGTTTTGTTTTTTTGTCAGCGATGATGTTCTATTCACGGAGCGCTGAAAGCCTGCCTGCCTTTAGTGCGTGACATTACAAATGAAAATGGAGGAAACTGATTGTAGCATTTTGTTAGCGACCTGAATAGAGGACATGCTTTGATTACTGAGGAACTGACTTTAAAGAGACGCTCTGCAGGAATTTCTACAGACATTTTTGATATGAGTGATTCTGAGGTGTCAACTGAGGACCGGAGCGACGAGCCATGACCTTTGTCAAACTGTTTTGACCTGTGTGAAATATTGTGAGGCTCTCGCTCTCTCTCCGCCTACACACTCTGTGCTGTATATTCCACCGCTGGATGCAACAAGACCAGGCACATTCTTATAAGGTTGCAGAGAAGCAGAGAAGTGTGCTGGGAAATGTTGGAAGCTGATAAATTAACCATAAATCAGGTAAAAGAGAAGCTCCTGGGTTTGCCAAAAAAAGTAAAATGTTACAGTTCAATACAGAATAATTCTCAAAATACACAATAGAATAATATAAAATGCTGCCAGTCAAATGCTTTTAAAATGTTTCAGCAGCTTCACTTACAGGAAAGTCTTAATTACAACCTGGATGTTATTTGTATATTGTATTTATTGACTGTGAAGACAGCCTTTTACAAGATGGGGCGTTGCAGCACAAACAACCATACAGGTTTTAAACAAGTCCAGTTCAGCCCAGTTATGTAGACTATTTATTTAGATGTTAAAAGAGAAGGTAAACAGTAATAGCATCCACATATTTGTTGCGGAGCTCCTTGCTCTACACTCCTGTCTCACCGGTAAAGCTTTTTTAGCCCAGGTTTGTCGAAAACAGACTTTTTCTTTTGCCCTCAAGCAAAGTGGTCATTGTACAGTTCAGCCTAAAATGAGAAAGGAAGAAGGACAAGTGAGTTATGGAATATTTGTGACTTTTATTTTACCTTTATGAGCTCTAACTCGAAATGGTCTACATCCTGGTCTCTCCTCTTAGAATGAGCTGTAAGACAAAAACATTGCATATTGCCAGTTACAAGTGCCTATCATGTGTTGTTACATTTGTCAGACTATCTGTGATCAGCATTCTTCCCAGTTTTACACATTGACAATCTCATGAAATACTAATGGTGCTCTTAATTGATGCTTTGTTAAAAACAGCTGTTGAGCAAAGGTCTGCTGTAATCACATACAGTGGTGGCATTAATTACATGGTGAATATACTTAATGTGGTTTTCTACAGATGCTTAATCAGATCCCTCCGTTCACCTGCACCTATTTCCTACTCTGGCTGTCTTATTTTTTTGGAATTTACCTTAAGTGCTTTAATTAACCTCTTAACCAAAATGCTGAAATATATCCTGTTTAATGAGGGTGTCTGAAGGTGGATTTTTCTTTTAATTGGGGAAAACTGAAGTCGCGGTGTCCATTCATGTGCACCGAGCTGCACAGCTGTAATTAAAACTCGAGTTGAGCTTGCTTTAAGGTTAGAGCCAGGCCCATCCTGTGTGGGCGTTTGGGACGAACGAGTTACTAAGCACCCAGGAAATCAACACTGGCAACTCCTATTGGGTAACATTATGAGAGCCAGTGTTAGCACATGGCTAACGGACACAGTGAGCTGTGCTGGGATCAGCCTGCTAACAGGTGGGTTAACCAGAGAGAGAGAGATAGAGAGGAGTACACTGCAGGGTGGGGGCAGTTGGTGTTTCAGTGGGTGGGTCAGGCTGTAAGGGGTGGAGCTGCATATATATGTGTGTGTGTGTGTGTGTGTGCGCGCGCTTGGCAGGGCGGGGTTGCGTCCTTCATGGTTAATATCTCCCCCAGCTGTTGTTTTTGTCTTTATTATATCATCCGTATCTGCCTTCACATTTCACCTCCTCAGACACACACACACACACACACACACAGAGGATATTATTAAAACTACATTCAACAAATCCAGCACACATGTATGCCCCCAAAAATCATAATTTCGTAGTGTTAATCACAGATGACACTGATGCATACACACTCCCAGCAAATCAATACCAAAGGTGCCTCTCCCTTCATCTCTCTTCCATCCTCTCATCCTCCTCTTCTCTTTACCTCCCACTGTATCCTTCTCTTCTTCCATCCTCCCTTCACCTTCAACATATATAAACAGTCCAAGTATTGTTTGTCTCACCTCAGGACCTATTGATTTCTTCCTGTAGAAAAAACAACAGTGACATAGACTGAAAGCCTATTAGACTTCAGTGGAATTCAGTTGTGGTGGGGATATAGTTTTTTTTTTTTTTAAACCACACAGGATCATATTACCCACCACAGGCCAGTACAGGTGCAAGGGTAGTGTTACCAAGTCTGTTGTTGGTCCCTTCTGGCACCGCCTGGGCAGTAACTTTTGGCCCTTTTCCACCAAATAGTCAGGAACTAAAAGTCAGTTTTGCATGTACCTGTTTGCATTTCCATGGTATCTTAAGGACCGTGAAGATTAGGAATATGCAAATGTAGAAAGGCTAGTAGTAGTAAAGAGAATCTGCTATCTGATTATTGTCTAGTTATTTTCAGCTTTAGTGCATAACCACATTTATTAAGCCAATAAAATAGATTTTTATTTCTCCTATTCACTCGCTGTCTCTCATTAGACTAGTCAGGAAGTCAACCACATAACTTTGTTTAAAATTACACACTAACTCCTATTCTTGATACTCACAGTGCTTCTTCTTCATTCTGAATGATGCTGTAGACGTGTAGCAGCGGTCAAAGTGTGTGTTTGACCAGTAATTGAAGTTCAGCACTACAGACTCCACCTAATAGTTCCTGAGCCATTAGAAAGTCCTACCTCAGGAGGAGGGACTTTTTGGGAGTGAAATTGGTTGCTGTGGTTTGTACAGATAAAGTAATAAATAATCTATTGTATCAATACTTTGTGGATAAGTTCCTGGATTGGAAAAGAAAATTTGTTAAATGGAGAGTTATCAGTATCTATCTAAGTCCTGACACACGTATATTATATTATATTATATTATATTATATTATATTATATTATATGTTATTATATTATATCTCTTTCATATTTAGGGACACTGGCAAACTGTATGCAACATAGAGTAAACAGTGGTTAATCTTGTCTTCCACTTACTGAGGCTTGTATGCATTGAATATCTGCCACCTTACACAAAAGGGGTTTAAAAAGTGAGATTAGGATCTTAGGGAGCAGACTGTAACACTGTATGGAAAATGTGTATCATTAAAATGTAACTTCTTAATGGAGATTTGGTACAGGAGCTGTTGCCCCCACTTGTGTAGCCTGTCATAAATAAACTATGTGGCTGCTGGCAAAGGTGTGTTGATTGGTCCTTCAGTGCTGCCATAATAAGCGTTACTTGTTAACCCTATGTTAAAGCGGCACAGTCACATAGGCTAGCTAAAACCCAAACACGCTCTGTGACGCGATGACCTGGGTCAGTCCGTGGCTGCGGTGCTTCTGATACGACCAAACTGGGAGAAAACAGGAAGGATGAAATAAAAAAAGCTGATCCTCTCTCTGATGAAGTAATAAATGCTCCAGCTCCACTCACATGCTCTGGATATTTTGCCATAATCATACATACTGTACCATGTAAATAGCCCTCTGTGGGCACATAAGGTTACTGATAGCAGAGCTCTGTATGAGACCCAGTGTGAGTACAACACGATTAAAGTCTTCTGGACAGATTATGTCTTTCTCTCTGCCTGGCTTTCTCACCACTGCAGTCACAGCTGCTACCCGCTTCCATTCAAGTTAGAGATCACATGAATTAACTGCAAGTCGAAGACTGGGTGACCCATTTTATGGTGGAGCAGTTGAACTGAGAAGTGCAGAGGGGGGAGAACAGGAGTACTCTCGCGAGCTCAGCTGCAACACGTCTAGCTCACAGAGGGTTTTTTTCATGTTGCATTCAGACACGTCGAGTTTATTGTTTTAAGGTGAATTGTGTTCCAGCCCTGGCAGGGTGTTGTGATTGTTTCAGAGACAGTTATTTTATGGCGCTGTGCTGTCGTCTGCCTCACAAACAATGCAAATATGTTTTATTTCAGGGCAAGTGAAAGGTGAGGATGTACTTTCAAGTGAAGTTCACTTCTGTGTGTCTGTGTGTTGATATTCAAATCAAGATTGGTGAGAAAGCATTGACTAGCCATTGAATTGAAAGTGTAGTATTGTGTTAAAATGCCAGTAACTAGTATGAACCAATATTCACTTTTCCCAGTGAAATCTGCATCCTCAGTGGATACATTTTAAAAAGGCCTGTTTGCAGGTGTGCATGGGGCATACAGCTGCTGGCTGAAGTGGTCTGTGTATCCCTAGCAGACAAGATCTGAGTGTTCTATTTTGGGCATTTTAATGTGGATGAACCCATAGAATAGAACATATAAATGCTAGATTGGATGGAAAACTTCACTTGACACTTGAACAGCAAACACTATCATCCTCAATAGTTTGGACATGGCCTCACTGTTTTGGTAAAATTAAAACGTAAACACTGGAAATCTCTGGGTCAAAATTAACCCAACTTGGGCCAATATATCATGAAGGCTGGGTTAACTTTAGCCAGTAGCCGTGGAGAGAAAACCACCCAAGGCAATGGGTTGTTTAGACCCAGTGTTAGTTTATTTAAATATAAATGTATAATATGGTATGGTTAAGCTGACACGTCACTATATGTTACTGTTTGTTAATAATATATACATATATTATTATCTGGAGTTTTGAACACCACATGCATGTAATTTTTTAGGGAAAATTTGATCCAGTTGTGTTTAACACTGGGTCAAAATAACCATATACTAGTTTGGGTAAAAACCCCAACTGTAATGTAAAAAACAGTACTAACACTGGGTCAAAATTGTCTTGGGTAAAGTTAACCCAGTAACCCATACCCAAAGTATGAAGCATGTCTGTTTAAATGACACAGTTTCTTTATTGGATATAGAGAAAGGGCTCCATTGTCTTGTGACCAAAGCCAATCACAAAATGTGCTTTGGTCAATCTTAACTTTGCTCCTTAAAATCCACATGAAAGTGTAAAATGACAGAGTTGTCAAGTCAGGTTTTTTTCTTCCACTGGATAATGAGCTGCTGTACATCCTGCTTTTTAAGCTAATCACTCTGTCTGCATATCAGAAGGTTTTCCGTCTTCCCCTCATTTCTTCTTCCTCATTCTGTCTATCAGAAAAAAAAAGAAAAGAAAATTCTCACTGGACTCCTGCAAGCTCTATGATCTAAGTGGAGTTCAGCCTCTCAGCCTCTTCTTTTGGGGATTTTGCAAAGAGTTGTGGGTTTAATCTGAGCAGCTGTGAAAAGAGGAGGAGAGGAGAGGAGAGGAAAGGAGGGGAGAAGAGAGGAGAGGGGGGAAAAACAGAGGAGAATGGAGGAGAATGGAGAAATACAAGAGTGAGTGGGTGGAATCAAATGAAGCTAACGTGGGATGAGAGGGTGAGGTGGGAAGAAACAAGGGTGTGGTTGATGTAAAGAGCAAGAGATGCTGGAGGGCGAGACGGGGGTGTGGGAGAGAAAGGTGAAAGGGGTGTGGTCATGACAGAGGGTGAGAAAGAAAATAAAGAGAGGAAGGTGGGGGTGAAGTGATGGAAAGATGAACAGACTGGGAAGGGAAGGGAAGGGAGTTGGTGGTGGGTGGGGAACAAGTGGAAAACATGGAGTCAGCTGATAGCTCCCAGTTTCCATGGCAACGCTAGGCCTTTCCCACCTACTCTCTTTCACTCTCGTCTCTTTCTCTCCTCTCTGCCTCGTCCACTCCCTCACTACTTTCACACTTCATTTTCTTTTCATTTTTTTTTTGTTTCTTTTTGGGGCTGTCTCTTTAATCATGTTATGGCCCTGCTTCCTTTTGCTTGTTGATCTCCCCTTTTCTTCCTCTTTCCTCCATCATCTCCTCTCGCTAGCTTTCCTTTCCTTTCCTTTCCTTTCCTTTCCCCCTTCCCTTTTCCTTTCCTATTTGCCTATTATAGAGCTCCTAAAATGCCTCCTTACCTTAGCCAAGTTTGGTGCAGGTCTGTATGTGTGTTGGTTTGTTACGTGTTGTCAACCGCTCCCTCTTTCCTTTCCTTTCTTTTCCTGTTTGCTCATGAGAGCTCCTTAAATGCCTCCTTACCTCAGCCAAGTTCGGTGCAGGTTCTATCTGTGTTTGTTTTTTGGTATGTTTTCTCAAAGATGAGTTAAAATAGAGAGGATGAACATCACATTAGAAACACAATTCAGGGTGAGAAAATGGTTCCTCCTCATGCCTACATTACATGTCAGAATAATTTAAAAAAAGGTGGTCAGTTGTTCACTATGAGATGGATTAGCTATCACAAGCATTTTTCATGAGTGAAGAAAAGAAAAGATTTAGATGGTTACCTGGAATGCCAAAAATCATTCTACGTGCTAAATGTGACATGTAGCAACCTGTAATGCACTACAACATGCACAACCACAGTTGTATGCTCATTTAATGTTTGTGATTTGCTAATGATAGCTGACTGCAGGAGGATGTTTACCAACCTTTATATTTGTGCCCTTCGTCCACCGTCACACAGCCCAACCTCCAGCTGAACTGTGTGACCCGATAAAAGGGCGTAGCGGAGTCTCCACCCTCTCCTCCTCACCCAGAGCCAAGCTACACTCAGCTGAACTGGATGGAGGCCAATTCCTGGACTGGAGGCTCGCTGCTGCTCCCTCTCTCATTTCTCCTGTCTCTCTTTCACTTTTCCTCTTTTTTTTTTAACTCTCTTACTCAGTACCAGTCTTTCTCTGTACCCGTCCAGCCCTTCTCTCTCTGTCTCTCACTTTCTCCTCCACCACCCCCAGTGTCCCACACAGCCGCCATTGTTCCCTCTGCTTTCGAAGCTACATGGCAGCTGAGCCCTGGGTGGCTGTAGAGGCGAATGGGGTGCTCCGTTCCTCTGAGGCGACTGAGAAAACTAGGGCGTAACATGAAAAGGCCTGATGCAAGTTAAATGAAAGCGTGGATCCAGGATGAAGAAGTTCCTCAAAGCAAACTTTGCGAGCAAACGTTGTCAGTCTTAATGGATTGAAAAATTAGTTCACGCCTTGAAAGATATGCAGTATGTATAGGGTTTCAGATTGTTCCCCTCTGGAAATTCTCAGTTTTCTTTTAATGACACCCTCAATACTCTTCAACAGAGAAACACAGGAGTCGCAGGGATGATTTAACAATATGATAGGTTTATGTTACAGCCATCAGTTTACATTTTGTCCGCTGTGTTTCTTAGACATCAGTTTTTCCCCCCACCATTTTGGTGTGGCTGATGGCTCTAAAAACCACAATACCCATGAGCCTCAGCAACAGTTGTTATGGAGAAAATTCCAGTTAGTGAGGCAAATCACAGCTGTGGCAAATTCAAAATGCGTTGTTTTCGCAATTGTCAACAAAACACTGTGCTATAGTTGCTGATTTCATCCACCGCAGTTTGAAACCGCTGAATGTTGGTTTAGACAAAGCATAATCTTTAGCTTTCCCTGGCTGTTAGCAGCACATGCAGCAGAACTGAAAGCCCTATGAACAAATATTTTGTACCAAAATGCACCCTGGGAGTTGTAGTTGCCTAAAACTGATGGTACTGATGGTTCAACCAGGAGAGTTTCTTGTCCATCCAAGCCTTGATGTGCTCCAACTGTCAGTCACCTAACACTCTCTGTGCCGAAAATGAATGGGAACCCTGGACATCTGAAATAACTTCCTCCTACTTTGCACCTCTATAATATATATGATTATGTGTTGGCATTACATCCATTGCCACTGTCATGTAACAGCCACGTGACTGGGTATCAGGCAGAGGTTTTGCTGCTGTGTTTCTCGTGGTGGTGTGTCTGTAGTTCAGTCTGACTGGACAAGAGAAAAAGAATGAATTCATTTCTGTTTTCATCTGGCTTCTCAAACAATAAAGCAGCATGCGTCAGCGAAGTTCAGGAGTCGGTATGTGAAAGCTTGAATAAGATCTGCCTCACCCTGATGTAAGGAGTCCCCAACCAGCTGAAGGATTTCATCAGCAGCGGTTTCAGAGTATCATAATGATGTAAATGCTCTTTTAGGGGCTTTTCTCTCCTGAAATATATTTTCATTAAATATATTGTTATATATTATCATGTACATTGTCATTAAAGTCCACAAAATATCTGTTTTTGGTTTCAACCTAAGTACAATCAGCTTTCTAAACTTCTCTTATTTTCCTTTCCTCTCTAGCAGGCAGATGTAGGTGACGACTGCTCGCAGCCAACAGACCTGAAGATAAAGACGGAACAGCCAGCTTGCAAGACAGAGCCCTGTTCGCCCCAGCCGTGCCCCGCCGAGGACCAGACCGAACCTGTTGACCTGTCGCTCAACAAGCCCCGCTCCTCTTCGCTCCCTGCCTCTACGACAAGCACCACAGTCAACCCTGCACCCAGCGGTGCCGTGACCCAACCCAGCCTGTCGGCTACACCAGTCCCCTCTGCGGTACAATCGATAGGCTCCATGGTAACTACAAACTCCTACCTCCTCCATTGAAGCTGTACTCAGGAGGGTTAGAATGACCAATCATATTCCCCTCCTCTTGTCCCTCTAGGTCCTCTCTCCAGGCTCCATCTTAGCCACTCAGGGTGCCGGGGGCCAGCAGATCCTCCACGTCATCCATACAATCCCCTCGGTCACCATGCCCAGCAAGGTGGGCCAGCTACAGACCATCCCTGTGGTGGTGCAGTCGCTGCCTGTTGTCTACACCACCATGCCTACGGACGGCGTTGCCACGGCAGCCATAACAGTGCCGCTCATAGGCAGTGATGGGCGCTCAGAAGGATCTGGTGAGTGGTACAATGAAAACTTCCAGTAAGATGTCGTAATGGAGGACAGTGGATGGTTTTAAGAGTTGCTATTTCTGTTAGTTGACTTACACCAACCTGTATAGCTGCGTCAATCTCATTCACGCTTGTCGCCATTTTTGTGAATCTGGCACAGGACGATGATACTCCAATTCTTAATCCCACCTTAAAAGCTCTGATTTGCTCGCTTGTTTTACCAACTGTGGATACAGGCATCAATGAATACAATACCAGACCTATTTGCATCACTGAAAATAACACAAGATGTTGGCAGCAATTTAGAGGTCTGGAGCCAGGCAGGCTTGTTTGCATATGAGCATGCTAAACATTACATACTTAGCATTTTTACATTGCTTCCACTACAGTTACTCCTACTAAATCTACTCCAAACCATGCTGACAGTGTAAGGTGTGTCAAAACAGCCTCCATTACTGTCTATATAAATCCACACCAGCTATTTTCAAACTACTCAACCTTGACTTCTTCTCTTATCAAGTGATGACAGGCCTCTCTCTTACCCACAGTTCCAGCTATTTAAATATAATACTTTAAAAGATTCTAACGAGGCAGAGCTGGAGAGGTTGACTCTTCAGGTGCATAGTCAACAGAAACAATGTTCCAGGACATAACTTCAGCCTCACTTTATATGTTACATATTATGTTTCATAAATCGTGTGTCGTTGACGTGCTGCACAATGGTGCCTCCCATGCGTCAGATGCTACTATTAATGATACTACTACTACAGTAACTACCAGTACTACTAATTAAATACTGCTGATGCCTTTAGTGCCACCACAGCATGGATTGGATGCTGCTCTATGTTGTTGCCTCAGTTTACCATTTAGGCTAATATGACCAGTGAAAATCACATCAAACACTGGGTAGGAATGTGTTTTGAGTCACAGTGAAACAGCATTTTAGAACATCTTTCTTCCTTTAATGTCATTCGTATCATGTTGAAACAGGATGTTGGGACGGTGCATAGCACAGTGAGTGGTTGTCAGAAATTTTGCAAAGCAATAGCAGTTAGGAAAAGGAAGGCAAAGTGAGATGGTTGTTAGATTACTAGACCTCTCTTCTTCCCTTTTATTCTTTCCATATTTGCCTGCCACACCTACCACTGCTCTTCCATGGTTTTGTCACTCTTGCCCACACTGTCATTTACGGGGAGCTCTCGGGTCTCAGAGGAGTACAGTGTGTCTCTCGAGGGAGATGGTGTGTGTTTGTGGTTAGTGGTATGTTAGATTTGCCGTCTGTCTGCCTGTCTATCTTTATCATTCTGGAAGCTCTCCATATGTGCCAGATGATTGACATTCCCACTTAAATGAGGAAACTCGTGGAAAGAAATGTTACATATGTTATAGAAAAATGTTCCTGACTGAAATGGATCTGTCATGCATTTTGAATTTTGGTAACGTTTCAACAGCTGATTCCATCTGTAAGGGAAAGTCTCTAGATATCTCATAAATCACTCAGCTCCCAGTGGTCTTTTTCTGAGTAGGTAGATTAACACAAGGTTGCTGAGTAACTAATTTTTGAACTTGTACCTGAGCATAAAAAGAAGTGGTAAAGTCCAATTCCAAACCACTCTCTAAAGCCAGAGTTACTGTCCTGCTGTCAACATGTCAGCAGTTTGTCAGGAGTGCCTTAAACGCAAGCCGGTCGATTCGCGTTAAGCAACGGTGAACTGAGAGGTTAAAAAAGGTGTAATCCATCCCTGAGTAAACACGAGGGAAGCTCGACATTTGCTCAGGCAAGCTGGCAAAACAGGCCTCCACCCCTTTGACAAACTGCAGTAAAGTCCCTCCGTAAAGTCAGTTTAGTTCACCTTGGTTTCTAATCCAAACCAGCGTGGCCTCAACTCAGGAATGTAAACGAGGGAGGCAGTGATTCTCG
This sequence comes from Macquaria australasica, assembly GCA_005408345.1. Classification (NCBI taxonomy): domain Eukaryota; kingdom Metazoa; phylum Chordata; class Actinopteri; order Centrarchiformes; family Percichthyidae; genus Macquaria; species Macquaria australasica. The sequence continues at coordinate 710,621 of SEMN01000163.1, forward strand.
GAAACGTCTAGAGGAATCTCCAGCACACAAACTGGCCTGAAGATAATCTCACACTGTTTGACCTCATCAGCACTTGACGTCCAATACATGCCAGTAGTTCTTGGCTGCAGTCAAATAGTCACAAAAATGACGTCCTATATCTTTTCCTAAACACTTTTCCTTGACCTTGATGGAAAACGTCATGAGGTCAAGGAAAGATGTGAAGGAGAATTCATAAGGTCTTAAGAAAAGACGACCGCGGTGCTAAGAGAATCCGACTGCACTCACACCAGGCTACATAATTATGCGACGGCGGATGTTACTGACGTGGGTCTGCCATGGTCACTTTAAACGTTGCCGCTGCAAGAAATTGTGGGACGGCATCACATCCTTTCCTTCAGTAAAGGATGGTCCAGTGTTCCCCCTGCTAAAGGAGATAAGAAAGGAAGCACTGAAGCAGCTTTCCTTAGCATTTAGAGAATTCGACCAGCTCTCATCATGGCTGCCACTTAGACACTTCCGGGTCATTTCACTCAGTTAGGAACCGCAGCCCTTGTGTCACAGATTGTTATAATTTACATTTGTTACTTTCTCCACTTTGTCTCAAACAGCCTCTTCTACTTTACTTCATTTCCCAGCTCACATTTCAAAAATCTCCAGAGATGGGATGAGAATATATTCAGTTGTAAAAGTACTATGGCCTATATACTTTTTCCAGGGGCATTCTTAATATTTTGTTCCCCAGAACTATGGGATGTCTATGGGTCTATGGGAGGATCAGATATTATGTACAAGAATGGGTGGGACAAGAATCTAGTCTACAAAATCTAATCTTACAAAGGTATTGCATGGTTCATTGTATGGTATTGCTTTATATAATACAGTTGTTTACATCATTGTGCACATCTGTGCAATAGTACTCCATAGAATAAAAGAGCAATAATTTACTGTATGTTGGGTCTGCACTGAAGTCTATGCTCTGCCCTTCTCTTTCCCTTTTCCTGATGATTTATAGTAGATGCAATAGATTTTGTGACTTTTGGTGGTTTTCCTGTTGTAGTAACATGCCTGCTGGTATGATGCAGTACTTGAAAGATCCTATGAAATGGGCGCTTTAACCTCTTGGAAAACAATGCATGTTCAGTGGTGACCTCATGCTGCACTAGTAGGTGTAACTAATAAGTCATCAATTCTTTCAACAGTCCCATCTTTCCGCCTGTCCGAACTAATCCAGCTGCCTTTTGTTCCATATCTGACAGCTGATTGGTTTACACTTAAGTCTGATCCCTCACTGTCTAATGTCCAGCCTGACATCGTGTTTTACAAGGAATTACATCCCATTATTGAAGTATTGATACCATTTCATTGGCCTTTTAAAGCTGTGTTTGGCAACTTTGCCTGTTTCAGTGGCTGTAAATGTCAGCAAGTGGTACTGAAGACTGACTTAATACCAGGCTGAAAAGCAGCTTGTTTCACAGCGTTACACCTGTAACCACACCCAACACCCTGGACTTCTACGTCAATGCTTGGAGGTCAACAAAAATAAGATTTTCGAGTGTTAAGTTGCTTTCTAAAGGATGATATCGGTGTACAACTTGGGCCTTATTTTTGTAGATGTGAATATAATTTTCTGTTGATATGACAACATCGCTGCAGCCAAGTCCATCGGGGCAAGAAACACAAGCAGTCAGACAATCAGTGTGGGTTCTAATTTTACGATTTGCCTTTGTTTTCTCTTCCAAATACGTTTGGCTAACTCAGGTTTGTTTAAAACCTGTTTTATTATGTTTCCTGCCCCGTTTGACTTCTTTTTAGTAATGTTGCTGCGTTCCCAGATCTCAGAAATCAACTTGGTGAACTACAATGAAAGGAATGATGGATCATATTTTCATAGTTTTTCCGAAGTTGTAATAAACTGGAGTCATCCTTTAAAAGCGGTGGCAGTATCATATTTACCCACTTGGCCAGTCCGTATTATATACCATGACCATGATCTCACACATACAGTAGTTTACAGCTGGCACAGTTAGCGTTTCCTCAGAGGAATCATTCAAGTGTCCCCTAAACTAATGTAATCTAATATCAACTAGTCTTGTGAGTAGCACCAAGTGGATTCTAAAGGTTAAGTTCTCAGCGAAGGAGCCGTCGGTTCTCGTAGCCCGTATTGAAATTCTGTTTTGTTTCAGCATTTCATAGCCCAGGAGTGTTGTACAACACTGAAAAGAGAAACGGAGACAAAGAGCGAAGATGTGAGCCGGACAAGGCGAGTGAGTGAGGGAGAAAAAGAGAGAAGGAGATGGGAACTCTGATATTTTTCTGTTTCTTCCTGCACCTGCAAAGCGAACAGACAGGAGGCAGCTGACATTCGCTGCTCATGTGCTGTGGCGTTGTGTGGGAGGAAAAGGAGAAGGAGGGCTGGATAGGTAGACGCAGATGGAGGAAGGGGGCGAGACTGGGTGGGTGGATGAGGTGGAGGTGGAGGTGGTGGTGGTGGGGGGGGTTGAGTATGCTGCAGGGGTGAGGAACGATAAGGATGAGAGGGTGCAGGGGTCGAGAGGAGAGGAGATGGGTCGTTTTGCCTTTGAAAAAGGAAGGCTGCAATGGAGGAGGGGGTGGGGGTGGCTTAATTGTCTCCAGAGACAAAGACCACTTCTTTTGGTACGTGACCCTCTCTATACCAACACACACACACACACACACACACTCCACCCAAATTCCTTGCGTCACCCTTCTAACCACCCCACCCCTCCTCGCTCTACTACAGGCTGGGTGGACTTTGAACAGTATGGCTGCCACATTCCTGCAAATAGAGGAGGGGAGGGGAGCAGGGGAGGGGGGGGGCACCAGTAATTAATTCCTTTTTTCATTGGAATTTCATTCATCTCATTTTTATCTTGATGCATAAATTGTTCTTTGTTTGCTCATGTCGTGTTTTCCGCTTCTGTAATATTTGTTTCTGATGAGCAGCAGTCCATGAAGTTATCAAATTGTAAATTTAGGGGGGAAAAAGAGAGGGAGTGATGGAGGAGCGAGAGACTCTGACTGACACAGGGAGAGAGGGAGAGGGAGAGCAGGGGTAATGTACCAATAGACTAAATAAATTAGTGCTGTTGTCTGATCCGGACACAGATCATGTGACAGAGGAGAACTTCAGAGTTGGCTGATAATTATCTGTGGCTTCGTCATTATGAGTGACCTCTTTCACGTGTGTATTCATTTGACTGTTCGTATAAAACTATTGATTATAGCAGCTTTAAATATCAAATGTTGCGACCTTCTGATCTAATGGAATCTCACACTGAGACCTGACTTTCCAGAGACAACAGCTCGTGTTCCTTCTGCGCATTAGTTAGCTGAAGTGGGCATGAATTTAAATGTCCAAGTACCCAGCTTTCAACAGAAAGTATCTTGCGAGAAATTACTCTCAGCAATCAAGAATTTAAAAACAAGACCACAATTTAAAGGGCTGTCCTCCTTGGTGAAAACCCAGAAAGTCTTTCTAACAGCTTGCTGAAACTTGAGGACAACCAGCAGAGGCTTCTGATAACCTCAAGAGATTTGTCTTTCAGTTAATTGCTAATTAGAATTTGTCTTTGAGTTCTACAGAATATTTTTCATTAACATCTGCTCACATTCTGCTTTGACATTGTAAAAGGTTGTTGACATGGGAGAGAAAGAAAGACAGACAGGTTTCACTTTTTCTGTAAACAGAAAGTGAATGCTGAAACATGTTTTGAATTTTTGTGAAAGAGGTAGAAACGAGGAGACATGCAGAGAAATCCAGCGTAGGGTTTGGCTGCAAATTTGATCCATCAATTCTGCAGCCTAGCAGACCACATCTAAACACACACACACACACACACACACACACACACACACACACACTTGGAGCAAGTCTTGCTCAATTGCTGGAATCCAGGCATCACTGTTAAGAAGTTATTAACCCCCTGCTGTTCTCTTCTGTCTGTTTCCACCTCTCCTCTTTTTCCTCTATTCTCTCCTTCTCCCTGTGCTGCTTCTTCCATTTCCTAATTTCATTCACTAATTTAACTCTTTTCTCTGGGCCTCTCATGCTCTCCATCACCCTTCCTCAATCTCTTTCTTTCCCACCTTCAATCTCTCTAATTTTCAATGTTCTTCTCTTTCTGTTGGTACCCGTTTTCCTCTTTCCGTCCATTCCTCCTATGATAATTCCCCCACCCTGTCCTCTCTGCAGTTCGTATTAAGCCGGGCTCAACGTCTCCGGTGGAGTATCAGAGTGACAGCGATGCAGAGAGCGGTACAGAGTCTGGATCGGCCTCCCTCAGTGCCCAGAGCCTCGACGCCGGGTGAGTCCAGCCACAGACGGACACAACAAACAGACTATATTTAGTCACACCACATATTAAAATGTCCCCACACCTGTGTGAGTTTATATACATGAATTAAATATCACATTTAATACATATGCAGTAATGGATCAGAAAAGCTGCATTTACTGCAAGTTTCTTCACAACTTTGTCCATCTTTTGAGGTAATCTCTCAGCCAATCAGACCTGGAGATCTGTTTGATTGTCCTCCTCAGGCCGATAGTGGGGGTAGAGTTAAAGGCACACTGTGGCTACATCCACATTACTACATTTTTGTTTTAAAACGATGTTTTAAAATGAAAACGATCTCCGTCCACACGAGCATTTTATTACTGTTTCAGAAATAATCTCTGTCCATACTACACGCCTGAAAACGCATATCACGTGACCATTCACGTGTACTGGGCATGCACATGCCGGTGCAAACAGGAAGCAGATCGTCTGCTCTGTGGCTGGTTGCTTAGTTGCAGAAAATACTGCGAACGAAGAACAGCGATGGTGGAAAGTAAGAGAAGAGATTTCTCTGCTTGGACCGACGACCAGGTGGAACTGTTACTGAATATAAGTGTTGTGATTCGTTATTAATGTTGAATTAACTGCTGGCAGTCAAGAGGGATGTCGTTTGTTTTCGTCTGGGAAGGGGTCACGTGATTCGGGCGTGATGAATCAGGGAAGGCACGTCGTGGCTGATTAGACCCAATCAGAAAGCGAACGTGGGTGTCTGCATCATTGTTTTAGAACGTCTCCGTTTTCGCCCGTCCTCACTAAAACGCAACCCTGAAGTTTTCAAACAAAAATGGGGCCAGCAGCGTTTTAAAAGGTCTCCGTTTTAGGGGTTATAAAACGCCGGAGTAGTGTGGATGCTATGTGTAAACGTAGCACAAGTTATGCGTTTTAAAACAAAAACGTAGTAGTGTGGATGGGGCCTGTGTTTTTGACCACTAGTGGCGCAATGATTGATGAGCAGGTCTCTGTTTGGTTTGGATCTTGTTCTCTACCAGCATGTGCATTAGCATGTAGGTGATGCAGTCCAGATTGCTGCAACTGCAGAGGAAGGAAATGCAAATGTCTTGTGGGTTGAAGACCAGCACTGATCTGAGTAGATTTACACAATAAGTACTCTGAATTCTGTTTTGAAGATTTGTGAGTTTACAGGGCAGTAGCTTAGATGTCTATAAAACAGCTGACAGGACATAAATACCATAAACCATGCGTGAGGTAATCCCAGGGTGAAGTCCATGATACGACTCTGCAGGGCCAGCGAGAGAGACACTAATGCGCAGCAGGGTTTCTGGGAAATGCGGTCTTTGTGTGGATCGCCTCCCTCCGCTGCAGCCTCCTGACTAATTACATTACTGCAGGGCTGCCATGACTGGACACTTATATAACCTTAACCCTCTGTACAGCAGAACACACTGGAGACGCCCTGGCTGTATCACAGGGAGATGTGTGTGCGTGTGTGTGTGTGTGTGCGCGCGCATGCTCAGTACACACTTCATAACTGAGGATATTTGGTCCTCTCAAGGAAAGTGTGGACATTTGAAAGGTTGTTACTTGTAAGGCTCAAGGCAGCAGAGTGAAGGTTAGTGTGCCAGTGAAGGCTCTTATAAGTAAGAAGTAATTTGTGTGTGTGTGTGTGTGTGTGTGTGTCCACCAGTGTGTTTATTAGTAAATCAGGACAGAGCTCTTGCCACACCCAGTGGGCGAGGCCGCCTGACTGTAACTGAAATTCCGGGTGTGGATGTCGACGGTTAGTTTAGTGCTGTAATCTACTGTGTGTGTGTGTGTGTGTGTGTGTGTGTGTGCGTGTGTGTGTGTGCGTGTGAGGGACACAGAAAGAGAGAGAGAGAGACAGTTTAATAGAAACAAAGAAGTGAACAAGTGTGTTTGTGGGTATTTTGTGAGGAAGATTGCTTGTGTGTGTGTTTGTGTGTGTGTGTGTGTGTGTGTGTGTGTGTGTGTGTGTGTGTGTGTGTGTGTGTGTGTGTGTGTGTTGCTGGGCAGGGCTCTCCCAGAACTTGAATGTAAACATGGTTTCGTAATTCAGTTTGCCGTCACACCTCCTTGTAAATGGCAGAGAAGCTTTTTTTTTCAAATCAACTTTATTTACATTATGATTATCAAAAACATATAATTCAGTCAGAATATCACAGTACAGACAACTCGACCTCTGACATCGGAATATAAGTTTAGTATAAGAGGGAGGAGGGAGAGAGGCAGAAGGAGAATGAATGGAGAGAGAAGAGTGGATGGGTTTAGTCTGTCAGATCCTCTCTTTTGTTGGAGGAACAAGGTGAATAAATGGAGAGGGGGGGGTGAAGAGAGAGAGAGAGACAGAGAGAGAGAGAGAGTAATGCTGAAGTGGGAGCTGTTGTGCAGCTGTGTTGAACATAATATGACTCTCTGACGCCCCCCGGTGGCCCTAATATCATTTTCAAATCAACCTGAACCTGATGAGAGGCGGCTTGCTTTATTGTGCAATGATGAAACACATCACATGAATGAAAATGAAAAACCAGTTCAGATCAAGTCAAGCCCATACTCGCATAGTATGGAGTATAATGGCACAGTGATGGCCCGCGGCAAGAAAAGAAGTGCAATGTAAATGAACTGAACAAAGGTTAAACCTACTTTATTTACATATTAATTAACAGAAGTCACTCAAAGATAGATTTACACAGTGTAGTTAATTTGCAAATACGTTTAAATTCTTATTAGAGCCAGACTGATACCGGACTCTTGCGGCCAATAACGGTATGAACATTTGAGACAATATATAAACACATAACATGAATAAATGTTAAATTAAATAATCGTGACCAACATATTAACTGAGAGGGACATTTTACAGCAGTGAGAAATAAACATGCCAGTGCTCACTGTTGGACAAAGTACATAACGGCTACAGAGTTTCTAATTGTAGTTATTTAGTGGAGTCATGGGTAATTTATAACATCAATAACTAATTTCTGTACTGCAATTTCTTGTCTTAATCAGCATCACTCACTCCTTTTTCCTTTCTCAGGTCGGTTATGGACTTAGAGCCTGTCGATCCAGATTCGCCAGACATCAAGAGGAGGCGGATCCACATGTGTGACTATGAAGGCTGTAAAAAAGTTTACACCAAGAGCTCCCACCTCAAAGCCCACAGGAGGATACACACAGGTGAGACCTGAGCAAACCAAACGCCAAAAACACAACAAGAATCTATCCAGGGTTAAAGGAGCAGTTGAGGTGGATTATTTTTCAGGTTTCTTCCTGACAATTTAACGCTTCCCAGTCCTCATTCAAAAACTGTAATGTAATTTTTCCCCTGAAAACATCCAATGAAAGGTCACTTTTAATAAATAAAAATAAATAAGCCACAAGCAGATGTGATTGGTTCATCTTATTGAGGTGGGGATTTTCCAAAACCACACAAGCAGGTAAGGCTGTGAGAAGCTACATATACTGTATTTGCCGTTTAGTTATTTAGACTTGGTGATTTGTTGAATGTTTTCACAGACTGGAAAAGGAGAAGAAAGTCGGGATTTGATTATTTAAATCTCCTAAAAGTTCCTAACAGTCAAACTTTTCTTTTGTGTAGCAAAAACTACAGTCCATTACTTTTGTATAGTAATATATCTTCATATATTCAACGTTTTCTACAACATTCAATAATCATACAGGGGGAAAAAACAGATAGACCAATTTTATTGAGCCGAGTTGGGAATTCTGGGAAATGTAGCAAATAACCAACTGAAGTAGGATAACATGGCCATTTTTTTCCCTTAAATCATTCATGCATTTTTATTTCCACCAGTATCCCAACGTTCCCCCTCCTTCTGTTGCTTCCTCCCATCCTTTCCTCTCCCCCTAACTCTTCTGCTTGTCTCCTGCTTCCTTCAGGAGAGAAGCCCTACCACTGTACCTGGGAGGGCTGCACCTGGCGCTTCGCCCGCTCCGACGAGCTGACTCGACACTTCCGCAAGCACACGGGGATCAAACCTTTCCGCTGCACCGAGTGCGACCGCTCCTTCTCCCGGTCTGACCACCTCTCTCTGCACCGCCGCCGCCACGTCATGATGTGAACTCTGACCTCCCTCCTCCCCCGAACACCCACAACTCCCCTACAAACCAACCTCTTACCCCTCGTCATCTCAAAGTCCCTCACAGCACATCTTGTACCAGTGCCCCCCACCTCACATGAACCCTACTTCCTGTTTCCGTTCTCACATCTGCTGCCCCCCACATCAGGATTTTAAACCCCATTAGCAGATAAAAAAAAGACACTATACATCCTTCCTCCTTCCTCCTCCTCCTCCTCTTCGTCTTGAAATCAAAGGAATATCAGGAATGTGTCTGTGTGGTTGTGTGTGTGCGCGCAGTGGAGGTTAGGGGATTTTTACTGTGTGTTTCATCATCATCATCATCATCATCATCACCGTCCACCCAACAGCCCTCCCTCCCCAAAACAGTCCCCTCCCTACCATCCTCCAGCTCAACCCCACCTGGAGAGAAGACGTCACCTCCTAAGAAAGAGAAGGGTGGACTGAAGGACATCCATCAGCAGGGACGTTCATCCATCCATCCATCCATCACAAGCATCCATCCATCCGAGGAAGAGGAGGGGACAAGAGGAGGAGTAACATGTGTATTGTCTTAGAACTCAGACCAGAAAGGGAATCTTATGTGGGATGTCACTTCAGCTGCCCTTCTTCTTTTTAACAATATCAATTCTGTGCATATCCAGAGTTGGGAAGTTATGTGACTCCAAGCTAAAATTTCATATTTTATGGATTTTTGGAAGCAAAGTGACTCAAATAGCCCCTTTTCACCACAGGAACCTTTACAGGGACTCAAGAACTTGGCCTTTCTTTCTAACCATACCATTCTGACTCGAGGAACCACGGCAAAATTGTTGCTCTAAATCAGGAGCTGCCTGATCAAAGAATAAGTAAATAAGACTACAAAAGTTTTATAGTCACTGAATCGGTGCTATGGACACATTTCGGTTGGTACCAAAAAAAGTATTACAATTTAATTCCCATAGTTCCCATAGTTCCTGAGCCCCAAAAAAGTCCCTGTTCTCCAGGAAGTGCTCTCTAATGGCCCAGGAACTATCAGGGTGTAGCAGAAATAAATAACCATAGAACACCTTTGCAAAATCGAAACTACTAAGATCAACACAATGATGCTGGTGTTGTTTCATCACGTGCAAAATTGTGTCTCAAACAAATTCATAATTGGACTGATTTGCCAAATCTTCTGAGTTTTCCAGATGCAGTGGAAATGTGCAGAAGTACCAGGAACTCTTAGAGTTGTTTGGAAAACTCTTACTGTTTGGAAAAGGGTCTAAAACTACCGAAACTCACAACTTTTGGATAAGTGATTTACTAAACTGTAATGGATCTTGAAAGTAAAGGCTTCCCAACCCTGTGCATATCAGTGTATGTGTGTGTGTGTGCATGTAGTGAGCTTTTTCACAGCAGCTGAAGTGACGTCAAACATATATTTCCTCTTTGGCAACCTCTGTCTGACGCTTAGATATAAAAGTATGTTATTATGTCCCCACCCCCATCACCCCTCACCCGCTGCAGCCCCAATCCCACCCCCGTCCCCTGGTACAGGGAGCTACAAGACTGTGAACTTTATAAAGATTTAATTTGTTTTCATTGTATCAATCACATTATTGTTGTTTGCGTGTTCTCCCCCAGCACACACCTTTCTGATTCTTCTTCGATAACAGTATTTGCTTTTTAATGCGTCGTTGTTGCTGTTGTTTTATGAAATAAGGCCTTCAGTTCTGTCTTATTTTTTTCCTTCTTTGCCAGGCGCTCTTAACAGAATGGCATCGTTTTTTTTAAAAGTGATTTCAGATCCTTTTGTTGTGTTCTGAGGCTGTGAAAAAGACTGAGGAGATACAAATAGTTTGAGATTACAAGTAAAACTCTTGCGCAGGGAATAGGGGAGCTTTTCTGAGTGTGTGTTTTTTGCGTGTGTTTTGTGTGTGTGTGTGTGTGTGTGTGTGTGTGTGTGTCTGTGGGCGAGTGTGCATGTTTTGAGACAAACACATAATCAGAATTTAAGATTTTTATGAGTGTGTGTTCCGGGCACTTGTTGTTCTTTTACCTCTTGCCCGTTGAGCCTTAATAACTGAAGTCAATCTGTAAGGGCGAAACCAGAACCACTGACAGACGACGTTTGGCCAAAGATCAACTGTGAGGCTCCATTTATCAAAACATAACACTGTTTGTCCATGAGTACCTGGTCTTTGCAGTGTTGGCTTGTTTTTCCTCATTGCTTTCTGTGGAAAGGATGTTCCTCACAGCGGTGAGAGTTAAGAAACCAAGACGTTAAAAAGGTGCTACATGAGGAACTTTTTAATTTGGAGACAAAAACAGACGAGACTGTTGTGGGGAAGCCTGCCAGTCTTTGCAGGTTTCTACTCAGTATTTTACATTGTGAACCACCTGGGCAGTTATGCCAGGAAATCTGCTGGCACAAACTCCAGAGCAAGCAGAAAAATCATGTGAAGTTAAAGCATCATTATGCAAGAATTGGTATTTTTTGCGACTTGGTGCCTCCTACAGTTTTCGGAGTGCAGTTCCCCCTCATGGACAGCTGTAGATGTGCATTTGTTGACAAGCTGAAGGATTTGGTGAACTGACTTAACATATGATCAAAAACTAGCGAGTCGACAACTTTGCTAACAGCCAAACATCAAGCAAGTGCAACAACACAAGACATAGCAAGCCAGCTCATATTACTTACTAGTCCAACAGCAAGAAGGCCAGCTCGCCGTCTGTCCTGCAGCCTTTTATTTCGCGAAGCTCTCGACGAAAAAGCCAGTCTGAGATTTACTCTTGTCCGGCCTCTTGCTCGGTCACTCTCTTTTTCTCTTCTTACTTCCTCCGTCAACGTCCTCTTCGTCGCTGCCGTGATGTTCGTACTGAGAATACTGAGCTAGACCCGTGTGTGACTTAGTGACGTAAAGCGTTACGCACTTCCCGCAGGAGATCGTACCCGCTCAACCCGAGTTACATAGTGCAAGAACAGGCGTTCGGGCGCGGAGTGGGAATGAAAGAGGTGCCATTCTCCCTGTTACAAGTCAAGGTTTAAGGTAAAATAGTTGCATAATGTTGCTTTAAGGAAAGGATTGACATTTAACTGATTATGGAAAATGTGGTCTTAATTTTGAGAAGTTATAGCAGTGACAGTCTCATTTGTGTACCACACAAATATTTTCCAAATATTTTAACAAAACTACTCGTTTTCAGAATTTGCAACAGCAGAAAGCACCGCGAACGCCTCCCATCAGCCTTTATGCTGAAACAGCCAACAATGTAACGATCATTTGCACTGGTTTCATGGCCTTACAACTTTCATGGAGCAGCAGGACAAGGAGCCAACGTGGCTGCCACTGAAAGTCACAGTGGCCTAGGCCGTCTGTCAGCGGTTCTGGGAGAAACCAGGCACTGTGTCGGGCTGTCAGGGTCCGTAGTGCCTGCGGTTTAAACCATGGGGAAACTAAGCGCTCTCCTCACTAGCATTTCTACCAGGGTCGGGGTCAGTTCTCTTTCAACTTTTTGAGTTTGTTTTTCATTGTGACAGAACTTAATTTAATGCCTCAAAAAACACCCAATACATTCTAACAGAGGATCTTGTTTTAATGCCTTTTCCCCAAAGTTTCGTTGTCTCAAACCTTCCCCTGATATCTAGCCTGTGCTGAACTCCAAATCTAATCAGCACATTTTATTAAACCGTATATTTTATAACAGATTTAGGCAGTTGGAACAGAATTGAACCCCTAACCCTGCCCTCTAACTCACAGTGTCCATGTCTTAAGTGGGCTGTTTTTCAGCTCCTATTCTGGACTGAACTTGATTATGCAACATAACGCAGACCTCGCTCCAAGCGCTGTTCTGAACTCAGTAGTAGAGCATTAGCTGGTAGTTGTACTGCTGATATGCAGCTCACATTGGTTGCAACAAGAACCTTAAAGGGAGGTCAGGAATGCGCAGAACCTGTGCTGTCGATCACTGAACAAAGCCTCCTCTGAACCTGCTTTCAGAATAGACAAGAGTTGAGACTGGACTGAGGCAGAAACACAGACAGGAACTCACAGTTGTGTAGTGATGTCTTAAGCAAGCAAGGGGCTGCGTATGTGATCAATGGAACACGACCTTTCTGATCCTGATGTGTCCCTGGGACACATTTTGCTTTTGCGACGCTGTTCTCGTTAGCCATTTGGAGTTACTGTTGTTGTTGTTGTTGTCATTTCAAAAGCTAGTAAGCGAGAACAAAATGTTATACACCTGACTTTCCATAGTATGATAAGTGAGTGCATGCCATGAACAGGGCAGATTGTTGTTTGGTCTGCTCACTGCAAAAGAACATCCGTCTTAGCAAAGTCACTGAATCTGGTTTTGGATTTTGAAATGTTTTTTGAAAATAAGATCAGCCTTGTTGAAGGATATTGTCACTCATAAAGAAATGTCTGGAAACGGGTTTTTAAAATAAATCTCTTTTTTTCCATTAAAAAAGAAAAAAGAAACAATAGTAAGAATCTGAACCAAATTCAGTCACTTGTTTGGAGGGATTTTGTTCTTTTTTGCAGTGCAGAGTAATGTTCCCATTTCTCTGAACATCCCCCTCTGCTTCAACTAAAAAAAAACAAACATAGTTACTAAGCACATCTTTCTAGAAGAGTATATGCATTTGATTGCAATTTTCTTTCTTTTGTAAACTGTTGATAAAGACATTAAGGACAATGACAAATAATTAAGATAAATCCATGTATATAAATGTATATAATCAAAAAGTGCAGAGTAAATGTAATGGGTGAATTTCTATTTTTAACACTGACTAGATAATGTGAAAAAAATCTTTTTTTCTTCTTCCTCTGTTGGTTTGATGATGTGTTTCATCATGTGTTCTTTTTTTTTTTTTCAAATCTAATACATTTGTTTCGTAGTTTCTTAAAAAAAAAAATTGGTCCCACTTGTGTTGTGCACACTTGTTGCATGGAGAGTAGCCTTCTTGTTTTCTTATAGTGACGTTGGTGAGCATGTCAGTGTGTGTGAGACGGGTTTCCCTCAACATTGATGACCTGAGGAAAAAAAACAAACCCACATTGAAAATGATTTATTAGGGATCCATTTATTATAACAGAGCTTTATATTTCTGCACTAGACCTCATTTAAAGTGTCACAAAAAAAAGGTCAAAAGTGAAATGTGAGATTTAGTTGGTTTGGGTCAGAACATTTTTTTACACTCAAGCTTCAGGTGTATTCAGACAGAAAATGTCAGGTCAGACAGGGCTAAAAAATATTAATGTTTCTGGTCATTTTGAGTACACAGGCATGGATTTGGATTGCCGGTTTTATACTCTCCAGACTCATAGCAGGTTGAACAAGAGTAGTAGACGCAAACGTATCCAACCTGTCATACACCTTTTTTTATTACAAGAAACAGGAAACAACCTGTAGTCGCCTACAGAAATCCAATTTGCCATTTTATTACAGCAAAGTTTCCCAGATACAAAACAGACAATTAGCATTGCCTAATGTAATGTATTGTAATGTAATGTAATGTAATGTAATGTATTGAAGGAGTAAAGTTTTAAACACAGAAACCAAACTCATTTATTGATAATTTGCTCAGATGCTACATGCTAAAACTTTAGCGTGCTGGCGATCTAAAATAAATTGGTATCTATAATCAGTAGATACGACATCAACAAGAACTTAACGCACAAGACTGACAGCATAGCAGTTGCCAAGGCTCATGGGATAAGTTGTTGTTGAATGCTAACAAAAAAACTGTTTACTTTTCTTGGCTGAAATTAAGAGGTTCACGTTGTTCTCTCCAGTACAGTAGCAGATACCCATTAAGCTCAGAATATGGACAGAAAAACACAACAAAAGAATCCCTCTCTGAGAAACCCCATTATGCTACAGAAGCTAAGCTGTGTGGCACAGGATTGATTTGATCAATTGGGGAAATGCTCAGGTCCCATTTTCCTGTCAATAACTTACTTAAAAAGTGTCGGTTCACCCAAATTATGAAAAAAAACAACAACCATTTTCTCATTTACGTCTAGCAGTATCTAGCCATGGCAGTAGTTTTGGCATTTTTCGTCCAGGTTTTGTGAAATCTGAAATTTCTGCCTCCACCCCAATACAATGGAGGTGAACGGAATTTTGTTTGTGGTGCTCACAGCATGCGAAAATAACCCGACAATCCTGGTCCTTCTGGATGACCCACAGAACTCAAGGTCCACATACTAGCATTTGCATGGGATGGAGTTTGCTCGGTTCAGTTGTTATCACTTCACCCAAGTATGGAACTTTGGTCATGTGATAACAGTTGGAGGGGGTTATAACCGCTGTCTGTTTAAAATGGCCTTTGGCGTCAGCTATCGTATCGAATCTCATGCAAAAGCTATTAAGTGGACTGTTAGTTAAGATTCTTTTGTCAAATTAACATTTCCAAGGTCAAGAATGAACTTTCATGCTCAGTTTCCAGTGATTTCTTCAGTAGAGCGCCAATGAAAACTCAAGACAGTGGCATCTATGGATTAACCAGAGTATTCAGTATCTTCAAAACACCAACAGAGAAATCCCATTCACATTGTATTGTGATAGAGGCAGACATCTCAGAGACGGATATCTCAAAACCTGTAAAAATAAAACCAAAACTGTCCACTAGAGGTAACTGAGAACATATGTTTTTGTTTCTTTTGTAATTTGGGTGAAGCAGCCCTTCAAAATGCTTGTATTTAATTAGATGGATCCCGAGCCCCTTTATTTCTAGGAACTTTTACCCCATGAAGCACACGTATGTGTCATTATGTATCTGAAAATGATATTGACCCATTGCTTTACAAGCACATTGATCAGCTCTGGTGACCATTACAGCAACAAAATTGGTATTTTATACACAGAGACAAACACACACACACACACACACACAAAAACCTCCAGTGTCACATTGAGGATGGTCAGTTATTACATCTCAGAGCCTGTTGACGATGACCCAGACAAAGTCTTATCGCTGTGTTGGAGTTGTTGCAGGGAGACTGATGCATGTGTTTGTGTTTTCCCTGCTTCCTGTTGGTTTTTTGCGGTTTGTGCAAGCTTGTTTTCCCTCGGTATTCTTCTGACTCTTCTGTTCATGTATAAAGCAGGAATGTTCATCTGTGAACAGGCTGTGAAACTTTTAAAAGAATTTTGTCCCCATTGAGACCTTGGTAGGACAGAGTTCATGTCTGAGGGTGACGTCACTGACTGTGTCCGTCTGTGTGCGAGTGCCTCGACTCACCACGAATCACTTCCTCTGCAAATCAGAAACTTTAGGTATTTTCTATTGAATGCAGTAACTTATGGGCCAGTACTATATTTACTCAGTGCAATGCAGTTATCATTATAATAATACAATTATTAATAATATTTTTTTTGTATTTGTACAGAACAAATGTGTAAAGATCAGTGAGGAAAACGTGAGCTTTTTGATACTGTGACTCATGGTGTTTAAAAGTCAGTTTCTCCCTGTACAGTTGTGATTATTTCCCCCTTACTCCCTTCTTCTTTTATAGAATAAAAAATGTTTTTGGTGCAATTTAATGCCTGGTGTCTCTGTGTTGCTTATTACATTTTGGTGATGCTCCTTTCCAGGATCCAGCGGTTCATCAGTGTCATGAAAGAGGTCAAAAGCCAAGTGATAATGTAATGAAGTCCTGCGAAAATAAATACAGCAGAATTATTATTATTTTACAATGTGAATGAGATGTGTTTTTTATTATTCTTTTTTGTCTGTTGGACAGAAATAAAAACCTGGAAGGAAGAATTTTATATATGACTTCTGTTTTAAGTCCTTACTCCCTTGTTTGTGAAATTACTGGCCAGTATTCATATGGAGGATAATGTCTACGTGTATCTGTAAAGAGTTATTGTTATCTGTAAGAAAACTATTAGAATAAGTTTAGATTAAGTTAAAAATTAAAAAGGTTAAAATAAATTCACTTTACTAAGTTTCCCCACCCTTTTAGGCTGAATTAGATCTCATACATAACAGATCATAGAAAGCACAAATAAAAAGATCATATTTTATGGAAAAGCGTTGCTCTGAACCCAAAAGAACTTGATTTTAAAATTTTAGTTTCACAAATGTTTTCATATATGTATGGCTGTATGAATAAAACTGATGTGCAAACTTCCCTTATTTTTGCCTTCAGTTTAATGATTCAGCCATTAAACAAGCAGAGCCTTGAACTGGAATTATTTAACTTAATCTAGGCATCATAACGAAGCACTGGAACAAGCAGATATGTATACATACATACATACATACATACAGCGTGAAAAAATATTTTGAACATTGAAACTATAAGGAATTTTAACACATGACTGTCACATTAGTATTTTACTTTTTATTACAGTACTAATACCACGTTCTGGCCTGAGAGTTAGAGCATACAGGAGGAGACACTGAGACTGTAAGAGTAAAGCCTGTGTAGTCTGACACAATACACTTGCAAGTTGAGATGTCCTCCACAAGAGGGAGCTCTGGAACAGATTATGGGAGGACAACTGCAGGAATCCCACCAGTGAGGAAAGACAGCTAAAAAACACCCAACTCAGGATCCTTCATTTGCAATTCAAACAGAGGGAGAACACTGAGATCAAACCGGGTTAATAAATAAAAAAAATGTACTGAATAAAGTGCTTGAACAAAGTCATAAAAACATATTTTGTGTGTGTGTGTGTGTGTGTGTGTGTGTGTGTGTGTTCTGAAAGAAACTCTGTCTTTGCTGTTTGCTCTAAATGGGTTTATTGGCTTCATGCAGTCATGATCAGGCTAATCATTAACACACACCGCGCCAGTCGTTGGATTCATACAGATGGAGACGGAGACATGAATCACACCAGTTGTCCTAACTGCCTGGTTCTTGCAGTCACTGGTTTGCAAGCAAGCTGAGTCTTAATTTGATCTTTGATGTTTGTGTATAGTTTAAGAGTAGGATTCATATGATTTCACGAGACAGTGAAATGCTTATGGACACTGTAACTGGACAGATATAGTTAACGTGTGTTGTACCGGCTATCAGCAACCAAATCTAGGTTCCTATTACAATAACTGTGCTTTCTACTCCCTTCAACTCCACAGTCACTACAACCCATAAACTGTGTGTGACTCAGTGAACTTCATAACAACTTAGTGTGGCACAGTGGTCAGACGAGTTTCAAACCACCAGTGGGTTCACACAGTGGTTTCCTGCCATGGTTGTCTCCTAACTGGGCAAAAAACTCAAGTTTAAGAAGACAGAAGACACGCCATGTCATGAAAGGAAGTTGTGTTTTTGTAGAAATTCACTTTCGAACTGGCTGTCTGGCTGATATGCATCTCCCCTATCCCGAGACATATTTTCTTATGGCATCAGTCCACACATCAATTAACTGGCAAAAAGCTGCGATCATTGAAGATAGGGTTTCTCGGAGGCCGTGTACACTTCTGAGAAGATAAACATGTCTGACTGCGCAGCTAAAGTGGAGCCAGCGTAGACAGACAGAGTCGTTACTTGCAAGACGCTTTCGTTCTGCCTGTGCAATACAACCGCTATAGATGGGTTGCTTTGACATAATACAATATTGTCCAAGCAGCTCTTTGCCAAACTGTAGAGCCTGCAGACTTTGACTTGTGTACGTCTCAGTGACAAGTCACAGTCTGCAGGCTCTGTTGGTTGTTTTGACAGCTATGTTGGCTGTTGTTCCCTTTTCCATCTTCTCAAATGTCATCTGGGCATGGCATCATGTGCAAGCAGCCTTTGTCTGCAACACTTTGTCACAAATGTAAGCGGTTAAAACAACGCCTATACACAGCGATACCAGTCCAGCCACACTGAGAAAAAACAAAACAAAAAAACACAAAACAAAAAGGATGTTGAAGCAGTTCACGTGGCGCTTTGTAATCAAAAGGATCCTCACCTTGAATGCACCTTGATTGAGACAGCTGTTAGATTTTGTTGTCCCAGTTCTGTCTGATGTTACTTTTAAAGTTGTCAACACACCTCTGAACAACTGTTCTAAGAAAATAGAATTATAAAAGAGATATTTTGCAGGTGAGTGATGAAGCAATCCAAGGAATGTCATCCCAAACATGTCAAGTGATGCTTTCTGGCTTTTGTTGAAACAAGTCATTCATTACTGTACTTCCTGCATGAATTTACTTGAAAAAATGACAATTGTTTTCAGAAACAAGATGTAACTCTGGGTTACATTAGAAATGAATTGGAATTAATTAAATGGGGGTGCACTATTGAACACAGGAAACGATTAGGAAATAATTCTGGACTCAAAAATCCTAAACTTTTCAATATATCACATACAGACCAGTGGAAAGAACATGTGAAAAGAAGAATGGTATTTCTCAGACATTTACCAAACAGTCTGAGAAAAACCCCCGACAAAGTTCGACAAAATTCACACATGTTAAAATAAGTTCACTCATGTCACAACCCTGCTCAATGAAGGACAAAGACGGAAGACTGCACATGAGTTGGAAAATAGGCTGAAATCATAAAAATATACCAAACAAACCAAATACAACTTGAAATACAAAGGGCGGCAGACAGGGGAGAGAAAATGAGACTGGTTGACTGACACAAGCTTAAATACAATGTCGCAGTCAGACCAGGTGATCTGAATCTCACTGATGACCCTTGACTCTGCCCCCAGGCTCTTGCAGTGAGGATCAACACAGCCATGTTTGGGTGAAACTGGCAAGACAAGAAGTTAACTTCATTTGAATTTTCTTCCCACTGGTGCTACTCTGACAATTGCATCATCAACCCTGCAACCTCCTGCATGTCACTATATAGCTGATAAAACTGCGGCATCATCAGTTTGACTTTGTTTTTTCATCATTTGTTTGGTTCATAGTTTAAAGCCCTTGCACGCCCACACAGGTGTTTTGACATATTTCGGCTGATTGGACCTCCGCTCAGGTTAAAGTTGACTTGAGTTATGGTGGGAATTACATCACTGAACTCCATGTACTAATAAAAGATGGTGAAGGAGTACGTTGTCTTTCCTAACAGGTGCAACAAAATTAACAGGACAATGAGGGAGATGTTAATCAAGAAAAGTCTGTATAAACTCCGGACAGGAAGTTGAATCAGGTGAAATAAGTGAAACACATGTGTGGACCAAGCATGTTCATACTCTTGGCTGTGAAAGGTGGAAACGTTGGCTTATCGAAAAAGAGACAGCTCTGAAAAGATGCAGGTAACAGATGTGGACAACTCCGTATCAACTATTCAATTCCACAATCCACAGCAAAGTCTCTATTTTCTTCACTGCCTGTTCGCCAGAGGGATATTTAACTCCTCAGAGAGGATTGCAGGCAGTTCTGCAGAATCAGTCAGACAAGTTTTAACAAGAGTTTTACTGCCGGGACTGTGGAATGAGCTGTGACCTGAGCCCCCAGGTGAGCGTTCAGGAGGCTGGGGCCAAAGAAAATGTACCTGAACAGTAAATGGAAAAGCAACTGATTGTAGATAAACAGGTGAGTCATCTGGGTACTGGCAGGGAACAGCCTGTAGCACTGCTGTTGATAACTTCAGTGCCTGCTCACATCTGGGAACATCAGGACAGGCTGCAAATATGCAAAACACTTTATTCTCTATTAGGGTTTTATTACACTCACTTTGAAATTAAATGTTGACTGTCTGAACAGAAGGCAATCCATCCAATAGTTGTGGAGACGTTTCACTCAAAACCACAAATGTCAACCTCACTGTGGCGCTAGAGGAAAAGTCAGGCAATCACCAAAATCATTAGTATTTTATCATCTGGGAACCACAAATGTCTACACTAAATTTTGTGCCAATCCATCAAAGTAGATGTTGAGATATTTCACTGGATGAGTGAAAAGTTTGACCTGCTGGTGGCGCTAAATGAAAAGTTAGAGGATCATCAAAGATCAAAGATTCATCGTCTGGGAACCATGAATGTCTGCACTAAATTTTGTGCCATATTACATTTATTTACAGTATATATGTGAAATATATTTAACTTTTTTAAATTACATAAATAATTTTAAATTAATAATTTTAAATAACATTAAAATGATGTTTTAGCTGACAAATACACAACATATACAGATAATAAAGAGACTAACACCCTTGCATGCATGCAGAGTACATTACGTGTTAACATTAAGGGCGTTGTCCCAGATGATGAGGCAAATCTCTGAGGCTCCCTGCTGAAAGCATCTTGGCACAAACATAATGATTACTTTCCCTGCCAGCAAAATACAGCAGTGGACTCCACCCTCTCTGCCTTTATACTTTAAACGCCAACTTAATTTTCTTGCTTAACTGTTGACTGCCCCCCCCCCCGTCAAAGCCAGCAGTTTCTTTTGTGTCACGCAGCCCCAGAAGAATAGCCTGCCGGCGGGGTTACCTTTCACCTGCCACGTCACGCGAAGACAATCAGGTATCTCCTGAGTCGATCCAGGGAAATGATTAACTCGGTTTCCTCTGTTTTTCTCAAAGGCTGACAATAGCCTCTTTTTAATAACTGACCCAATCTATTATCTCTTCACAGATAGGATGTTATTGGCATCATGCAAAAATCACGTCCACAAGAAATTCAAATCTTTGGAAGACAAGAGCAAATGTTTTATAAAGGCAAGATTTATGATTCATATCTCACAGTCGGCAATTGAACTCTGATGCCAAGAAAATCAATGTCAGAAACTGTGGCATCCAACTGACACTGACAGCATGTCTTCTTTGGTCTGAACCTTACCAATCCAAATAAATGTCTATGCATTTTTGTGTTTGGTTAGTTTTAATTCACACTGCCTAAATACAAGCAACCCATGGCCTCCAGAGAGAGGTCACATACAACAACCAGCTTGATCATTGGTCAAAGCTTTGGGATGTCCCGCCGGGTGAGAGATTTTTGTGAAGGGAATAAAGACAAAGTTTTATGGTATACCTTCAAATTCAGAATAGGTTCAGTCAGGCACACTCATGTCAAGGAAGTGACCATTTATGGTTATAGTTATACAGTTATACACTTTCCCACTTTGACTAAACACATTTTTTTTTTTTACACACAGTATCCAAACTGTGGTGAAAAAATGGGCTCAAAAAGAGCAAAGCAACAAGGAAACAATCTACTATTATTTAATGAATCTTTTTATTTCATTGCAGCATCTTGCACAAACAGAAAACAAAAAGACACCTTTTGTTGTTCTTATCAATTTGTACATAAACTGTTACATTCTCTTACACACATGAAGTATCAAAACTGAATTAAACAAGCATTCACATACAACCGATCTAAAATCCCATTAGTTAAAAAAAGAAAACAATATTAATATTATAATAGGAAATAAAACCAAACAAATATTTACAGTCTTCTGATAAAACTACAGTTATGTACACAGCGGGTGGTCAGCGCTCCCTCCTTGAGAGAGACAGGAGAACTTTGTATCCTTGGGAAGAAACTTTAAAAAAAAATTAAAAACAATCAGTGTTGAAATAACAGGATGCGTTTCCCCTAAATGAGCACACGTTGGACAGACCTGGATCAATCAATACTTCACACTTGTTTTAACTTCCATGGAGTATCAGGTGGGTGGAGCCTACAGCCTATGCACAGTACAAACAGGGTCAGGATGCAATGACAATAAAATCAATCAAACTGACTTAAAAATTTTTCCCTTGACTGTGTGAACATTCTGGCATCACCAACATGTTACAGTTAAACAAATGGCAAGTAAGTAAGTATCTGCTTGTAAACAACCCGGCCAGTATCTGTTCCAGTTCAACCTGCGCCACCTACAGGCAAGAAAAGTAATAGCAGCGGCACTTCAGATCTGTACATGTAGACACGCGGATCTATGTCATCTACAGGTAAGGAAAGCAGCTGCTTCAGATTTAACACTGCAGTGTGCCACCTGCAGGAAACAAGTGGTACAACTGCAGTCTTTGTCAATTTTTTTAGCTGGTGTTTGTGAGTGTGCAAGTGTGTTTGAGGATTTATATTTTACACACAGAGACTGGCTCACTTGTCTGATGGCCAGCTGCCTGAAAAAGCTTCACTTTAAACATTTTTTAAGCATCATATCAAAACAAAATGTTTTTTTCTAAATTAAGCTTAGCATTAATTTCCTGCAGGTGGCGCAAGTGTTGCACTTGCGGAAGCTAGTACTTTCTTTGCCTGTAGGGGGCGATATCAACATGTCTCCATATGCAGGTCTAAAGTGCTGCTACTGTTACATTCCTTTCCTATAGGTGGCACAGGTCGGCAGGCATGGAACTGACCGAACAGCTCCCCCTTGTGGAGAAGCGGCACGTCGACTGAAATAGTGAGGCCAGTTCTTTGAGTTGCTTCAAGACGTTAAAGATCAAGAAAAATGTTTTGCTCTTAAAGTCGGAGCCTCTGACAAATTCTAGATGTGACTTTAAAAATTACCTACAACAAACACACAGTTTTATTACTTTAAAAGGGACAACACATCTTGTGTTATTTTAACATTCTTACTTACAGCACAAAGCGCCAAAAACAGTGAAGAAAACAGTCTGTAGTGAAACCTAAAAATAAAGTGAGATTAGGTGTGGGCGTGGCTTTAACTTCATTGATTCAACTCAGTTGGTGGTTTGTGTGATTGTCTCAGTTGACTAATAAAATGAATGGTTAATAATCAAGTGTTAAAACAACATTTCACTGCCATGTAGATCAAGTGTTTCACTGGCTCTGAGGTTCAGGATGTAATTGATGACTAACTCCACTGGAATTAAATTACAGTTATTATTCTGACAAACTGGAAAAGTGTTGAAAAATGTTTGCATTGGTTTGCTGTTCTATTTGTAGCTGTTCTATTTCCTCCACAAGCTGTAAGAGTAAATAACGTAGTAGCTGTTTTAAAGGGCTTGACCAGTATAGCGAGTGATCTCATTATACTGTGAAGGTTTAGATTTACAAATCAGTCTTTAAACTGTCCATCTGTTTATTTTAACTTTTAATGTTACTCTCTCTAAAAGAGAAAAGGTGGCCGAGGACTGTTGGAGAGAACAACTTTCTCTAAACTATGTATTTATTTAGATTTCTCAAGCCATTCCTTGGTAACATTGACTGTTTCAATTCATGGAATCAAACTCAAGTCATTTGTACTGTGCAACATATTTTTCTCCTCTCGTAATTCCTGTTGTTGGCAAACTTACAAGCTACACCACTGCACAAAAACGGAGTGGTGCTAATAGACATGACTTATTCAGAACTACAAAAGAATGCGGGAGCCGCAACTGACAGTTAATATCATGCAATGCAATCAAGTGAGTGTTAACCTGCTGTTCATCCAGTTAACAGGGCCGACTCTGCAATCAGCCACTGTACATAAAACTAATCAGGAATGATTATATAACAGGTTTATCCACACCTCTCTGTCTTTCTCGAGTTGATGTGTTGGACAAATACAGGAGGAAAAAAAGAGGGAAAAAAACCCAGCGCTCAATAGAAACTGCAAGCAAACCACAAACTGTCGTCAGAGGAGCTTGGTCGCCCTGGCAACGAGTAATGTCATTGATACAAACATTGGCAAATCGCTCTGGTCTCTGAGCTCGACAGGTAGTACCTGTGCTGAAACAAGCATAACAAAGCGATTATTAACTTTTCCATAGAGAGTTCTCCGATTGTGTCTGTTGATTATTTGTTTACTCTTTTTTTTTTCTTCAGGCCCTTAAAGGGAGATTATATCACAAAGAAGTTTCAACATGGAATATTGCTCATATTAACATTTGATGTAAAAAACAAAACAAAAAAGGTTGTCAAGTATAAATCTCAATACATTCATTGTACTCTCAGACACACATACGCACACACATATAAACAAGTATTTACAAAAGCAGGATGGAGGGCAAAAGGTTTCCACCACTCCTTGAAAGTTCATACCTCAAAATGATAAAAAGATGGTGACAGTGATGATGATGATGATGATGATGAAGTTGGCAGCAGATTTGTAGGAAAACAAACAGTTCATGTTGTTGTTGTTTACAGAAGAAGAAAGTGTTTCCAGGATGTAATCAGAAGGAGTCCCAAACGCTTCGTAGGAGCCTGACACCACAGTTCTGTAATGTATGTGTGTATGCATGTCAAAGTGTATGTATTGCGTGTTTATATGAGTCGGATCAGTGCATGTTTTAAATCAACATACCTCATCTGAGAACAGACACCGAAATCATCTCTGAGTCCCCCGGTAGATCATTAGCTCTGGCGTTAAGACTTCAGCAAACAGCGTGTTGACTGATAGCAGATGACCAGTATTATCTCAGAAAGGAGAACAATGAGAACTTGGAGTAGCTCTATAGCTAAACAGCAAGACATTTTGCATGTTATCGAGGTTGCCATGACAGTTCAATTGGCAACTGCCTGGAACTACTTTCCCAGAAGTGAAACTGATAACAGAGCAGCTAATTAATGCAAGGCCAGTTCGCCTTAAATGTCTGCAACAGATATGTTAATCTTGAGATCATTCAAAAACCTGCCCCCAACTTCTTTTTTTCTTGCGTTGTTTTCATTCCAGTTCCCCCTGTCAAACACATTCCCTGTTGGCCTGATGAAGGTGTAAACCACCAGGTGACTCCTCTGATACACCTGGTGTCTACCTCTTTTCACCTGCCAGGAGATCATAAAGTGTAAAGAGAGCTCACTCTATCTCCCACAGACCCATCCACTGAACCGGAATCCTCATTGATCCCTCACTGGCTTCCCACCTACAAACACCACTATCTGTGTTTGTTGCAGTGTCTGTGGTAGTAATTTTTCATTACTAAAAAGGTCTGTTGTCCTACTTTGGATACTTCTAGATGCCTACTATAACTCAACCTATGTTAGCATGGAGCACCAGAATAAACACGGGTGCACAGGGATGATTCTGGTTCTGTGTCTGTACATGATTGCTTATTGCTGTTAGGTTCAGGTGGCTGTCATGTATGGATACTGCTCTATTTGTGTGTGATTATGTGTGTGTCTGCATATACAGGTATGTCTTGTGTTAATTCTGGTGACGCTTCATGTGCAGGGCCAGGTGGTCGGAGCGTGAGAAGCAGCGGCTGCAGGCGACACACTTGAAGGGTTTGGCTCCGGTGTGTTTCCGGTAGTGTCTGGTGAGCTCATCCGATCGGGCGAAACGCCAGTCACAGCTCTCCCATGTACAACGGTACGGCTTCTCGCCTGCAAGAGAGAGGGCAGGACATAAGTGTGAGCAATATACAGAACATTCTTTTTCTTTTTTTGTATATAAAATCTGTTTAATAAAATGTTTATTTCCAGCAACGCCCTGATTCATTCAGACAGCGTCCTGCTCTGCTGTGGTGTTCAGCTGCCGGTCACTGAAAAGCCAAACTGCAACAAGTGCCTCGCTCAAAGACACATCAACAGTAGTTTGAAGGCAAGAGGAGAGTGTTACCTAAACATTTATCCACCCACATTTTCCCAGGGACGGATGGGATTTGGACCAGAAACTGAAGGTTTTGCATGCTCGAGCTAATTAACTACAAAATGCCTTTATTGTTTTACATAAAAATGATAAATTATATCATATAAAAGCTTTTTTCCCCCTAAGATTTATTTCCTTGTTTTTGTTTCATATCCTGGGTTTTATTTGAGTAGTTTTGTCCATCATTTCTATCACTCATCACTTAACATTTTAAGTCTGGTGGTTTGTTTCCAACCTGTGTGTCCCTGCGCTATTGGACGGATGTAGTGATGTCAGCACATCTCCAGAACTCATCAATGACATTGGTGAGCAAATATTTCTTTTAAATTGAAACTTTGTTATTAAAGTGTAGTGGCAACCGACACACCTTGTTTCACACTTACATTTTTCATTATCAGACCAAGTGTGTGTGTGTGTGTGTGTGTGTGTATGCGCCTCAGGTTAGGCAATCCTTTAGTAAAAGCACGTCTTTTATGGAAGGTTACAACTGAAAATTTCAACTTTCTGACCGGCTACCAACTCTTAAATATTTGTTAAAGTTATTAATTCATCATCAAAGCAATTTGCATTTTTCACAAAAAAAAGGTATTTGACTTTTGTTGTTTAAAGTTGTTATACAAATAAATTTGCCTTGCTTGGACTAACTAATGTATTATTTGAATTTCTTACTCACTGGGGTAAATTACTGAAAAACTACGTGTATATGAGAACATGCTGAGCTGAGACCAATACAAACTTGGTTTAAGTTTAGGCAGCTAAACCAGCTTTGTTAAAAGGCACCCTGTGGAGTTTTAGGACTGGAGCCATGTTCTGTCTGCAGACATGGATGTAAAAAATGCTCAAATACTCAAAAAAACAAAACAAAAAAAAACAAACAGCTTAACTGATGTTTTCATGAGGAAGGAAATGTATTCATCACGTTTGTTAGATACACACAATGCTTTTTGGTCAAAAAACGCTGTATAAAAATGGAGCTTACACTTTCTTTTTGTACCTGTGATGCTGATCATCTAGGAAATAAAGCACACCCCATTGTTTTATAATTATGAGGTAGTTCTGGATAAGAAGGTATGAAAAGAGAGAACCTTTAAAATGGAAATTCAAAGCACAGAAAAATAACGTGCAAAGTAAATCACGACACTTACCCTTCCCCACCCAGACATTGACATTTCTCTGCTGTGCCACAACGTGCTATTGCCAAACAGTGAGCTAATCATCAACAAAGAGAAAGAGCTCTGTTGAATAGACTGGTATGCACACAACAGGAAAAAAAATGTCATCCTTCATAGCCGAGGTGGAAATTAATGTCTGGGAATCAATGCAAGGCATGAGCCCAAACCAAACTGAGAAGGAGATAACTACACAATAAAACTCTGCTGAAGCCAGATTCCTTAAACTGTGGTTTGGTGCTTTCCGGAGCCAAAAGTAAAATAGTTCAGGACATAAAGGCTCCAGTTTGTGGTTACCAAGGACTAAAAATAATTTTCTTTTTTTTTGTCTTGTACTGTTAACTCAATGTCCTCCATCTTTTTAAAGAAGCATGTTGTTGAGTCTTAACTGTGTTTTTTCTTTTTGTCATGTTTTCCCAGAGATGTTTAATGCCACAGAATGTACTTTCTAAGTTGTGTCCTTGGCTTCTATCGGCCAGTGTCAAGGGAGTGTGACTGTCTTGGATGACTTGGGTCATCAAGTGCTCATTACCAGCGTGGGCCCCGCTAGTACTGATTAGATAGCTCCTGCTATTGACCATCAATCACTTAGTGACAGCTATTTGCAGAACGAGGGGGTCCAAAGAGCACAGGGGGGGATTACGGTGACAGGAAGAGCAAAAAAATAAGGACAAACAGAAACTTTTAAAATTGCATATTTCTAAATGATCCCATCCTGAGTGGTCCAAATAGCATTTAAAACATATTTTGGAATGGGCAGAAGTTTAAAATGATATTTCCCAAATGTTTTTGAGTCATATAAGATGTTGTTTTTACAATTAACACATGATTTTGGAGTACCATGGATCTATTTCCCCCCACACGACTAAACCTGAGAAGCTTTCTTTAATACTCATGCTGTGATCTGAAATCTTATTGTCTCTAACTGTTAGTTGTTTGTCTGAAACTTAGTTTAATGTGCTGCTGCCTGTCTTGGCCAGAACACTCTTGTAAATGAGATTTAATCTCAGTGAGGATTTTTCCTGGTTACAAACTTTTTAAATAAAATAAAAAAAGAATCCAACAAGCACCTAAACCCCACATCAGAGGCTCAGAAGCACTCCAGCCTCCTATCAGGACAATATCCTGTTTCTAGAGTTAACCGCTCTTGATGTGTGTGTAGAGGTGGAGTACAAATGTCTCCCTATAAAAGGCTGAGGCTCTCGAGCCGCAGGTGTGTTTGGTTTTGCTCTATAGCTGCGCTGTCGGGGTCAAAAGCACAGCCGCCTCTCTTAGACTATTATCCCCAAGGGCTAGCAAACAGGCCAGTGAAATACGACACATACACACAGAACAAACAAACTTGACTGGTATATATTCGTAAACAAGCTACCAAAAGGTCAGGTGAAAACCTACCCCTCCATCCATCCAAACATACTTTCATTTTCCTTTAGTCTAAAGGAGAGCAATGGGTTATGGGAAGATTTACCTGTTGATCAACTTATTACCTGTGGAGTGACTGAAGCATCACTTATGTTGTCTCTGAAATTCATCTTTTTTGCTCAGTTTTAATCCTCATGAAGCCGTAGTTTTTGACCACCGAAAACTGAGCTTTTTCCAAATGGATGAATTTTAAAATACAAAGTCTAGTTTTGTGGCGAGAAGGAGAAAAGCTGAGCTTTTTGTCAATGCTGCCTAATAGTTGTCAGGTGGTAAACATTTCGCAAAAGTGACCAATATCATATATTTGTTAAAAATCCAACGTAATATTTTTTTTTTCTTTCATAAAAAACTAATCTTGAATAAGAAATAAAAATATTAAAGTTCTGATGTAACAGTGTTTACCTTTGGAAACTGTACACTATACACAGTTTCTCTTCTCCCACTTTTAAAAATAGGGAAATAGCAGAGGTATGGACTCGAGTCACATGACCTGGACTCAAGTCAGACTTGAGTCACAAATTGGAAGACTTTAGACTTGCAACTCGACTTGGACTTTAACACTAATGTCTCATGACTTCACTTGGACTTGAGCCTTTTGACTTTGACCCCCCGAGCCCAAAGATTAAAAAGTCTGTTATTTAAATACAACAAGACAGGACAGAAACTGTTGTGGTACTAGTTAATAGTGCTATATGCTCTGAAAGTCAGCACTACTTTTTTTTAATTAAATTCAGTTGCACTTGTTTTAACAAACTTATTTTACCAAATAAATACAAATTTTAAAAAGCATTCATGATTTGTTTAAGTTTAATATATTATTCCTCTGTTGATTAATGGCATTACATTTGGTGAAGAGGACATAATGACTTGTTAAGGACTCGAAACTCAAAGTTTAGGACTTGGGGCTTGAGTGCAAAGGCTTAAGACTTACTTGTGACTTGCAAAACAATGACTTGGTCCCACATCTAGGAAATAGGGAAATTAGTTGTTGGCATTTTGAAGCATATGAACTAACATACATGGATGATTTTGGTGTCTATTTTCTCATCTCTTAACATGTCAGATCGCCGGGCTGCTCTTGCTGAAAACGCAAACGTCTCCTTTAAAACTAAAAAATCCGTCAGCGCTCAGG
Source organism: Macquaria australasica (assembly GCA_005408345.1). Lineage (NCBI taxonomy): Eukaryota > Metazoa > Chordata > Actinopteri > Centrarchiformes > Percichthyidae > Macquaria > Macquaria australasica. Next base: position 740,164 of record SEMN01000163.1, read on the forward strand.
AGCCTTTACAGGCATTTGTTCATGACAGACAGCAACTGTTTGATCAGGTGGCTGATTGGAAACGGCCAAACTATTATCTCTCTCTGTCTCAAACACACACATACAATAATAAGTGCATGTATGAATAAGTCATAAACCACAATGGACAAACACACAGTCTCAAACACAACAAAACACACACACATACTGAGAAATGTACTAGCAGTGTAACAACTACATCAATCACTCTGGGACAAAAAAGCTTTTGTCACATGCTGATGTGTACTTTATAAGGTTCAAGTCTCTCTGCCACCCTGAACCTGCTGCATGAAAACTTAGTGCCTTTTCCTCCGATAACTGGTGATTTGGCTCTCTACAGTTAAAACCTTAGAATAAAGACAACATGAGGTTGAAATCAAGAGGATCCACTCAAAAAAGTGTAAGAAATTTGTAGATTTATTTTAATCCTGTGCTATGAATCATTTTTATATAAAGCTTTCAATAAAATGAGGGGAATGATATGTTCATCACTTTTAAGTTCTCTTTATTAAAATACTATTGGTTGATCTTTTTATGCACTTACTCGGACTAACACGTGTGGAAAAGAATATTGCTTTACTTAGAGAAGAAAAAAAACACCTGATGAAAGTGAGCAACAAGTTGTTTTGTTCCATAAATAACTACGATCTTTAACAGCATATGGCACCTTTAATCTAAAGTCAGTTTACATTTCAAATAAGATATTTAGCTGATGGTCTTTAGTCTAACATTAAACTTTCATTTCCTAAATGCAACTGACAGTAAGGAGTCAAAAGTCAGAATCACAGCAGTCATATCAAAATGTTTTCACCCACTCTTAATGATCATCCATCAACACTCCAATTATATTGATAAGATAACTAAAATACCTGAGGAGAAACTATAGATTTCTCAAACCTATACACAGACTATACACAGTCCAGTATTATACATGAGTCACATACTGAGTCAAAGAGTAAACACTTTCAGGCTCTCCAGGACGCCCATAAACTCTTTGTAGACCTCTTAGCTTTATCAGCTCGGTTAGTGTTTGTGAAGAGGGCTGGAGGGTTCAACAATCGGGCTGATAGCACTCCACTCTTTACACACACACATACACATGTACACACACATATATACAGGCACAAACACAATTACAAGAGTCAATGTGCAGAACTCAAATGGCTGCTGAGGCCACGGTCAAGGTTGCCACCCCCTCTCCGTACAAGTGGGAGTGGCAGATTGTCATGATCCAACCTGGTACAGGGATTCAATTTGACAACCTGTATGTGGTCTGGCCTGATAGATGGTGGTGGAAGAAGTGTTCAGATCCTTTACTTAAGTAAAAGTAGAAATACCACAGTCTAAAATACTCCATTACAAGTATGTACTTGTAAGTAAAAGTACAAAAGTATTATCAGCAAAATGTTCTTAAAGTGTCAAAAGTAAAACTAGCCTACTCATTATGCAGAAACACTCCTTTCAGAGTGTTATATCATTGGATATTATTACTTAATGTTGTAATTAGTCTATTTGTCTATTTGTTTATACTCATGAGGCTGATCTGGGGGAGTCTTGCATAACACCCCTTATACATCAAGCTTTTAACCTGCATCTCATGCAGGCTGAGCATCAGCCATGAACCAGTCCCAGCATGCATTGTGTGGGATGCAGGATACATACAAGACAGGGCACGGTTCTAACACACAGAAACACATTTATTGAGAGTTTTCAGCTGACTTAACCTGCTTGTCTTTGACCTGCGGGAAGAAACTGCAGCAACCTGGAGATACTCAGGGTTTGAAGAGTTTTTGAATATAAAAAGTCCAAAAGAAAGGTTTTCAAATCCTTTGTGTGGTGACGTGACAGTATAAACCAATAAGCCACCCTGACCAAGATGAGCAATTCCAAACTTACATATCTACATACATGCATATCTACAATGGGAGCTAATTTTATCACATCATTATGCTGACACACACATATCCACGTAACTTCCTGATACTATTGCGTCAAAGAAAGTCAGAACTACCAGTGAACTGAAATAATGAGGGATGGTGTTTCATCACGCTGAAGATCTCCCTGTTCTCCGGTAAGTCTGTCAATCACCGCCACTGTGTCTGAAGCTCTCACTGTGTTAAGAATCTATGTGAGGAATAATAATAAAAAATAATAAGTCAAGCAATAAGAAAAAAATGTAAATAAACTGGTAGCCAATGTAAAGAGGCTATAATGTGCGTAATGTTATCTCTTATATTTGCTGTGGATAGGAGACTGGCTGCAGCATTCTGTATGAGTTGAAGGTGTGAACAGGCTTTACCACTCAAGAAGGCAAACAGAAAGCTGCATGAAAAGATAAAGCATGAATAACTTTCTACAAGTCAGAGAAAGAAATTAAGGTTTTAAACAGGGCTGGACTACTTTAATAATGCAGTTTTCAAAAGGTAAATTTAGAGTCAAAAACAAGATTTAATGTGAGGTGTCAGGTTACCAAATTCATCATGAACATAATATGAAATCAGTGAGCAGAACAAGACAATTATCTTCATTGAGTTGTTGAAAACTTGATTATTAGGCAGAAAGCATCAAGTCTTCAAATCAGTCGTTCACAGGTACATTGAGCTGCGTGTTATCTGTAGCGGTGGAAAAGAAAAAGTTAGGGCTATGGATGATTTGTCCTGGAGGAAGCACATAGATACAAAATAAAAAAGGGGACCTGAAACAGAGCCTAGAGGCACTCCACAGTTGCAGAATAACCCTTTATCAACAGCAATCTGTCTGTTTGAGAGATAGGAGATGCTTGAAGTAACAGTGATGGGGGATGAATATATCCATCCAGATCACCATATTTGTGCAGGATTTGTAGAGAAAATACTGACAATAATGAGAGAAGAGGCCGTATATGACTGAGGATCTATGCCATGTCCACACTCTGGTTAGGCTTTTGTTAATTTTGCACGATTTGCCTGGAACATTTCCGGCAGCTCATTGTTTCTTTACATGCTCGACTCGTGAGTCATCATCAACTGAATGCAAAGCAAGACCAGACAGGCCCGGTTTTGCCAGATCGCAAGTGAAGCTTGACCAGAATGAGTAAACTAGGTCGTTTACTTTTCACATTAGCCATAGGCACACTGCAGTCTGTTACATGTTTCATTCTGGCTGTTGTATGATTGCATAAACATGGTGCGAGTATCTGCACACTGAACACAATGAACAGAAGGGACTACTGATTCACAGAGGATTGTCTGCAGCTTCCTTCAAGGGGAAATTACTTGGCTGGTTATTGTAGTCTTAAAAATTGCTAATTCTAGAGATACAGTTGCCAAGTTAGAAACACTGGGGTGATTTTCCATCCTGGGGGTCAGGACCCACCGAGGCTTTTGCAAGATGGATAAGAAAGGATAAGAAAGAAAGGCTATATTTCTGCAACACAAAATTATGTTAATGTTTGTAAGACTTTCCTTTAATTGTTGCTTTTTTTCTTGTGAATAACTGAATAACTTTACCTCATCAGGCTTGTAAAATGATTCAAATAAAGCAATCTGAGAAGGAATAACCTCTTCGGTTGAACTGGTCACAACCCGTAGACATTCAACCTGTGACGAGTGGTCGCAGAGAGACATAGCTTTGTTTTGAGGGGTCAAAAGCCAAAAAGGTTGGGAACCAATAGCCCATTGGATCTCCTTTAAACTGCACACACTCATTTCAATGATGTGTGTTGGTCAGTCGGTCGGTCAGTAAGACACATTCAATGGCCACATCACGTTGTAGACCAGCAACAAGAACCACAACAATTTTGAACCACGCCTACAGGGAACAGAGGAACTTGTCAGTATGAACAATTTGATATTTAATAACAAAACCTCCTCCAGGTGCCAAATGATTTTGAAGATGTGCATTGATTGGCAACAACAGATGAATCAACTACTGACAGTAGTACGCCAAAGACAAATTGATATCAACTTGTTTGTTCATCTTTGTTAGCTTAGCCAAACAGAGACTGACCATTCCAGGCTACTGGACGATATACTGTACAGTTTACATTTGCCTTAAAATTGTCAACAGCATATTTCTCTATTCTCTTACTGCTGTATTGTATTGTGTTGTTTACTATTCTCACTGCATATTTTATAGTCTATTTGTCTTTTGTGCTGCTGTATCCTGCAACAACCCAACTTCCCCACTGGGAACCATAAAGTTTCATCTTATCTATTTATGACCATACAGAGATCTGTTTGCACATTCATTCACATGTTCGCTCTCTCTCTCCGTCACTGTTTTCACACTGGAGGAGCTCTGCAGCTTTAATCGCATGAGTAAATCTCCAAAATCCAGGTCTGAGGCTGCTGGGAATCCACAGGTTTCATCTTACAGAAGGGAAACACACTGAAACCAGCCTTCCCCCATTCTGCAAACCCCCCCACCTTCCACCTCCTCTATCCTCTGAAAAGGAACTGAAAAGCAGGAGTAACTGGTTTGGCCTTCGTTTTAACTGCGTGTCTTCCCTCTTTTTTTTTCCCTCTTTCCTTCATCCTCCCCTCCTCCCTCCCTTCTTTGTTCTCTTTTCTGGGGAAGCTCGGCGGACAGGTATGAGCACGTATACACATGGTGAAGAAAAAACAAAAACTCTTGAGCAAACTAATGCTGGTTCTGTGTTATTTTTCCTTTTCATTGTGTTCTTCATCTCAATTATAGTCAATGGGTGTGTCGAAACTGATGATGGGACAAAATATGCACTATACAAATAAATAAGCTGAAGCAGTTTGGTTACAGTGGTGAGATTGTGACTGCATGGTCACTGGTTTGAATCCCACGAATAGTTCAGATCACAAAGAGTGAATAAATGCGTTTTCACACGCTTCTTCTGTATTCTCATTCATGTTGAAAATTTGAGATGACAAAACAATGGATTTTCTGGGCCATACTGTAACTCTGTGGAGCACACACACTTTGGTCAAAACAGAACTTCAACCAGAGTCCTTAAAGTTAAGCTTAAAGCTGATTTTCTTCCACATTACAGGATAAAGTTGTATCTTTTACTATTTTCAATTAGGCAGCCATCGGTCAGTGACTGAATCTCAAATCAGAAAATACAGTCACCTGTTGCAAGAGCAAAATCAGCCAGATTATCTTCTATTGTGTTAAATGGAGCATTGCGTTAATTCAGGCAGAGAAGCTGACGTCTCGCTTGCATTAACTGATTGACATCAGCTGCTTCATTTCTGCCTCACCATCAGTGGCTCATTCATCAGCTGCTTAGCTACTAGCTAATCTGTAACGTCCTATCATACCAACTTAGCTAAAAATAGTCACTTTACTCTCTTTACTCTGAATTAACTGTATGTACATGAGGAAGGCTGATGTTATGTTCAGCAAACCTGCCCTGAATTAGGAGAAAAATGTAGGTAGAAAAATAAATAGCTGGAACGGACCAGATCAGATTTACCCATCGGAAAGCTGGTGGACAGTGAAGTGCAATTATTTATTATGGCAAAGAAACACTAATATTTAGTTCTTGTCACGTCAGCATCTATTTCAAGTTAAACCCAGAGAGAACTGTTTTCTTACCTGTGTGCGTCCTTTGGTGTGCCTTTAGATGAGAGCTCTTTGTGTAAACTTTGGTGCAGCCTGAAAAGAAATCAGAGAGAGATCATGAGCCAGGCTGACAGCGGAAATGTGCTCACCTGACGCAAAGTTTACCTTGGCCATAAAGCTGTTATCCAAGGAGAAAATGTACAGTTTCTTGAGTTGTTTTTCACCTGTGGCCCAGTGAGAATGACATACCAGTGGACGCACGCAGGGACAACTCGTTCATTCGCCAACCAGGAAGCCAAATGGACCATTTCAAATTGTCTCATACACTTCCAATTAATTAATTTCACAAACACAGTTGATGTACTTCTCCTGTATGTACCTCTGGATGGTAAACTTAATTTATGTAAATGTCATTAGTCTATTTTGGACTCCTAAAATCCTTATTTTCTCAAAATCACTTATTGAGAACAATGTTTTTGCAGGTGTATTAACAAGCATGCTCGCAATCTGGTTTCTGTTTTTCCTGTATTGATGTGTGTGCTGACAGTTTGCATTTGTGCTTTTGCTTTGGGAGTTTACACAGCATGGTTACACATCAGAGACATTGGTGGAGAGCTATTTTAATCAACTTGTTGAAACTTGTTTTCATTAGCTATTTGTGTAGCAAAATGCCCAGGACATCTTGCAGCTCTTAAGCTGCTGATTGTGTGTGTGCATTCTGTTAAAAATGTAACAAATAAAGTATACTGTACTGCTTCAATATTTACTCTTTGTGTGTATGGGCAGACATCGGATTGCATACTGTTTTGTATTTAGCCTAAAGCGTTCTACACGTGATCAGTGGTACCTGCGGTGCTCACTGCAAGGTGAGGTGCAGAGCACAGTGCAGAGGTAAAGTGCTGAACCCGACAATCAAGAAGGGTTTTGTGTGCATGAAACCTTTTTTTGTCCTTTTCATCCATCACAGGTGGTTTTCAGGTTACATCATGGACATCTCATCACTCACAAACCAGGCCAAAGTTTAAATGGATTTAAGGCATAAAATCTGTGTGGTGTGCAACAACCAAGGTGATGCTGCGGCCAGGTTGGGCGTCTTCACTTTTAACTTGCGCAAAGTGATTCTGCAGCTGATCATGTGCAGATAGAAACTTTAAGGGGGTGGTTTGATTGTCTTCTGCAGTCAACACAGTGGCACACACCGGCCCCAATGATTCAGCATGTAAATGAAAAGATGCTGCCAATGCACACGTAATTTCAGTGCAAGTCTGCTTGTTTTTTCACTTTTCAAAGTGACACTGTCGTGAACATGTTTTACTGTGACATATTTTTCAGTTAAATGCAAATAAACCACACACCTGGGTAGTCACAGAAGTGGATCCTCCTCTTCTCCAGCTCTGGGTTGTTCCGCCTGTTGTATTTGGGACCTGTCAGGACACCCTGGCCATGTGTCATCAGCATGGCATGTGGGGACAACCCCGTCACCTTTATCCCTCCCAGACGCTGCTGGTATGGAGGCGGAGGTTGGGGTGCTAAGCTGAGCAGCTCTGCCTGACCATCTGGGCTCCCTGGCTGAGAGTTTGGGGGCGAGGGTGGCAGGCTGTGGGGCGCTGTGTGCTGGGATGAGTTGGTTGGAGAGGCTTGGTAGTAACCGTGGTGCTGTGGCAGGTTGTGCTCTGCCATCATGTAGTTGCCGTTGGTTGTTGGCAATGCAACGCTGCTGAGGTTCAGCATGGTCCTGCCACTGGTGGAGCCATGTGCCGACGGGCAGGTGTGGGACAGAGTCATGGTGAGGTCAGCACAGCTGGTGATGGGCATGTGGTAGACCTGTGGCTGTGGGGCCGGGGGTCCGATGTGAAGCTCTGTTTCCAAATTTGGCTGCTGCTGCTGCTGGGACCCTGCGGGCACATTCACCACTCCTCCAGGGCTCATGTCTGGTTTGATGAAAACATTGTTGACTACAGGCGGGACGCTGAAGACAGAGGTGAAGTCCGGCAGGGCCTGGGTGGCGTTGGAAGAGATGGAGCAGGGCACCTCCAGCCCAGGCTCTATCTTGATCTGTTGTGGCGTGAGGGTCTTGGTGTTGGGCCGGTAGAGGCCTGTACGCAGATGAGTGGTGCTGGGAAGGATGACGTTGATGTTGAGGCTGTAAGGAGTAGTAGGTTTGTCCTCTGAGAAGTACTCGTCAACCACAGAGGCGCTCTCTCGTCTGTATTTCTTGTCACTAGTGTCGGTTGAGAGACTCAAGAGAGGACTGTTGACCTGGGGGAGATATTTGTCCAACTCTAGCTGAGTCTGAAAAGAACCAAAAGGAGAGAGAAGGTTAAAGGAGGAGTTTAACATGTATAATGAAACTACAATTTACTACATCCCTTCATTCTCAGTTCTTTTAGACTGGGTGTGTAACTAGACATTATTTTGTACAACCTGCTCCATCTTCTTCACTCAGTGATTTCCCAAATTTCCTACCATGCCTTTTGATTTACACCAGAGAAGGAGTATGAAGCAGTTCTCAGTCAAAGTGGAGCACACTGCTGTACACAGAACATCTGAGCCCACTAGTTCATGAACACTGAGGTGTGTCCAGGATTACGGCTTTTCAAACTCAGAAATCAAACTCACTTCCTCCCTGTATGACTTCTTTTTAATGTTGATTGGTGCAAAACGGCAACTTAAGAGAACAAAGCTCTTACTATTTTCTGAGGGAATAACACCAAAACGTGACCACAGCCTTCTTTCCAATACAGGACAAAAGGCTGCACCATCACTGCAAGGGTTTGGGGTTCTATCTCCACTGTGACAGCACATTACTTTGGTTATAAACATGTTAATGTCAACCAAATGATCAATTGTAGGATTTGAAAAGCTTTCAGAAACCACTGTGGAAACATCCACAGCAGCAGCTGCTGTTTGGCGCAGTATTTGTTTAACATCGACATGGATAGAGCATTTGTTTAACTGCTGTAATTATTTTGTGAGATTAATGGGCTGCAGATTGTGATAAGGTGGCTGTGACATGGCTCAGTTCCACCCAATCCAGTTAACAGAAACATAAAAGTAAAGTAAAGCCAAATATATATACATACTGGAGAGAGAGAGAGAGAGAGAGAGAGAGAGAGAGAGAGAGAGAGAGAGATTAAGTGAATGAAAACTATTAAGAAAGGATAAAAGAAAAGTTTTAGAGAAGTTGGTACCAGGACTTCCTCCTCCATCCCTCCATCATCCTCCCCTCCTTCATACCTCACATTCCTGTTTCCTGGTGGAGCAGCCAGGAACAGGATTAGGGACCGACAGCTGAAGAGGGATTTCACCTACATCCAAATGTGCGTTACTCCTTTTTCCTTCAGTGCTGCAATATGTTTCACTAGTTAGCCCCTGCTGCATGTTTGGAGATGTATCAATCTGTAATCAGTAACTGTTACTGTGTTTGGTTAGAATTAAAATCTACAGGCTGTCAAGTCATAAAAGCAAATAGTGACGAGCTACTGGTGTTATTGATGTTGTTTTAATGTCAGTCATCAGATGATTATTAGGTAACACTGATGTAACTGCAGTAAGAATCCTGGACATTTTCATACATCAGTTTTGCAGCTGGTATATATATATATATATATATATATATATATAAAAAACTATCTAAACTATATAAAAACTTCAACCTACTACCTTCGTTGTTAAAGGATTTTCCCTTTGCTGATTTAAGCTCTCACTGTACAACAGTTGTTTCCCAGGAAAAATCCACTGGGACACAGGAAGTGACATTTCCATTTCACTGGGGATGAAGACTGGAAGATGCAATCAAGCCACAAGAAGCGTAAAGCACAGTGCAATGCAGTGCAAGTCAAGTAAAGAAAAGGAGAAAAGGGGAGAGAAAAACCTTTAAAAAAATCCACAGGAGATGCGTCTCTGAGCCTGTGAGCTCATACACAGGCAACAACCTGTGAAACGTAGATTGTCATTTTGTCATCAAACAATATCCCTCTCCAATTTGCATCCATTACATTTGTTTCTCATTCCTAATTCTGCCGCTCCTGTCTGGTTGTCAGTCATTTACACTCGACAGCTACCTAGCTGGTATAGAGATAGATGCATCACTCTGTTGGTCTTATTAAAACAGCAAAAAAGGTCCACTCTACCTTTTCAAACATCAAAACGACACAGAATGAGGAAACCATCTTTAGCTGAGAGGTGACACATAGCATGCAGACAGCATATTAACCAGAAAACAGCCAAGAGCTTAATTCTGTGCTTTAACCAATGCAGTAGAAGCAAGCATTGCTGACTAAAACTTTCACCTCTTAAAACATGTTATTGCAACTTCGTGCAGGGCTGTAAAACCTATTTTCTTAATTGGCTTTTTACTATAAATTTCTGTATTTCTGTTTTTATATGTGCTCTTCTTAGTAGTTTGAACTTGGCGTGATGTGAGGTATTTCCAGGCACAGCATGGAACAAAATAAAAGCCAAAATCTGACTTTAATTATTGCTGTTTGCTTGTGTTACCAGGGAGATGCAACTGTCAGTAGAATCTGATGAGATTTACTTGTGTGACGGGTGATGAAGGTGTGGAAATGTTGCCTTTGTTCAAATACAGAGAAAAGTTTTTTAAGCAACAAGACCGGACAGGTGGAGGAGTGTATAAGATAATAAACTGCAGGTATTTTCCTGAGTTCAAGTTGACGGCATTATCTGCTCTTAGTCCTGATTAACTGGTGTGTGTCCGTTTGTGCGTTTGTCATTCAGAGTCATTGAAGCAGACAGTCTTTTAGAGGTGCACAAGCCGTTACGTAAAGAATCTGGGCTGCAGAGACCACACACACACACACACCCACACGCATAGAAGTACACACAAATCCATAGATACATGTGCCACAAACATGCAAAAAAACAAATGTATGCATGCACGCACAAATGTACACAAATGAGTACATACATGTGCAGATACACAACACCTTACCATCACACACTCGACTACACACAGGCAAAACAGAGCGCTCCCTCCATGGGTGTGGCCGACGATAGTGATTTGATGCATGAAGAGGAAGATGAAGAAAAGCCAAACCCAAACAAAGGCTGAAGGCATGAGAAAGACGCAGCAAAACTTAAACATTGTCAGGTAAAAATAGACCTGCCAGACAGATCTGATCCTCAACAGATACACAGCGCTGAAGAAAGGATGAAGGGAGGGAGGAGAGACCGGAGAGAGAGCAAAAACAAAAGAACAAAAAAGGAATTATAGACTGTATATACACACATATGACAAGTGTCCAACACAAGTTGTAAATGGCTAAAATAATTTGAAATTGCCTCCAACCCCCCCAAATATTCAATTATACTGGCATGAAATGGGAAAAAGGAAGCAAATCATCTAATCTATGAAGCTTAAACCAACTAACTTGATTACCACAATTCGAATATTTCCAGTTAACAGACTAATCCACTTATCATCTCAGCACTGGTTTATTGTAGTCAGTGAAGAGTGATCTAATTACAGTATTTTTTATTTTACACATCTGGTGTCTGTACATTTTGATTGAGTTTCTAAGTTGTCAGTCAGAGCTGAACTGCATGAACTGCACCCCCCGAAAGAAACCGTAACCCATTAGAGAGTCCAGTGGAGTCCTGGACTGAATCCACTGATTTGGGGACAAATGACCTAACGAGGTGCTGATGTGCTCGAGGTCGAGTCCAGCAGCTGAACGGGAGGCACAAAGCAGCAGAGACGGCCTGTTTCAACACTGTTATTCTGCAGCACTGCTTCAAGTGCCAGCACTGTCAACACACAGACGCACACACACTCCCCATCCCTCCATTAACAATCTGCTGATATATTTTCATACACAAACCTTGGATGATTATCTATGGGAACTTCAGTCTGAGGGGTCAGTTCTTTGTGTGCATTTTTCTTGTGTGTGTGTGTGTGTGTGTGTGTGTGTGTGTGTGTAAATACTGTATATATGTGTTTATTTGAGAGTGCATATTTATGTGCAGGATGTCATGTGTGTTAATGTGGTTTTGAAATGTTTAATTTCAATTTAGTTTCAGCTTCCGTTAATGTATATACTCAGTTTAGTCTGTAGGCAGACTGTTTTAAACAAGTATAATATCAGCTGTCAGTATTTGCAATTGGTGTTGAAAACAATGTAACAAATATTTTTCAAAAATATATTTAGGCTAGATGCACATTTTTGTTTTTTAATGTTGTAAAGGTAGAAACAGCAAAAACATCTTGGCCCAAAATTGTATTCTTTACTTTTTTGCATATTTGCACATGTGTCTGTGTGTGTACATTGTGTCTGTGTGTATACTTAAGTGTCTGCGTGTGTTCTTTCAGTCGTGCCCGCGGGGCTGATAGATGTCCATCGTTCGTCGCCGGTGAACTCACACCGCCTTGTCATCGGTGCAACCTGAGCGCTGAAGCGGTGAAATTAAAGTCTTGGGTATTTACTGAGGGGAAAAAAAAGAAAACAAAAACAGCCTCTCTGTTTCCTTCCCACTGAGGACTCCTGTGTGCCTTTCAGGTCAGGACACAAACAGGCCCTGTGCTGCTGGGCTGCTGGCAGCTGTAACCCATGGCTGCCCTTGGCCTGCTGTTGATCCCTCTTGCTGTCGACCTCTGCTCTCTTGCATCTTTTCTCGCTATTGACATTTCTCTATTAAGCCTCTTTTCAATGCTGTACATGCAAAGACGACATTAGGCAGAGAAAGGTTGATAATATGCAGTTCCCTAAACAGCAAGAATGGTACTGTATTGCACAAAACATTTTTAAGTTGTTAAGTTGATGATGAAGGGTAAGGTTAGCCTGGCTTAGCTCAATTCATGGATGTCTATGAAATGAACTAGCAGCTCTTCTCAAAATAAGAGAAATACACAAATAATTCTCCTAAGATTGATGGTCTCACTGCTCCACACTTTATAATTTATGTTCATTTAAAGTCACTAACTTTGCACACATGCTCAGCAAACCTTCCCTGGATACAAAAAGATGTGTTTATTTGTGGTTTTTGTCCAACAAGTATTTTTAAAAGTGCCTTGTTGGCATGGCAACCTCAAAGCAAACTAGTTGACGAACTACAATTTAAAATGTTTCTATCATTTCATGTGGTAAACGAGTGGAATATCTTCAGGCCAAGACTTAGTTAATAATTGGAGAACATGTACAACTGCTCCGCTATGAATCCTTCTGCCTGATAACAAACAGTCTCTTATCAGTCCTGTTCAGGTTTATGGGATGGAGTGGGAGTTTCCACGCTTCCGGTCAACATGACATCCATTTTTAAAAGGACCTTCATATGTTTTAGCCCCATTTACTACAAAGAGAATACACTTTAAACTGCTATTTGAAAATCAGCAGCTGATATGATTTTGAAAAGTCTGCACTTTGTTACCCCACAACAGCATGAATTTGAAAAAAATAAAAGCAGACATGATGTTCACAGTGATGCAATAACTAAATCAAATGTATTCACAAAAGGTTCAACCTGCATCTCTGGCTTTGTTTGACAGTGTGGGCAAAGGGAAATTACACTCATTTACCAATTGGCACACTTTTCTAACCAATCAGGGCTCTTCCCACATTGAATGAATGACTGGCTGGTGGATCCATACATATCAGATCTAAATCTGTTATTAATATCACAAATCTGTCATGAAGAAATTGTCCAGGGATATTCAGTGAAGATATTCATCTCGAATTTAGCTAATTGAGATGTCTATGAAATCCTCCCTTTGACCCCTCTCTGCTTCCTCTGACCCAAAAGCCTCCAAGCTACAAGGTCTGCCATCTTCATCAGAACCCTTCCCCTGCTAATTGCAAAACAAATGGCTGCATCTGCACACCAGTTTTTTTCCTTTATGGCTCTTAGGAATGCAGAGAAACGGTGGCCCTTCGCCTTTGGATCTCCATAAAAAAACTGAACTGATAGTGCCGGGGCACCCCGGTCTGCTCGCTGTGAATCAACAGAGCAGAAATCATGACAGGGTCATCAGAGGAAAAAGCAAAACCTTTGAGACTATGGTGATGTTTTATGGCTACTGATGGAGGGAGAGATAGGGAGGCTTGTTTTGGCTTCACAGGACAGTGATGAGTTAACTGCCAGGTGGGAAAAGATCCACTTCACTCCACTAGCTCTTCTGGGAAAGTCTGGTAAACTGAAAAGATTTGATACATTTTGATAACATTTGATAAGACTTTGGTGTTAAAAACGTGTTCACCTACTTCTATTATACTTATACAGAACAATCCTTTGCTCCGATTAAAAATATGCTGCCCATATAAGGTCAATATGTATGTGTGTATGTAAGTAACACTGATTTTTAAATATATACAGACGATACAGTATATGCCTGAATTAAGATTTGGTATTTTATATGCAACGTATATTCCAACTACTGAGGCTGCAAATGATACATGTATGCGACATAAACATTATATGTATGAAGATACAATATATGATTTAATGATTTAGACCCAGATGTCCATAAATTAAGATATATACGGTATTCCAACATACTGTATGTACAGAAAGGGCATCTCCATATATGTACGCATACTGTACATGATTGATGTAATAGAAGCTGTGATGAAGTTGGCTGAGATTTCTCAAGAAACTTTGTTAGTGTTCATTGTTCATTATGTTGATTACGTGAACCAACACCTCTCTCCAAATAAATTCCCTCAAAAATTCTCCTTTGCAACTTATCATTGTGTAATTCTTTGGAACTGAACTGCAATATCCTTATATTCAGGTTAACAGTTCGTCCAAACAATAACCTTTCTCACGTGTTATCCTATTTCTGTCTCTTATTTCTTGTCACTCTTTGTTCTATATTGTCCCACAAAACAGAAAAGGTCCTTCTCAAATTTAGCTCGCAGTAAGGGGGGTGGGGTGTCTGAGGGGCATTTCCAGTCCTGGATCCAGGGTTCCTCTACGGGTATTTTGATTTCAAATGTCTCAAGATACTTAGAGAATAATCACTGTGCATAAGGATATATGGAAATCACAGTCCTACCATCATTTTACATTTTAAGGAGTTCAAACTGGCTGAAGAAACTGGAATAAAAGGTAATGTGGAGCTTTGTCAGGACAGCAGACTTGTCAGGACAGCAGACTTGTTGGTTGACAATGTGAACACACATGTTTAGAGATACTTTTTTGTCTCACCACAAAATGATTTCACCTTTTGTTTTTATTCACCAGAAGAATGTTCTGTTTTTCCAGACAAATGCAGGGTAAACAGTGGTAGTCATGAAAGAGATTTTGCAGCTTCAGTAGGTGAGTTTGCAGACCACAGGCATTAGGAAACAGTAGAATATGACTGTCTGCGGGGCGCCGTGTGTTGTCTGGTACAGAGACACGGCCGGGCATGATGGGTACGGATGACATCAGCAGACCAAACAATCCGAAAAGCAAACGGCATGAGTCAAATGATAAATCTCTGCAGGAGGATCAGACTGATTTATGGTTTTGAATATACATCAGGCCGATATATTACATATATCAGCCAGTTATGTCATTTTTTTTGCCTATATGATGCAGGTTCACCACAGCTGAATAAAACCTCTTAGAAAAAGCTGCAAAAGATTTTTATTTAATGTGCACAACAGCTAGTTTTAAAAGGTGTTTACGTGGTCCTGGGGATATATGACCTGTTTAATAGTCAGGTTCATGTCTGGAATGATGTAAAGTAATCTGCACCACAAAACTGAATGGAAATATGAGTCATTTTGTTGGTGTTTACTCTTATTTATTGATGAATTTGCAGAACAGCTTAAAGCACTTTCTTTTACTTTGGTTAGTTTTGCTGTCGCCTTAAAAATCAACTTTTAATTTCCAGGCTCAGCTGGCTATGCTGCTCTATTTCATACAGTTTTATACCCAGTTCAGTCTATAATCACATCATCAGTTCCTGACTGAATCGCACTGTGACAACAAATAAAAAAACTTACACCGCCGGACTCAAAAGTATCTCTCTGTAGCTTCTCTGAGCTTTTTGAAGACCCACCATCTAAACAGACAACAGAGAACGGACAACGGATGTGAAAGCTGAGATGACGAAGAATAGCACTGACAGACAGCCATCTGAGCACAGTAGCAACACTCACAGAGGATGTTATATAAATCTGATATAAAGTATCAGAAGAATCAGCTATAGTTTGTTGTGTTTAATGATACAAAATCAATAATACAAGCAGAAAAACAGACCAACAAAGTCCCCAAATTAAAAGCAGCAGCTCTCCTTTTGCCTCAAACCCAATTTCTAATATCAAATCCAATAAAGATTTTAAAAAAAAAAAGAGAAGTCTAAATTGGCTCAGTCGTCTCAAATGTTTGATTGATTCAAAGAATGAACAAAACAAATTTCCTCACATCATACTTCCCATCACCATCAGTGTGGGATTCTGTGCGAGCTGAGACTCGTTGTCAGCAGAGACTTGCTCAGATGCAAATCAGCTGAGTGTGTTGTCCTAGAAGTCAAATGATTAGTCAAACCAAAAACCATTTCAGCCTCCAGCTGCTTGAAAACCGTCTGTCTGCAACAAGGGGCTGAAAAAGACGAGGCAAAGTACGTCAGTTCACTCGTGGAAGGCTGACATGACAGCAAACATGTGGAACAGCGTTTAGTCTGGTCAAAACTATCACATCAGAAGCATTAACTCAAACACAAGGCCCCAGTACAATCCCAGGATGTAAAAACACACATCCTAAAAAAACCAAGTTTAAACCATATCTGAGTATTGATCTTCAGGAATCATTGGGCATGACTGGCAACACACTCTTGATCTGCACGCCATGAAGTTACTCTGTAACTTCCCCTGTCATCCATGCACAGTCTTACAGGAAACCCATTGGTGATATAATGACAAAAGAATCTGGAAATAGGTTTCATATTAGTTACTTATTCTGCCATTACAGCTGAGGTACATGAACAGATTCATTCCAGAATAAAACATGCACTGTTTGTAAGAAAAGTAAAGCACAAACTTCCAAAACTGGAACAAATTTGGCCTCCAGTGTGTTTTGAGGAGTCAAACTTCATTCTTTGGCTGCCAAAATGTTGATGCTTATACAAGCTGCTTCTTTTGCATTGCAATGACACACGAGTGAGTATGTAATTTCTAAAGGACAAAATGTCAAATTGTTTTCAGTTCAAACTTCTCAAATGTAAAGATTTGTAGATTTTCACTGTTTTACACCACAGGAAACTGAAAATCTTTGAGTTTTGGGCGGTTGGTCGGACGATAAAAGCATTTTTAAGACGTCTCATTGGGCTCTGGGAACTTGTGATGAGCAAGTTTACTGTTTTCTGATATTTTATAGACTAAATAATCCAAAAAAATGATCAACAGCATGGTGCCGTACAGTGCTGAACTACTGCATGTCCCTCCATCACATGACAACTGATGAAGAATCTTATTAAATCCAGTCCAATCAGGCCAGGTGATGTCTGGTCAGCGGAGAAACATCACAGAGCAAACATAAAAAATACTAGATCTCAAAAATTGACCTCTTTAAATAATCACTGCGGTTTTACATCTTCAAACTCAGCAGGCAGATGTATTACCAGTGTGGTTAATTGCCACTGCTGTGCCACTATTCACTGAAAACACTTACAGAACCAGTGTTGCAGAATAGTTTTCCAGATCAATCGACTATGACCAGACATTTTCTAACTGAGCTACTGTAACATTACCCAAATACTTAAAGTGTAGAAGTGACAAAAGAAAGTTCCTCCAGTGACTTATGAGTTATGCAAGAGAACTCATTGGTTAAATGACTGTGTGTAACATGAAAGGGTTTGTGATGAACCCACAGAGTTATCAGCGCACTCTGCAGCTCCCCTCAGCTCTACAGATGTTTTAGCATTTTTCAGCTCACTGTTTTGGTTTTGCAGCCTGCAACTTTACTGTTTTGGTTCACTCTCTCAGCTCTCATCAACCTCATTTCCAGACGCAGCAGGCAGCTGTTTTCAGGAAAAAAGCTCTGATACCTGATAACTGATACACAACCTGCCCAGCACCAAATGGCAGACACAAAAGTTAGTGACTAGTTGGTCAATACAGTGGAGCATTTGGTAGCTAAAGAGTCAGATATGTGCTTCAGCAGTTGGTGGAGACAATAACAGAGCTAAAAGGAGAGTTAACATTGGGCTTACATTTGACAGGTGGCCACAAACATGACTCCAAATAAATGCTAATGTTGCTCCGTAGTTTTCTCACATGTTAACCACAACAACTTTATAAAGGTGATAATTTCATAGGTGCAACAGATGCAGCCAAAAGATCAGTGAGTTCATTTACAGACAGGTTTTGGACAAATTACTCAGCAGAAAAAATAAACGTTTTTTGCACTCACACAAACACACCGAAAACAGTGATAAAAAGAATGAACATGACAATATTCGAATGAACTAAAGACCTTCATGTGACAGGTGTTTGAGGAGCCTCATCAGCCTGTTACTGCTGCTGTGACTTTCTCATGAGGTCGGCCTTTATCATCCTCTCCATTTGCCTCGAGGCGGCCTATAGAGATGCGGGCCCTTCTCAGACAGGTCGGTCAACATACTGCTGTCACGACACCGGCTCAGTTGAGCGCCCGTTAAAGCACCAACACAATGACACAAAGACACGTCTCAGAGGAAAAACAGAAAGTGAAAAACAGACAGACATTTATTTTACCCAGAACTCAGGCTCAGGCTGCGGTTGTCATTAATTTGTCTGAGGAGTAACCATTTCACTTAACCTGACTTCTTTGTTCTTGACAAAGTCAAACATCAAGCACTGCGTGTTACAGCAACGAGAAACAAGAGAAAAAGCAGTTGAATGTTGGCCATTTTGTCTCGAGCTAAACCTCAGAGCAAACGACAAAAGTGACATAAACTACATTTTTGCAGAGAGGTAGTGTCACATGGTGTTTGTATGTTAAAATACAGTTGTCAAGCAATAATGTTTACTATCAGATGATTCCCACAAACCCTGCGCTGCTGTGCTCTTGTTAAGGTTTTCAGCTGCAGTACATTGTGATTCATGGAATCTTACAAGCACACAAACAAGTTCATTTAGGCTATAAAATAATTCTTCTGTTTATGACAGTCATTGTGACCTACATTTATCTGCAGCAAGGTAGGCAGAGAGGTACACAGTTTTCTACATCACTCAGAAGACACAGGTTGAAAACTTAAAGACAGAATAACTAAAAACAGCTACTAGAAAGTAGGCTGACTCTTAATAAAGATTTATTGTGCTGAGAGAAAGGCACGTTTCATAATCAGAATTTATGCAAAACTGGTTGGATAGATAGAAGAGAGAAAAGACATTAAAAAATAACAATACTACTGGTATGACAGCTGTCTTAAAAAAGGCACCTTAAAAAAGGAAGAAAACAAGACAAGACAAACTGCTGATCCAATAAAATTGAGTACAAATGACATGTGGCAATGTAGATATGTTTGACTGCTGCTAGGAGATGTTGCTTAGCTTCTATGATCGCACCTGTCCAGTTGACAGTGTCAATAAAGTCAGTTGAAAACAGCTCCAGCATGTGACCGCTTTCATTCCGTGTTTGCATAAAAATCAACAGCATTAAGCCCGGGTCTACTCAACGCGTGATGCTTTGAACAGCACATGACAGAGAGTACACATCATATCCACATGCATCAACACCACCAGAGCCAAAATTAAAAAAAAAAGCATCAAGAGCCAAGTGAACAAACATCTTTAACCTATCAAATCCACTGGGGGCTCTGCATTGCTGGTCATGTGGGACACAGAGACGAGCAGTTTTAGACTCAGGTGTCAGGGTCTGCCGCCTGTTTACCAAACACCTGGCGGGAGGGAGGCGTCTGGTTTCTGTTTGTGCTCTGTTGTGATCATGCAGGGCCAACGTACAATTCACAGCCATTTAACTTTAACGCAGCTGTCACGTCTCTGCTGTCATCAGTTGTTCACATGTAACAAAGGAGGTGGTGGGGTGGTCTCCTAAAATGATTTGTATCCGTTTGTATTCCTGATTTTCTGCGATTAATTAGGCACGATCGCCTGCTAAAACATGACACGAGTTACTTCCTGAAACGTTCAGGCACATTTCTGACATCAGAGCGACAAGTATTTACTAAGTGTCCTGGACAGACAGATCTACGAAGGAATGCAACGACTGATGGAGAAGAGGCCATTTTGCAGACTTGAACTAACGTTCAATCTCCTTCTCCATCATGTGATTGAATCCCATGACTGAACAGCGTCTGCAGACATCAAGATTGGACGAAACAAGCAGGAACCCGCATGTGCACTCAGCTCCTCTCTGACCAAGCTTAGTGTGTGTGTGTGTAATAATCAAAATAAGTAAGGCCAGCAGGGTATTAACTTCATAATACATTCATATCAGCGACACAGCATGTATACAAAGCTTGTTTGTTGGCCAAGAAACTCCAACAATTGACAATAAGCTTCTTGTTGCTTAAATATGTTAACAGTGATGGACTGCATCGCCTTTTGTCCAGAAATAACTCAACAGTATAACTGCGTGGTATATGTGGCACGGTGTATATGTGTGAATGCCATTATATTAATAAAACTTGAAAACAACATAAATTAATAGCAACTTCAAACTAAATCTACTAAAATCAATATCTCTTACATTACAGAACCAATAAAGATTGATGTGAATTATTTGTATTGCAGAACGTAGTTGCTCCAAACACAGCTTACAGGTGAACTTTACCTGTGTTTCACATGTCAGGTGTCTGTAAAGGACTTTTACCTGCGAGCCAGCACAGGTGAGCTGCTTCCTTTCACAGGTAAAAGCAGTCTGATAAATAGAAAGAGTGCACAACATGCAGCTCAATAGTAATTGAGACATTAGCAGCTTTATCCTCAAAAACAAAAAAACAAAAACAAAAAAAAAAAAAACACAGTTATTTAAACACCCAGAGAGGCCGGACCTCCGGTTCACCGGGAGCCCGGCCGTCTTCATCGGGTCGGCGGAGACTCTCACCCCGGGTTTGACGTCCTCAAACACGGACGCGTCCTCAGCTCCGTCCGCTCCCGACATCCTCACCGGCTTCAGCTGCGTGAAGACCGCCCTTTCTTCTGTCGTATGCGGCGGATTCATGGCCAGTCCTACACTCGCTGCCATTAAAATGATTACTTAAACAAATATATCTTTTTGTGAATTTGTGTTAAGTGCGCCTTATTGGAGTTGAAAGCTACAGAGTAATTCCACTGCCCTCCCCTCTCTTCTGTCTCACAGGTAGTTTTTACCTGAGCTCAAGTATGGACCTGCTACCTGGAGGCTACTGGTCGAGACACAGGACAGCCAATGAGAGAAGAGGATGGGTCTTGTGGTCCAATCAGCTGCGTGGAGGGAGGCGGGACTCACCTGAGAGACTCCAGGAAAGGAAAGGAGGAAAAAGGGCATCAGGCAAAGTATTGTCCCCTCAACCACACACACACACACACACACACACACACACACACAAGCTACATTAACTACAAGCTTGTTTTGTACAGTCATATTTATAATACATTACTTGCCAAATGAAGACCTTTTTTTTGGGGGGGGGGTCATCTTTCTTCAGTTTGTGATTTTTGCAATAATGTGTATCCACGTCACACAAAAAGAAATAAATGAGTCATGCTGATAAAGTGGCTGTGCACACAGTTAAAACCCATTGTATTCAACAATAGGCTGGTGAAATAGTGGAATTAGCAGGTTAAATTTGGGATGTTGCACACAATAAACCTTTACAACCAGTGGCTGTAGCCTATTTTTCAAACAATGTGTCCGGTCTTTGGTCACCTCTTCCTTTCATTGAAAGTTGGATTATTACACGTGCACACAAGAAATAATACAAAGTTGCCATGACTGTGCATTTCATTGCGTGTTACAGCAGGTTCAGCAAATGATAAAGCTTTAGTAATGGTGAGTAATAGCAGCAACACAGAACAATTGTTTGATAGAAGTTTAATAGACACATATAAAGATCATGTACGTGGTCAGATGATTTTTTTAAAATAGGTTTTTCAACGAGCCAGTGCTCCGGTAAGAGAGCTTACAGAGGGAGATGAAACACCTACAAAGCCAGAAGGTTTTCATCACTGATCCTCATCAATTTAATTTCCTTCACTGACTTTTGTTTTGTGCTTTTTTTATGTTTTACAAGATCAGTATTCTGGGCATCTTCTCCTGTGAGCCATTACACCAAAGATACACAAAGGGGGCAGATCTTTCACTTGTGAGCATGTTAAATAAAAATTGTTTGCTAATTAAAAATGACCGTTTCAGAGACTTAGGTCTAACTAGATGCAACAGGATAAACTTGAAGAAAATAAATATGTACATTAATGTGCTTCTGCCTTTCTTTGTCTCTAAAACAATGTTGATGCTTATTTATTTTAACGACGCAGGGATGAATTGTACTCTTCAAAAAGCATTTCTATTTTTGCTTTGTTAAAATAATTCACACCCTTATATGGGAAATAAAAATAGACTACTCGCTCAAATATAGATTAAGATAAACCACATGCACTACACAGCTTAGAGTCCCAGCAGTGATGACTGTTTTAACCAGCCGCAAGCGTCAGATAGTGATGCAACACACCTTCTTTTGTCAGCCTTGACAGATGATATGCCACTAATTTTGACACTTGCTTCAGCTGCTCCTGCCGTCTTTATCATCACCACATATTGATGAGGAGAGCCTGCATGGTTTTACAGGTCACAGACAGACTCATTGCCAAAACCTATTGTTGTCATACGGTACATCACCCCTGATAAACTTACAAAATGGTTTGTGATGCCCTGTTATTTACTAAGGTGCACCTAAATGTCAAAAGATTTGAATCGCCTTGGTGCAAGGCCACTCATCTGTGGTAAGGCCAGCCTTTTAACACGGCCTTTCAAGTCCTTTACATAAGACATAAAAGGCATTATGTCTAAAGGGGCACTACACCGGGTCAAATTTGACACCACTGTGTTCATACCAACAAGTTACTGACCTTCAGACGAGACAAGCCTGCATGTTCAGACAGAAGCATCATAAAGCCGGCACTAATGATCTGAGAAGGTGACGCTTATTAAACGTAATGAACAGTGGGCTGTACACTTTCATCAGAGCTAAACATGTGATGTTATTTCAAATCACAACTTTCATTTTAATATTAACCTCCAGACAAAACATATCCCCCTTACATATAATTTCCAATTTATTTTATTTATCAGTAACATACTGTACATTCTGCTCTAGCTAAAGGCAATCTACTGTACCAATTCCAAAACTTTTGGTAACTATTAGTCATTTAGATCCCACAATTTGTATAAAATAGTGCCCAGGTTTAAAAAGTACCCTTTAAACAGTTAGTTTATTGTATTTTTTCCTCTTATGGCATCAGTATAATACGATGCGGACTGTTTGCCACAAAGACCAGGAGCATACATGATACAGTTTAGTTTATTTTGCCGACCACTTAGTCTGACAATTTGTGCATCCTGTCCAAAGTTTCTCCACATAAAGTGGGCAACATTTGTTTGGCAGTTTGTTGTAACAGGTGGTGATTCACTTGTCAAACCTGATTGGAACATTTTGTTACTGCATGAGTTAAAAACATACCACTGGGGCATTATTATCTGATCGTGTAAGTATGTCCTGCTGTCAAACCTGAGGCCTATGTGTGATTTCGAACCGTGAGAAAAATTCAGCACTGAAGTGGATTTTGTTTAGACTGAATATAGTAACAGGAACTTTTCTGATCTGCTCTAGACTATGCCACTGGTTGGCCCGCATATTTGCAGAGTATAATTATACCTCAGTATAACATGGTAAGCTGAGATAAAAGAGCTGCTAGAATACCCTGTGCATGTTGAACAAATGTCAGTGGGATAAATTTCAAGAGGGCTTGTATGCTATTAAAGATAACAGCAGAGTATTGCACATCACCCATCAGACTCCCCATAACCAGCGTTTAGGGTCATCCCAGCAATCTTAGCATAAGGCTGGTGTTATTCTTTATTTATTCATACTTTACAATGTGTTAGTCTGTCTGTCTAAACGTTCTGACTTCCTTAATCTGTCTGTGGTGCCTCAAGCCCGCTGGTTCCTACTGAAGGTGTAAATCCTTAAAAATGGGTCAAATTTCATTTCTAGCCGTGTTAGCAGCTCTGTGAGGCTGTATTTAGGCACAGCAGTGGTTCGAGCTAAATGCTAACATCAGAATGCCAACATGACAATACTAACATGCAACTTAACAGGTATAATGTGTAACATGTTCACCATCTTAGTTTATGATGTTAGCATGCTAACATTTGCTAATTAGCAACTGATGCCTGCAGGAATGTCATTATTGAAATTTGAAATTTTTGATGGTGACACTAGTTCTTACAATTCATCCTGAGATTGACATGACTGTGTGTACAAAATCTGATGGCAATCCATCCAGTAGTTGTCGAGACATTTCACTTTAAATTGCAAATATCAACTTCATGGTGGCGCTAAAGTAAAAGTCTGGGGATCAACAAATTCATTAGGTTTCATCATCTGGGCACCGTAGATATCTGTACCAAAATTCATGGCAATCCATCCAATAGTTGTTAAGATATTTCCGTGTATGGACCAACGTGGTGGAACATCTGACTGACTGACTGAGCCATGCTGCTAGCATGCTTAAAAAGTCATTTTCTTACATCTTACATCTGGACATTGAGGAGACCTAAATGTGGACTGACACACATTTGGTGGAGTATTTCCAGCAGCAAGAGCGGTGTATGTGGGATTGACTCAAAATAAATTATAGTGTCCATGTTCATGGTAATGACGAAACATGTCAGTAATTCCAACGGTGTGGCTCACTGATGTGTTTTTAGACAATAGGAGGTGTACTGTATGTCACAGAGGAATAACCTCGTGTATATCAGGGTATGGCTACACTCTTCAACAACTTTAGCAACGTACATTACCAATTAATGACATGAGGAATAAATAATCAATTCTAGCATGTTTGTTAATTAAAAGCAAGTATAATATTTTAGATAATCTACAACCTCTGTGCAACATTGGGAAACTCAGCTATGCTATGCAGCTGCTGAGAATGTCAGCTCTGGGCTGAAATGACTTTGCTCTTGATGACGAGTGACTTCTAAGTAGCTCCTGTCTACCAAGAAATCTTTTGTTAGATCTATGCACTGAATTGACCCATGTTTTTGAGGGGGAGGACAGGCTGGAGCCACAGAACCAGATCTGCCAGCTATAATATCGATGATTAAGATTTAATTACACAGGCTACTTTTGTTATGCTTATTTTAAGCAAACAATCCAAAGGGAATGATCTTAAAATGATACTGCACCCACAATCTACCTTTGGAGTATTAAGCACTCGCTTCACTTATGCTTAAAAGGTGGCTGTAATTAGTTTGTTTGCTCATTCATAATGACACTCAAACCACTCCTGCAGCATTATCCTCTGTCCTTCTTTACTGTCCACCCATATGTTCGTTACATTTCAACATTCATATTTTCGCTAAATATTGCTAAATACACTCCTACAGTCTCAGCCCTCATGCACGAAAAACCCACAAGTAGACATCTGTCTTTCCCTTGTTTATCAACATTCTGCTGTTGTAAATCATTTGAATCTTGGCCAAAATCCAATCTCATTAACTCATATAATAATAACATATTTCATCTCATAAAAACAGTGAAGAGTATGTACTGCGGCTACAGGGTGACAGGTTTCAAGGAGTGGTTTTAACTGAGAGGATCATAATGACTGACATATCAGAGCTGCTGCAAAATATTAATGTTTAAATGCACCTTTAGGTTTGTCATATTCCAAAAGAATACAGTGTTTTCTATATAATTATTTTTATTAATTATTAGGCAGCTTTATTTATACAGCACATTTCAAACACAGAGACAATTCAAAGTGCTTTACATAGGCAAAGAAAAGCATTAGAATGACATTCAAAACAATAAGAATAAAATCAATTAAGATCAAATAAAATGACATTTTAAAATGAGACAAAATGAAATGAAATAAAATTAAATAAAAAACAGTTACAGTGCAGTAATAAGATGTAAGTTGCCAATGCAGCAAAGGAAATAAAAGTGCATTAGAGAAACCAGTCATGCAAAGGCACAGGAGAACAGCAGAGTTTTTAATTCTATTGAAAATAGAATTAAAGGGGAAACTGTATATAAAGAATTACATGTGCTCGTACAAGCACACAAGCTATGCAAAGCTCAGATTCATTTATTTATTTATTGTTGCTGATGATAATGCCGATTGTTTTGAATGTTGCATCTTGAAGACAAATAACCCATAAACCTGTCATGACAAATTGTGTAAATATGCGCTCTCGCTCCACACGTGTTCCTTCTTCTCAGCTTCATGAAGAGGCTCTTTCACGCTGCTGTCTTGCATCACTCTGACTTATCATATTATGCAAATTAAACGTGATCAGAAGAGTAATTGATACATAAAACAAGCCTGTACTATGCACTATGTAGGAGAATTTGCTGAAATGGTAGTTTGTAATAGCCTTGTTTTTGCAAAATCTTCAGTGCTGCAGAGATCATCTGTCAATCAAACAGTGTGGGAGGGACTGTAGTATCTTTTTACTCTGAAACTTTGAATTCTGTAGATGCACACACGTTTTTAATTGGTTGATTCGTAGGAAGAAGCAGATTAAAGAAACAAAATAAATGTTTTGCACTTCCCTAATTCTATTTAATTCTCACTTACCTGTACTGCAAACCCTTATTTACCTGCTCTGCTTTTTTACATGGAAGTCAAATGAATACAAGATTGACTGACTTGATAAGATGGTTGATTTTCTAGTTGTGCAGCAGAAACTCTTTCACCTGTATCAGATAACCCAGCAGGCAAAATAAAAACTTAAAGAAAATCAACAGGCTGCGGCTTGGGACAAAGGCAAAACCTGTATAACCACTCAAATTTACAGTTTGTAATTTTTTTGTGCATTTGTAATGTGTGTGTAAAGGACAGAGTAAATGAAAGAAAGAGGGAGTGCAAAAAACCCCCAGCGTAATTGAGAGCTGGAAAACAGATAGATAGAAGAAGGAAATATATATTTAGTTTTTTTCTTTCTTTATCACCTGATCGGAGGGGAAACCACATCTGAGGATGAGAGAGAAGACACAGTCTCTCTCTCTCTCTCTCTCTCTCTCTCTCTCTCTCGTTGTTAATAGGCAGAGGGCAGATAAGGACATGGTTTCCACACTCAGAAATACGAATGATTTTTCCTGCTCCCTAACTCCTATAATACAGTGCATCTGCAAGGAGCTGATAGGGTGGTTGATCAATACCAACAACTGATGTACAATCAGGGATTAAGCAGATGATCCCTTTAAGAAAAACATCCTAGTGAATTATAAGCAACCTTCATTAATGTCGCGAATATTGAAACATAAATTAGCTGTGTTTCCGCTGGGTTGCACGAATAAGAGCTTAAAATAATAATAATAATAATAATAATAATAATAATAATAATAACAAACTTTATGTCTATAGTGCCTTTCAGAGCCAGAGTTACAAAGTGCTTCACAAAATACAAGGTACAAAGAAAGCAAATCCTAGAGAAATAAAACAAGAGATTTAAAAGAACATCATACACAGAAAATGCAATACATTTCAAGAAGTGGTTAAAACAGAGAGATAAAACAAAATATAAAAGAACAACATAAGAAAAAGTAAAAGGTCAGGTAAGTTGCAGTACTGTTATGGTAGATGCTTATCGATTGAAAGAGGAAGTTCCACCTGATGACAAACAGCAGAAAAATGCATCGAGGTATTGAGGAATTGTTCGTGCCTAAATTTCATGTCAGCTCATGCTGGCCACACGCGCTGCTGACTGTGTGATGATAAAATCTCAAACATCAGAGGAAACTGCTGATCGGTCAGATGAGTTGTCACATGTCATCATTTCTTTGAAAAACTAGTTACAGTCGCCCATTTAAAACATGATTGACAAAAGCAATGTAGAAATGTAAACACTGAATTTTCTTTTTCTTCCATCCAGCTTCTTAAAAACAGTATTTGATCATGAAAATACTTCGTCAAGTGGTGTCACTATACAGGAAGTCTGGTCGCATGTCACCTCCCTCCCCGTGTTTTCCTGTCACTGCATGTGGATTGTCAACTATCAAAAGCAGAAGTGTCATAAAATACTCTCGCTTGCTTGCTTGGAAACATGTTTAGTGAGTTGGTTTTGTCCTGTTTGTTCACTGTGTCATAATGGAGTGCTGCTAAACACATAAACACATCCCACATGTTAATATGGCAGCTAGTCAAGGTGGAGCTAATTTAACTGCTTTATATGCCTTTGGGTAGTTTCATCAAAAAATATAAAAATAAATAGCATTATATTTTATGAACTGATCAAATGTTTTGTAAGTAAAAAGTACATATTTGCTTCTGAAATGTTGCTGCTGACTCGTGCGCATGTCCGCGGTCAACCGGTTGTTGGCTGTAGTCTTTCCAGTGTGTTTAAACATTTTACACAAGACAGCACGAGCAGGTGTGAATCAGTTTTGTCAGCATGAATTCTTTGACGTTGCTTGGTGTGTCAGAGTTATTGAAAGGGAAAATACCGAGGTGTGGTGCTCTTGGACACGGGACTCTCTGAAACTTCGCATACCAGTTAGTATCTCGACAGCATAACCACGGTGTAAACACAGGCCTTCAGGTGATTAATTACTCTAATAGTACATACTAAATTGTCCTTTACTCCAATACCAGCAGTCAAGGCACACACCTTGAAACTTCTTATGTAATGTGCCTTCTGCATCAGAATAGACCATGACATGTACAGTACCGTATGAAGTGCTGATGTGAAATAAGATCCTTGTTCAAATTCTTAAGGAAAGCCCTATGTCTAGTGTACAGCACAGTACTTAACCTCTGCCACACATGGTGTGTCACCACACCTGTGAAAAGATGACAGAACAGGTGAGTGGGACTACACTGGAGAGAATTTCACGAGCTCTTCTGCAGAAACACTCGTAATGACTCAACATAAAAGCCGTCATTATGGCCAGAAATTCCTCAAACACTTCTTTTGAGATGATACATAATTGAATTTTTTAAATATATATTTTTACCTATCTACCTTCCAAACATGTTTATTTTCTTTGCTTTATGTATGAGACCAATTAACTCTAAAACAATGATTATGATATAGATGTCAGATATAGATGACATGCAACTGGCTGATCCCCGAGCATCCCTAAAAAAGCTCTCCTGAAGGGATCTTGTCTTCAGGAGGATGAGTTTTGTGGCCAACAGCAAACAGAGCAGCTGTATGAAGGTTGGATTTGAAAGGGTTATTCAGTGACAGCATGCCAGCTTGGCAGAAGGAGAAGTACCACTTCGACTTTGCTTCAAAAGAGTCAAATTGTCCTCATGTGGGAATTCTGGCAGCTTAACTGGATAAAGAGGTTTTCACACAAGACAATCTTCTGTTTTCTTCAAAATAAAAGGACAAGTCTGTGTTGAAACCAGCTGCAGTGAGGTAAATGGACTTCACACATATAGTCCCAAAGCGCTTTTACAGATTAGTCCCATTCACACACACACACACACACACACACACACACACACACACACACACACATGGCAACGGAGCTCCATTGGGAGCAACTTAGGGTTCAGTGTCTTGCCCAAGGGCACTTCGACATGTGGATAGGAGGAGCCAGGGATTGAACCACCAACCCCGGGATAAATGGACAACCTGCTCTACCTTCTGAGCCACAGCCACCACACTGAGGGACTAAAGTCTGTTTTGTTTCTTTGCTGACACCCAAATCTCCACCTCAGACCCATGACAAAGAAAGATCTGCAGCTATGAAAATTGATCATAATATGGCATTTTTACAAATGCCTCAAAGTGCAAGGTTTTGCCCCATTTCAGGAGGAAAAGGTGGTGAGGTCTGTTTCTTCAAACTGTTGTCCCGATCCTCAAGCGTACAGGAAAAATACAAGAGACCACAGGAAAGATCCCATGAGAGCAAACCCTCAAGTGCTAAAAGGTGGTGGCATCACTAAAACTGTGATAATTAAATAAACATGAAAAAAACACAACAGGAACTGAGACAAATCATTGCAAATTCAGAAGACAATATATTTAAAATTGAAATTTATGATTAAAGAAAATCAAAGGAACTATCTCATTCAGCAGAATCAAAGTGACATAAGAGCGAAAAATTGGGAACAAAATGAGACAATTTAACAACAGCGAAGAAAAAAACAGAAAGCTGTATTTGTAGCTCTAGTTTTTGGGTCGATTTTAAAATCAGATTAGTAAAGCATGTCGGTAAAACTGTTATGAAAATAAGAACCATGTAAAATGTTTGTGGAGGGGCTTTTAAGAGACCAACTGCATTTATACTGCAGCATTGATTTTATTGGGGTTTTATTGGCGCTGACTGATGCTATCTGCTTCGTCTAGACATCAGACAGCCTCCAGTATTAACCCCTACTGTGCGTGTGTGTGTGTGTTATATATTATGTTTTCACATTGATAGGCTAACAATGTTAACAAGCCATTTAGAGTGTAGCCAGTCTGAAGGATAAATACAGAAACAAAATCCACAAAAATGTATTCCACAAAAAATAGTCGCCCAGTCTGGTGATGGTTATGGCAAATACACTATGGTTAAGGTATGGTTAGGGTTAGACAACTTAAACACCCGGTTAGGTTACTAAAAGTGAACGTAAACTTTGTAAACTGTGTCAGGCGCAAACATCGGTGCTACGTCCACCACCCCAACCTGCACACCTTTACTTTCCACCTTGCTACGTAAAGGGCCACCCTACTTCCTGCACTGGAACTGAGGATTAATTAGCTTGACTTGAATTAACCTGCAGAATCATCCAATACATCCAGGCATACCGGACTGACCTGTTAGGAAATAAATTTAAGTTGTTAACCTCCCACCATCTGATTAAGTGTATTTGTCTTGAGTAATGTTTGTCTAGTTAGTTTTCATTTGTTTGTTCTTTTAATCATTCATGGGAGAAAAGATATTGACTAGATTAAAAAGATTACACAAGGGTAAAGAAATTAATCTTGATGTAATTAATGGACAGTAAAGATGATTGTGATGATGATGTTGTGACAACAACGGCAACGATTATAGATGTTGTGTGGCTCAACCAGTGTATCGTGGGTGTGATGCAATGAAAGCCTCAGGTTGGCTGTTTGGACTTGGAGGCCTCTTATTGACTGAGGGAGGAACCATGTGAACAGCCTCCGATTGTTCTCAGGAATGACGCCTCCAATACAGGCCTGTTTACCTTTCTTTGAGGCAAGAGCTTAAGCATTGATCCAAGTAAACTCATAACTGGTATACTTCATTATGTCAGTTATGAGCGGTATGTACAGAGGTGAGACCCTGTCAAGGTCAAGGTGGTGGGAGGAGGAGACGAGACAAAAAGGAGAAAATTTTTCTGATGGATTTTTCAAGAAAAAGAAAAGAGGCTGTTAAGACGCTCACTTAGTAGCATGATCATCTTTTAAAAGACAAAAAAAAAAAAGGAATTTTAAAGCTGCACCAAATCAGTATTTAATATTAACAATTGATCAAATGGAAAAGTGGAATATAAAGGGGCTCTACAGAGCATTTTAGCATCTTTTATCAAATTGTTTTGGTTTTACTTACCGCTGTTTACTGTTTTGGTTGACTCTCAGAACCACCTTTCCAGCTGCAGTAGACAGCAGAAAAGCTCTGATAAACCCACTGTATGCTACCCGCCCAGCACCAAACAGTACACAGGCAAAGTTAGCGACTAGCTGATGGACGTAGTGGAGCATTTAGCTGCTAAAGAGCCAGATATTTCCCTCAGGAGTTGGTGGAGAATAAAACAGAGCTAAAATTAGTGTGAATGTTGGACTTTAAATTGTATCCAGAAACAGGAGTCTGAATCAATGCTAATGTTCTTCATATCTGCTGAATGTGTAAATAGGCAACTACTTGCCAACATGTTCGCCACAACGACTTTAAGTGATAATATGTTAATGTCGGGTTAGAGCTTGTTCAACTGCCCAGTGGTGGCTAAAAACCCTTAGTGGGCCTATGTCAGTGGACTTTAGTATCATCTCGATCACTGCCATGTGATCATATATGCTGAAGACACCTCACTTCCTATGACGGCAAATCATGATTCGTCATTTTGGAGCTCTTATCTGTCCAGAAGCGGCAATTCGCTGATCACTGCTGCAATCATTTTATTGATTGTGTTCACAGGAAAGAGTCAGAAAGTTTTATAGCCTTGACACTATCTATTGTAGTCTACAGTCAGAACTGTACAACACTCAGCATTGAGAAACCAGGAAATTACAGTAAGCAATAAGTGATTTCTAAGGCAAGAATGTCATTAAATATATGCCTACACAGTTTATGGCTTCACAACACAACATGCAGGCTGATAAACACAAACAGTACCTGTAATACGGATTAATTAGCAACTTTTTAAATACACAAATGTTTGTTTTCTCCTAAATTGTGATTATACACAACAGGAATAACAGATGAGCTGAATTTTGAATTACTTACAAAAGTGACTGACAAATTTTTGTAACAGCTGGAAGACTTTGTTCAGAGATTGCGCTCCATTTCTTTAATCAGTTTCTTGATAAGAAGGAGACAGAGTTTGTAGTCTGGGACAGAAAGGAGTCTCTAACCCCATAACTGTAAAATTGTTATGATTTGTAAGGATAGACTGTAAGCCTGCAAACTTAGAAATAAGTTAAGTCATTAACACTGAGAGTACACTGACATTTTACCGACACAGAATGTCTTATCAGGAAGGGAAGTAAAGCAGTTTATGGCCATATAACTAACTATCAGACTCATATATACGTCAGCAATACATTGCAAAATATGGCAAGACGGGGGAAAACATTACTGGCACTGCAACGTAGCAAGTCTAATTATGTCTCTTCTTCTTATGTGACTTCTTAAAGGCAGTTTTTAAATAGTAAAAAATCCACAAACAGCCAGACTGTCCTTATTATCAGACAAAATACTGAGTTTTATTCCATAATAATAAACAAAGTGATTAGAAGCTGAAAATGGACACATAACCAGGTATGTTACATGTGTAAAGTTGAGCTACCCTCACTCCTTCAGGTGCATGTTAGCGATCATCTGAGAATAAAATACTTGTGGCTTTTAAATTAGATTTTTTTTTGCATTTGTAATATCTTAATGTATTCCAGATCACGTTTTATGAAAAAATCCACAGAAAAATTACAGAAAATAACTGGCAAAAAGTAAAGAGGCTGTGGTTCTTATTACGTTAAATGTAGAAGCCATTGATGCATCCCACAGAGTATTTTCATATCAAACTTACTAAAACATAACATCGTATTGTAAGGATCCGAAGGACGCTCATTTGGACTTGTGTGTGTTTTGTGGTTATGTCAAGATCCTAAGGACTTTCATTTGGACTTGTGTGTGTTTTGCGTGCTTCCTGTTTTATTTTGAAGTTCATTTAGTCTTGTCTCTTGTGTATTGTTTGCTTCCTGTCTTTGTTCTCTTTCCCGCCCTTTGATTGTTCACACCTGTGTCTAGTTCCCCACCTGTGTCGACTTCCCTCATTATCTCTGTCTTATATATACCAGTCCCTTTCCCTTTGTTCCTCATCGGGTCATTGATTCGAGTTTGCCTGTCTTGTGTTTCATGCGTTCAATTCTTTGTCATGCCATGTTCCAGTGTTTCCCTGAGTGAGTGCTCCTACGTTTGGTCAAGAGGATTTTTGTGAGTTTTGGTTTGAAAATAAACCTTTGGACATCATCAACGTTCCAGCCAGTCTGCATTTGGGTCCTCTCTCTGCTGTCGTTATGGCAGCTCGTAACGCGTATCCCTCTTGCTAAATGCCTCAAGCAGGAAGAGAGAAAGCAAGAAATGTGTTTCACAACCCCCAAGTTGCTGATAATCCTGCAGGATGTGTGACCATATTTGGGTTTCAGGAAGTCCTGAAATTCCTTCAAATGATATGAGTGAGTTGGTGACGTCACCAAGCAGAGGGAAAGGAGGGGGTGGAGAACACACCGAATGCTGTCTTAATCGTTTCCTGTAGCTGATAATTTGACTGAGGCAACCCACACCATTCCACCACACTGTGTGATGTGAAATCACTGCAAATCAGTGCCATCCTGTAACCACAAACTGATACAGACTCAATGATTCACAGATTGAAAAAGCAAAAATACTCCTTGCCACAAAAAATATGTACAATGACTGCAGCTTTCAAACTTTTCTAACATCAGGAAATCCTACTCTCCTCTAGTCTCAGCAATATATCCAACGCTCCAGTTTTGCCAAGTAAACAGCAGATTGTTGATTGTTATTTTAACCCCTGAAGACAGAAAGCTCCCACCATATCAAATTACCCCTCCACCTGTCTGAGAGGGAGAAACCAAGGGGGGAAAGATGAGAGCGACGACTGCAGGAGCAAAGAGAGGTGGGCCGGATAGGACCCACCTCTCGGAGAGGATTCCAGCCCACTCAGATGTGCTGCTTTTGTCTCCTGCTGAGCTGTGTCTTCCCATCAACCACCTGGCTCTCTCTGAGACACTTAATCACCACCAATATGTGCAACACGTTGGGTAAAGGCTTGCTGTGTAATCTAATTCCATATTACGTACAGATAATATGTAACTGAGGTTTTGGCAGTTGGTATTAAAAGGTACCATTTTGTACAAACAGGAAGAAAAAATGCAGACTCAAAATTCTTTAAAAATTAGAAAATAAATACTAAAATCATTTGTCAGTTTGTTCAGTGTGAACATACTACATAGGCAAAACACAGATATTACGCAGTAAGAGTACAGATCACAGTATAACCTGCAGGTTCTGGACCTTGGTTTGGTGGGCCCAATCCAATTGACCGTACCAACCCTGTCTACTAGAAATTATGGTTATATACACCACTAGTTTCATCAAATATGTTTTGAAGGGAAATGAATGAACTTCGTGGATTATGTTCAGTGGCAAAGTTTTTTCCATTGAAGGAAGCGTTACATTTTTGTTGTAAGTTGTACGGAGGTGGTCGGAGAGGATGGAGAGCGAACAAAGCGCGGGACTGTGTCACTAGAGACAAGGGTTCACAATATTTCCTGTAACACATTGCACGTCAAGAGGAGATATTGTTGGGAAAACAGATGAAATACGCCATTGTGTTTCCTTCAAAACATAGCAGCTGTTGCAGATTAGGACGATAGGGTACTATCACTGTACAGTGAAGCGGACACTAGCCATGCTGCCATCCAAATGTTAAACGTTTTACACGAAAAGAAGTTTTCAGTTAGTGTTATGCAGATATACCAAAGAACAAGA
Organism: Macquaria australasica; assembly: GCA_005408345.1. Taxonomy (NCBI): domain Eukaryota; kingdom Metazoa; phylum Chordata; class Actinopteri; order Centrarchiformes; family Percichthyidae; genus Macquaria; species Macquaria australasica. The sequence goes on from SEMN01000163.1 coordinate 775,049, forward strand.
CAAGCAGCAGTTATTCTGGTAGCCTTCATCACTGCGTTTCATTGCTGCTTCTCACCAAAGTTGGCATTCAAGTTATTTTTAACAAATTGCCTCCAACATGAGGATAGAAAGGGAGACGATGTGCAACAGCTGTGTCCACAGCTGGATTTGAAGCAGGGACACCAGGGATTACATGGTATGTTTCTCAGATCACTGGGCCATCTGAAGCTCCACACTTTGTATTTTTACTTTTTTGACCTTTTGGTGAACTGGTATGTAATGCAGAAGCAGGCACTACAACAGTATTGTTTTTGAAAGATCTGTTTCCATCATCCTAGAATCAGTTCTTTTCTTTATCCAGAGGCGTTCTGTAGGTCCCACCTCAGCCCAGAGGAAACTTTTTTGCAATACTATACTTGTAGGGCCAATGGGAGCCAGAGGTTGCTTTTGAAATCATCTTCCACTTACGTAGACATTTAGTATCAGTCACTCTTGGTGACTTTTATTTAGCTGATCAAAATTAATTTGAAACAGTCTGAAATGACAAGACACGTCCTCGTTATTAAAAGGTTTGCAGATCGGATATAAATTAGGCCACAAGTCTGATAACTTTTTTTTTTTTTCCTTGTAATGATTTTGTACTGGCGTGAATGCAATGTTGTCTGCTGGCTCGCTTTACCAAAGACACAGATGCTGTAATGTTAACATGTAACGACAAGCCTCTGGCAGCACCAACATTTGATTCTGCAATCTTTTACTAGTAGAAATGTGCATTTCCATGTCTGGTTTAGTGGTATTGTCTTATAGGTACATATTACTGCTGTAGCTGTAATATATGGTCTAAGTGTAAACACTGCATTTCTTAGCATGGAGCACAGGGAAAGTAGTTTTCACCAAAGTAGCAACTAAACAATAAATAGTAATGGCTGACTGGATGTATAAGGATGTAAACTCCTTGTCTCACAGTTTTGTGAAGATCGGTATCAGCAGCATTAGAATACCTGAATTCACAGGTAGGAAGGTTCCTCCCACGTATTTAAACAATGAGGGAGGGAGTTGGAGATAGTGGAAATGATCTGAGACACAAGATAATAACAATCATCGAACATAAAACTGGTATACAAGTTAAACTTGTTATCTGGTAAAGAGTGAGTAATTCTTATTCTGAATTACATCCCCCTTATTCTGACATTCTCTGTCAGGGATGTAGTAACTGAGTAAGCATGGGTATGTGCTTGTGATAACACTCCCTTCTCACCCACACCAAGTGGCACAACAAACTCACTGTGGCTGCTATGAATGTGCCGAGCTGCCATACTGAGAGGAAGTGACATTCTGGTTGGAAATAGCACTGAATTAGAAGCAATGGCCTGCGTACCTGGGTTGCTACAGGTACCAGTGCAAAAACGAAGTCCAGTTTGTGAAATACATTCATGAATTTCAATGCTTTTCAGATGCCAAAATACTGCACAGCAGTTTAGTATTCTATAAGACAGGACTTTACATCTAGCATAAGTCCCATCCCCAGGATGGGGTCTGTGGATGTTGAAAAAAGGCTGGAAATCAAGTTTCCTGACACACAAATTAACAAATTAAAAAAAGATGAACGATGGAAGTAAGGGTTCAAATTTGTAAATTTGTGTTAAGCCAAGTTGGAGCTGAGGTGGTACAAGCAAGCAGCAACCACCATGTTTGAGTTTGACAGGGTGAGGCATCTGTCAAACAAAGCAATTTCTATGAGTCTTAATGCCCAAATTATTTTATCAAATACTTTGTTTCTGAAACAACAGTTCAGACCAATGGGGGTATTGTGCACATAGATTGTACAGTTTTTCTACCAAGTGAACCAGTTTTTTTGTCAGTTTACACTTGTGGAAGTGACACTTTTATTTTGAAAGATTCTGGCTAAATTGCTTCCCGCTTCCATTCGGCGCCCATGTTAATTAATTGGGCCTTTCAGACAGGAGGCGCCACGCAGCAGAGCTCCACGGCCGGCTCGCGCTCTGCAGCGATCGTTTCGGTGTCTGTTCTATTTTCTCCACCCGCTGCGAGCGAATCTGGCACGAAAACACATTATAGAGGATATAAATGATGTATTATACATGATACTGATAAACAATAGAACATACATCCTGCTTGCCAACCCTTTTGATTTTCCTGCCCCTCTGTGTTTTTTAAATCACGTACTTATTTCACGTATTTGTCAGTTGTGCATAAACAGAGAGTGAGAGACGAGCAGACACACACACAAGCAGCGAGAGAGCGAGCAAGAGGGCGAGAGAGAGAGAGAGAGAGAGAGAGAGAGAGAGAGAGAAAGTTGATCCTAGAAGTGGAGAAGAAGCACATAACAGCAAAAAAAGATCAGCCATAAAAAAGAGCAGAGGAACAGGATCGCTTGTTGACCGGTGCGCAGAAATGTGCTTCTGGTCTGAACAGCCAGGCTAGCTGCTCGCGCTAGAATTGACATATCGTGGCACTTTGCGACGCGTCGGCCTCCTATGTGAACCCACCGTAAATGTTGTTGTAGCTGCTAGCTGCACATTTACACACTACAAAGTCTGGATTTATGAATTATTGAGCCTGAATTACGAGAACGTCTAATATTTAGATTTGATTACGTTTCATTCAGAAACTGTTTTTTTCACAAGCAAAAGCCTGCTGCTTCACATCACTTCTGTTTATTCTTCAGCAGTCTGCTGATAAGTATGATGTTTATGTACAGACACACACACTTAAAAAGAATTTTCTTCGAAATCTTTGCAAGATGCATACAGGATTTTGTGCATCTTTTCATTCCCTGAAGCAAAGAGATGACTGAGACTTCTCTGGAAACTCATGAGACACTTTCAGACAGAATGGAGTGTGTGTGTGTGTGTGTGTGTGTGTGTGTGTTTGTGGTCATTCATTCAGTGCTGTGATCACATTTTCTCTAATTTTTCATAACCTGCTATTCCTGTTGTGGTATACAATGTCAAATGTCACAATACTGATATACAACTGTGTGTGTGTGTGTGTGTGTGAGACAAACATTTCATTTGAGTCATCACAGTTGATTCGACTGGCAGGAAACTTCTGGAAGAGCAGTAATCAAGGTGAATGATTCACTTTGAAACAACCACCATAAAACTTCTGGTGGCACACATTCACTGATGAAATGAAATGACAAATGGACATAGAAAAACAGTTTCCATTTTGGCAGCTCGTATCATTCCAATGCAGGGCTTGTTCTCTCTCTCTCTCTCTCTCTCTCTCTCTCTCTCTCTCTCTCTCTCTCTCTCTCACACACTCTGTGCAGAGCTCATGATCAGTCAGCATCAGGTTCTCCGGCTCTCCAAGCGGGTGTCACGGCAGCGTAACTTCACCCCGTCCCGACACTCTCAGCGTGTCAACAGGAGCACTGCAGACCACAATGAAACAGTAAAACGATGCGTCATTGAATGGGTGACAGCCAAGCGGCGCTTCATTTACTGGCAGGCAAACCCCTGGAGACCTGAGACGATCAGTGTGTGTGCGCGTGTGTATGTGTGTTTGAGGTTTATGTTTGTAAAGAGACTAAGGAGATGAAATAACCCCACTCAGATTGTGCATTTGAGAAAAGAGTGTTCATGTGCGATGTTATTATCACAGTGTGAGATCTTGTTGGTGCAGTCAGACAATGTTTCATCTCTGTGTGGAATTACAGCGCTCCATTGTGTGTCAGTGAGTTCATCCACAGCTTTTGTGATGACTCTCTGGGTGACCCAGTGGTTCAAGAAGCTAAAAAGATCACCAGTCAGTTACATGCGTTTCCCCTGCTTTACATAGCTAGTCCCTTTGGAGCTAACAAAATTACAACATAACTTTTAAGCTTAACTAAGTCAAGTTAGTTGAAGGCTGCAAAGATATCTGATAGTGCCTCTGGTGCTTGGTACTTTTTCCAATTAGAAATTTAAAATCATCCAAAGCACGTTAAAAACTACTAAAATCTACTGTAGTTACTACTACTATAATAATCCTGGGACGCAGTCATGACAGTAACCACCGAATATTTGTGGGGTGTCGAATCGGAGAGGTGACTTTTACCAAACTAGCCAATCAACAGTATTGTGGCAAAAATCAGAGCTTGGATTTCACAAAAAAGGCCTTCTTTTCAATAAAGTTTTGAGAGAGCAGAAAACAAGTCGAGTGAGCGCTGATGGGCTTTGAGCGTGTGCAGACTCTCTCTGTGTGAGCAGAGCATGCTCAACACAACTCTGGGGTCACCTCTGCTGTGTGAGCACACAGTTTTCATTTCTCTGACCTCTCAGTTCCCTGTGTGTGTGCTCATCTGCACCCCTCACATCACTCTACCTGCACTGAATGCACTTGCAACTTTGTCATCTGCGTGCTCAACATTAAGAATCTAAAATGATGCCATACCGGTAGCTTGCAAATTAACAAGAGTTTGTTGCCATGATGTTTTGCAAAGCTCACGGGACTATGCAAAGACATAGATTTAGAGTGTTGGACTGCATCATTAACCCAATATAGAGCATGTCTAAAAAGCTCAACTTAGGCCACGTCATACATTTGTAGAATTAGAGGCATCTGTTCTGTGAGATGGATGAGTGACGATGTCTAAAAAGCTCTAAACTTAAAAAGCTGGTGGTGTGAATTGCCTTTTAAGACACTAACAGGTGACACATCATACTGTATGTCTGCAAGCTGATTACCTACAGCAGTGTTGTTATGTGATTAATTGACAGCCATTAATAATGAGTGAGATAATGCGTTGTGCCTGGTTGACTGTGGAACGGACACCAGACTCCCTAAACCCACTGACAGACACATGTAGGTCAGACCAATGAACAGAGACGCATAAAATAAACAGGAGGACATTTTTGCTGTGAGACAAAACCTTTTTTTTTTTCCTGTCTTTTTTAACTTTTCTCTAAAGGTAAGAAATCTCCAAAGTCCAATGAAACCTTTTTGAAATCCCACCAGATAAAAGCTACACAACTAAACAGGCAAATGAAGTATCCTGACAGACACAGATATGCCTCCCAACAGCTACTGTACTAAGGCTACATCCACACTAATACATTTGTTTTAAAATGCATAACTTTTGCTACGTTTACACCTAGCATCCACACTACTCCAGCATTTCATAACACCTAAAATGGAGACCTGTCCAAGCAACTTAGAACCAATCACAGAGCAGACAATCTGCTTCCTGTTTACACCGGCATGTGCATGCCCAGTACATGTGAATGGTCATGTGATATGTGTTTTTCAGGCGTGTAGTATGGACAGAGATTGTTTCTGAAACTCTGATAAAACACCTGTGTGTATGGAGATAAAATGAAAACGTATTAGTGTGGATGGAACCTAAGGAGCAGATAGAATGAAAATGAAAAATGAATGAATGGATAATTTTCTGCATCAATGAGGTGCTTTGCATATGAACATTCACCTTAAAATATGTATATTTGGTCAGAGACGCACCGTTTTTACGCTCAACATTGATTTGAGAGTGTTAGATTAGTCAGGTGTCAAGTGTTGGAGATGTTGCCCTTTTTATGCATACAGTTATCCACATTTATGGAGGACACAAAATAGTTTACAAAAAAAGTCATCAGATTTAATATGTAATGTAAAAATTCTTTACAGTGAGTGACTGAAGTCTTCGCCCCACAGTCAGCTGCAGACAATTCACAATCTTCACCTCTTTCTTGATTCAGGATGTTTTTTCAGTCTGGTCTGCAGCAGGTGAAACAGGTTTAACTGATTTGGCCAAACGACAACATTTTGCTGTCTGAACCTAAAAAACTCCTTGGACTCCTTCAGTTTAGAGTCACTGGGTCTCACTTACTTATGCATACACCCACACTGAGTGGGATAGATCTACAGTGTGGAAATAAAACATTAGTAGAAACAAAGTTTAAATATGGTCACAACCACAAGTGATACACAGATTCTTATGGTTTTTTGGCAAGGTCTACCCCACAAAACAGCAAAAATACAGCATATTCCAATAGAGTTAGCATTTTCTGTCAGTTTTCATTATGTTTCCAAACTGTTTGTTGTTGGTGATTTGCCTGGTATTAGATGATGGTAAAATAGGTCAGTATCGCTGGCACACTTGATTAACGAAGTCTACAGCACAGATATCATTTCAGTTTCTAAATACCTGACCTTAATACCTGACATCTTGAGTGAGATGTAATGCTGGCAGGTGTGTGTTCAGTCACACTTAAGAGCACAGTGTCTGTTTTTCTGGGAAAAAACGTCCTCTGGGGTAAAGCATCACAGGCTGACAGGGCAGCCAAGTTGTTAAACTTGATTGTTGAATGTAGTTTACTGACATCACCTTTGAGGATTTCTTGGTATTCAAGTACAGACATCACCTTTGAGGACTTCTTGGTATTGAACTTATTAAATGATATATTGCTGTAGCTGGCTGGCTGTCACGTGGACCTGTCACAATGCAACGCAAACGCAAACTCCTTTCCTCTGTGTCAGATGAACCACAGAGGAGAAAACCTACAGAGTCTCAGGGAGTGGTGAGACAACTCTGAGCAGCTTGGCAGGGAAACAGCCAACAATCCATGACTTCTGTTGTACAGAGGAGTCATTTTCACATCAGGAGTAACAAGGAAACAATTTTGGAGATTTTAGACCTTTTAAACAACCTCTTCAATATATTTAAATTCAAAAGATTTTGGACATAATGATTTTATTTTTGAGTAATTGTTCCTGTCCCATCATAATGGACCAGAACGCTCAGGACCATTATGATGTACTTAGTGGGTAGCTGAATCCTAAAAGACAGGACACTTGGAGGGACAACAAACATACACATTTATGATCCTTTTAAATAAATAAATGGAGTTTGAACTTGACAAACACCCAGCATCTCTCTGCACAAATTCAACTTGACAAGGTCTAATCAGCCAGAATAACTGAAAACACCTGTGTGGGTGTGCAGGACCTGTCCTACTGAAGGCGTTTTAGGTACATTTGTGTATCATGATCCTATCATAAAGAGATTAAGTTAAGTGGAGCTCATGTAAACACCATACTCTGATTGTTACACAAACATCAGGAGTTCTCAGTATATTTGGACACAAAGCATCTGCTTGATGACATATGCCAAAGATGTTTCGATGTTACGAACCCTGATTCCTAGTGTCTTTCTGTGGGAAAATCTGTGGACATGCTATACTCTGTCCCCAGTTTGCAAACTTGCGCTCCCTCTGATACACATGGGGTTCTTTCCATTTGGCTAATTAGGCTCCTTGCTTTCCTCATGTGCGTCTCTTCCTCAGTTGCACAGCAGAAACATTTGGATAGGCAACTTCATTTTTCCTGAATGATTGTAGGGGTGTTGCTATCTGGTAAAACCTTCAGATAGGATACACCTGTGTGTTTCTTCACTCCAAGCTCCTCTGGAAGCCCCCTCTCTCCTCTAAGACACATTTTAGGGATTAGAACATCCTCGATGATTGTGGGCCTCAGTCGATTTCTGGGTCACAAGCTGGAGGATGGAGGAGTGAGGATGCGAATAAGCACTAATGGTGTCTCATGGCTTTGTTCTTTGTTCCACCTTCCGGGTTGAGCTTAACCACAAGGACTATCACTACTTTCACACCTGTAGTTCTTTTGGTCTGGACCAAGATAACAATAATACTGATTGTTGCATTTTAGTTCTGGTCCGGTTCATTTTAACGCTGGCTTTTTTACAAACAATCCAAGAGGAGTAAACATGAAGTTATGCAGGCTGACAGGTGCTCAGAGTCTCCCACCATAGTTTATAGTTGCCAACAATATTATTTTTGCACCATGTTTGCTTTCAGTTTTACCAGTATCTCACACAGAGTAAGTGTCAGGTTTAGCCACAAGAATTCACACCTGCAAACACAGACAACTGTGCTCTTCAGAATGGAAACCCAGCCAGAGGAACCAGTGGTGGGAAAATCAAACTTTGAATGAATGAATCCAGCCCTTTTTTTCAGAAAGTAGCCTTAAAAACTCAAAACAGTTTTATTGCACAAAGACGTTCACAACTACATACAATGGTTGCATCACAAACAGATCAGGTTTTGGGGTTGAACACTGGAGGAAAACTGACGTTAAGTAAGATGGAGGGCGTCTTCAGTAATTCATCTAATTCCGTTTTACAGCATGGAAATGGAATTATTAAAAGAACGGTACCATAAACAAACCATGTAATCATCTCGGTATTGTGTGTAACTCTAATAAGTGCATGTAAATGTAGCAGCTGCCTGAGGGAAGAACTGTGCCTGAGACAATGCACTTACATGTTTGAACAAACGCTGGCAAAGAGCAAATTTGTTTGATTGCTGTCCGCACGCACCATCAGCAGCAAGCAGAGCACTTCCTCCCTTTGCATCACACACAGCATTCCAAGCTTCACTGAAGAATCCTGATTGGTTGAAGCAAACTAAACTTAACCAAAGCAAACTATTAAACTGTTGTTGTGTTTTGGCAACCACAACCAAACCATGATCAAGTACAAAGTACATTAGCCGCAGGGCAGTGTGTGGTTTCGAGTGAAACGTCCACATTCAGATGTGAACATGTGCAGTCAGAGCTGTGTGTCAGAGTTTATCAAACAGGTTCTTTAAGAGCTGAAATACAGACTGTAAGCACTGAATTCAACAAGTGAGAAGCAAAATGCTTTGTGGAAACTCAAAAAACAGATAATAGGATGAAAAGAAAAGTAGTTGCATAAGGATGTTGAGGCCATTTAGCTTTAACAGACTAAGCAAAAAGACAGCAGCCTCTTTCCTGATTATGGTTTTTAGGTTGCCGTGGATTATCACCCACACATGTTGGAAATATGGCAAGATAAATGTCAAAGCACAAATATATGCAGGTGATGTTGCTGTTCCAACAGGGGATTATATTCTGTAGGCGTAGACGCAGGATGGGAGACATTTCGATGGTTGCCACTTTAACCTCCTGACATCTCTTCTCTCTTTCTTCGAGGAAAAAACCTGAAAGGCTTTGGGACTGGTTGAGGCATGACAGAAACACTGAGCAGCTTGGCAGAAAACAACAAACAAACCAATCCATCCGTGTTTGTTTATGGGACAGACTGTTCCCAATAACTGAAAGTGATGTGATTTGGAGATGAAAAAGAATGGCATCAGTCCTATTAAGGTATTTTAATATTTCTTTAAACAGATGTTAAATCAGAAATGAGAGATTGTACTATTCCAGAGAGTTTGTCTTCACAAAGGGATGTGATTACACTTCATAGGAAGCATTGAATGCTGTTTAACATGCATCCAGGTTGTAACAGGTCTTTCCCATCTCATCTCTCATCTTAAGCTGTCCGTTTGTGCTGCAGAGCATTCTGTGATTTGATTCCTGGCTTGTCTTCAAACACATATCTTGTTGGGCTGACAGACTGTGACAAATACATGTCAGTCTGATAGATCAGTTTTCAGATACACCAGGAGATTATGAAAAGTTGTATGTAGATAGACAGTAGGGATTTATATTGTTATGTAGAGCAGAAATTCTCCGACTCGGAGGATGTTGAGGACATCACTACACTTTTGCGTGCAGTTTAATTGGAGCAGCAAATCAAAGAAAAAAAGATGAAATTGCTCGCACTTTGCACTTTCTGCTCCTTTCAACAAAACACATCATTTCCTTCAACTTCACATCTTCATTGCATTGACTTAATGGCTTTTGACACCAGGCAGCCTCGCTCTCCCTTATTAAAGCAGAACAGTCAGGCTGAGACTGTGCACAGGTGCATAAACACACAGGTGAAAAACATTTCCTTCGTTTGAGGTTTTATTCAGACAATATATAATGATGAACCAAAACTGAGTTATGCAAGTGACTTTTAAAAAAAAGGAATCCTTGTGACTGAAGAATAAATCAATGTTTTGCATCAGAAAATGGGGCCAGTTAATAGAAATAAATAATTGAATGTCCCTGATGAAGACCTATGTCGGTCGCAACACGTTGTTTTAAATACACATTGCCATGTAAAATACCAAACCTGCTATGGCAAGCCCTTTTAACATTTAATCAGTTGCAGTAATATCAATTGTAGATATCAACAATTGCTTTTTGGCTAGTTAGAATTGCAAGCCAACATATCCATAATGTAATTTTGACACGTAACAATTTTAATTAAAGATATCTACAATTCATTTCACACTAGTCAAAATGTAAATTTGTGATATTAACCATTCATTTCTTACTAGTGGAAATGTTAATTGTAGATATCAGTAACTTAATTACAACTAGTCAACTTTTACATTGACTTCTATTCAAACTCAATTACAGATATCTATAATTCAATTTTGACATGTTACAATTCCAAGTCGACATATCCACAATGTAATTTTAACTAGTTATAATTCTAATTAATGATATCTACAACTCAATTCTCACTAGTCAAAATGTTAATGATATCAACAATTCAGTTCTCACTAGTGGAAATGTCAATTGTTGATATCAACAATTCAATTCTTACTAGTGGCAATGTTCATTATAGATATCTACAATTGTTCTTACATTACAGATATCATTAATGGAATTGTAGATATCTAAAATTCAATTCTGACTAGTCAAAATTAAATTATTGATATGTTCACTTGGAATTGTAACTAGTAAGAATGTAATTTCAGATATCTAGAATTGCCTTTTAGATATCTGTGTATGTCATTGTAGATATCTTCAACGACATACACACATATCCGAAATGAATATGGTAATTTGGGCTACATATCCGAAATGCATATGGTAATTTGGGCGAATGATCCGCCCTACTCTGCTTCTGATTGGCTTACCTGCAACGAGTACTGGCCAATCAGAGGCAGAGTAGGGTGGGTCATGAGTTCGCCATCCTAGGAAAGAGAAATCTTCTCACCGAGCTAATTTGGCGGTGACGAGCGAAAATGGAGAGAGAAGGAATTATTAATACAGAGACGGCAGTTTCTGCATTTGACAAAATTTTTAAGTTTAAATGGCGGTTGGTAAACCAATTTATAGGTGCATTACCGCCATTTACTGGAATGGACTGTGGAGCAGTAGATGTGTTGCCAACGTGTTTTCACAAAGTATTAGCATTTGTTGAATATTCATGAGGTAGACATAGCCTATTTAAAAGTCGACCAATAGCTTTGTGGTACTTGATGATATGACGCCCACATATCCGAAATGGTTTGATGATATGTCGGACATATCAGAAATGCAACTGTAGATATCTGAAATGGGAAATTACATTTCGACTAGTCACAATCCTTTTTCGACATGTCAAAATTAAATTGTAGATATCTGTAATTCTTATTCTTACTAGTGACAAAGGAATTACTGATATCTATAACTAAATTAAAGATATCTGTAAATCAGTGACTAGTCATGACTGAGTTAGTACTGATTAAATGTTAAAAGGGCTTGCCATAAACCTGCACACATTTTCTTGGTCTCATCAGGGATGGAGAGGGTTGAAAATAGGAGCTTGTGTCTCTTCATACACACTGACCCAAAACTTCAAGATGTGTACTTCTCTTGAAACATAATGTGGATTAGGAAGAAACTACTACTAAATAATTAGATTTTACTACTGGAAGATTTGCGGCTGCAGTAGTGGAAGCAATCCAACGAAACACCAAACCGCTGTCTCAGTTTCTGAAAAGTTGATGCTTTAGAGATGACTGGTTTTCACCTGAGGGAGATAATATGAGAAAAAAACTGCTGTGGTTTTTGTGGTATTTAGAAGAAGAGTTTGGAAAAGTTCAAACTGTTCTCAGATTTCAGTCATCAGATGGTGTGAATATCAGACTGTCGAGCACTAATTGGGAGCATTAAAGTTTTGTGTTTCAGCCACAGAGCGGCTGCTGTGCCACCAGAGGTTGACTGTCGCAGGATGTCAGAGAGGAGTTTTCCACTCACCCTTGCTCTCACTCGGGCAACATTTTTCTGTGTCTGTTTAGTGGGTGTCGGCAGTGACTTCATCACTGACGTCTGCAGGCCTCTGTTAGCACGCTGACTCAGGCTGAGCAATGTGCTCACACGCGCCTGCAGACAATGCACGAAAGATTTGGATTGGTTACGCATGTGGAGGAAATGACAGGTCAGACAGAGAGAGAGACGCACATTCATAATGTAATAATAATATTCATATATAATAATATATAATAATATAATCCATATATAATAATAATGCATAATACTTAACACAGTATTTGTACAGTGCCTTTCATGTACATCATGTACAGGTCTGCAGTTTCAGCAGTTTTAGAGACCAGTAATGGTCCCATCAGTCCAGTCTGATCTATGTTAAGTTCAAGTATAGGGAAAGGATCCCCTTCATCAGGAGTCTCTGCTCCAGTGTTGTAATCCTGCAGCATCTCCAGTTCCTCATTAGTCTTTTAATCCACTTGTTTAAGACGTCTCGGGTGCAATGATTTGACCTCAGACCAAGAAGAGAAGCCACTGGACCTGTGTCTAAGCTACTCACATTCAGATTCCAATTTTAATTTGGCTCAAATTACTTTAATCGATTATGGAACCCATTCTGCTCTATGGTAGTTAAGTAACAAACAAACAAATTTTAAATTCTGAGCAATGAGATAAGCATCTAACTGAAAATGCATACTGAATTTTGTAAAAGCATCTTGCAGATGCACAGGACATCTGCAGAAGTGCCCTCAACCTCCTATAAATGCATTATTTTTTTTGAAGTATTTTGATTGATACAGATGAGTGAAAGAGAGGGGGCGATGTGTGCGCAGTTTGGTTTGTCATTACTCAGTTTAGTTTGTTTTCTCTGAGATTATAGCAACAAAAGCTCCGATATGGTGTGACCTTTGACCAGGTTCATTCTCACAGTTACTGTATGAGACTGTGACGGATGGATGCTAGAGCTAACCGACTGTCCAAACACCGACGTTCATGTCTATACACTCTCTGTCATGGCAACACACATTTGCTTTTGTCACTTGTGAGAACATTGTATTGGCCTGCATTCATTTTAAAAAGGTTTACTCATACCTTAACCATAACTACTACCTTAAAGGGGCAGTGCACTGATTTTACACGTCAAAGTCTCCGACTGAATCGTCGTTGGTCAAGTTGAATCTTTGGTAATGTAGGCGCCAGGTTTAGCCAAGGATGAAGAATGAAGAAGATATCTCTGGTTCTGCTGCATCAAATTTAATCTTTTGTTATAGGAGTGCAATGCTAAATCAGCAGAAATGTACACCAAAACCAGGTCTGATAAAATAAAGAGTAACTTTGTGGGAAGTGGAGAGCAGCTTTTTGTCCCCAGAAGGTAGATGAGTCATCATATCAACGCACCAACATGACATTAAATGGATTAATATTCAAACTTTATTTTTCTTAGATTAAAATGTCGTGGTTTCATCTGGAACACATTAACCCATGAGCATGAGCTGAATGCAAACCATCATATGTGAGTGGACATTGAGATTAATGAATCAACAGAAAATCACCTCAGAGAGTATATAAACTGTTGATCAGCTGTAGAGGACAAGGATTAGATGACAAGAAAAGGGCATGTGTGTGAATTTCAGTTCATGTATTGTGTGTAATGTATACAGCTACTCCCTTCTGTTTATAGTTATTTGTGTACAGAAGAGGAGCAGCATTCACATCACATGATTTTTATCTGATAGTTTTTGTTTAAAGAAATTAAAGACATGTCTTTTTATTCTGGCTTTAGATTCTGTGTTATCAAACCTGAACAGCTTCTGTGTTTTTATTCTCTGTTACAGTATTTCTATCCATTTTTTCTGATTAATTCTACATTTCCTTCCTCCTCCTGCCTGATGGGGGCAGACTAAAGGAAGGGTTCGCTGGATTTAAGCCATCTGTGGTTTTCAGCTGTCAAATGGAAATAGAAAAATGTAGAGCAGCACCAAGTTTCCATCATACAACAGCATCTTGCACGTCCGAATCCCCTCAAAACAACAATATATGTGCACAGATACCTTTCACTCAAGCTAACACAGCTAAATTAATATTTGCAGTGGGCACAAACAAACAAAACACAAACAAAACACAATACTTTCACATTTTTCAACCTTCTCTCTATTAGTTGGAGGAGACCAAAGATGAGAAAAAGTGCAGCTTTCCAAGTGAATCACAATGACGTGAAAATTTGAATTTGTGCCTTTTTAGATGGAAATTCACATCACATCCTGTGTGAACACAGCCTGTGGGTTTGACTGCTGTTCAGTGGCCTGCTCATCACATATCAGTGGGTCACATCTCCCTCTGCTGGACGAAAAAGAGCATTTTGTTTTAAAGAGAGACAAAAAAAAAAAGAAGAAAAATGCAATAATGCAATAAAACAACTGAAACATGAAACGGTGAAACACACTGAACACTGACACATTTAGCAGGAGTTAGAAGCTACTTTGAAGGATTTAATTTCTGGGAAAATGGAGCTATGAACCTTTTGATTCCAGAAGGATAAGGTGAAACTTATAAGTAGATTGATCATGTGAAAAGGATGATGTAAATTAGGAACTATTTCTTAGGTAGAAAGCACTTTCAATTGGTTGGCATTGTGTGCTGTGGATTATCCAGTATAACTGGGTACACTAAGTAATACACGAAGTTGAAATGATAATGAAACTGGAGTAACCTTGTCAAGGTAAATGACCATTGCTAATAACGTACTTGCTGTTGGATATATTGTATGCCATTTTCAGTAAAGAAACATCTAAATATCACAATATTAAACGTGTGTTTTCTGTTTTAAAAAAGTAACGTTACAAACTTAGGAAGATAGCAAGTCACCCATCTTTTACTTGAGTGGTTACGTCTCCAGTCTGATCTTGAGCGCACAGCTGATTTGTTTACATGACGTAACAGAAGTGCATATTTAGACAGAGAGCGTCTGATGAAGCAGAACAGTCAATGACAGATATCTCAAAACCTGTTCAAATTAAACTATCTAACTAAATATCTGCAATTGCCAGATAACACTAGAGATGAGTGACAAAACATTCTGTAATTTGGGTGAACCGACTGAAACTCATCCAGTCATCCAGCCTCCTACAGATGATTTCAGAAATCATCGTTACTGACGTTGTATTACGATGTCAACCTGGGTTGGTCTGTTTATTCTATTCTGTCATTGTTAAGCCACTATAATGCATATTGATGATCCCAAAACATGCACACGCGCACACACAGCCTTCACAGGTTGAGGTGATGAGGTGTCAGATTTCCTCTTGCAACAAGGTCCTACGGTAAACAGATGTGAGCAGACCAAGATAGATCAATGCGTGGGGGGGGGGGGATCTGAGATAATCAGAGCTGCCTAATGACCCCTCCAGAGAGACCTCAGCTAATCCCCTGCACCTCTGGGACTGCTTCCCCACTTCCAGCCAGCTCTCATTGGGATGCATTTGGTTCTGGTCTGGTGAGGGATGGGTGGGTGGGGTTTTGAGAGTAGAGTGCTGGTGCAGGTCAAAGGGGCTTCAGAGGAGATGGGTGTGTGGACGGGTGAGAGATGTGTGGGTGTGTGGACGGGTGAGAGGTGTGTGTGTGTCTCTGTGGATGCATTCACTGCAGACCTATTTTTCAGGGTTTAAGTGTTCAAATTGATTTCCAACCTTTCAAAGCAGCGATTGGCTGATTTAAAAAGGGAATCTATTATAGTAAAGTGGGCATTTTGTCACCTTTTTAAATTCTGGTCAAAGTTCAGTGATTGTTGCATGGTACTTCATCTGTGAGCAGGGACCATTTTGAAAACTCTGTGCATTCAAGAACCTACCGACATTTGACTGTTTCAGAGTCAGCTGCTGAACAGCAACTTACTTAAGGCAATTTCAAATTATCCTTTTTACCATGTCCATGCTTGCTTATCGTTTGTCCTCCACAGTAGGTTAAGATTTGCAACAACATAACTTATCAATACAATGTTTCTTTGGTTTTTTGGCAGATAACTGTTCTTGCTCTTCTTAACATTCCTGAATCAGAATCAGATTCATTTCCAAGTAGGTTTTCACAGAAGGAATTTGCTTTGGTGTATTGGTGCATAAATATATACAGATATATAAAATAAAGCCATTCAAAAGCAAGTACTGTAAAAAGCAAGTCAAGAACACAAACATAAGAGAGATTTGCAATAAGAAATGTGAAGAAATATAAAAGAAAAAACTGTACAATAATGAAAAAGCTCAACAGTAAATTAACAGTGTCTCAATTCAGATACTTCCGTTAGTACACTTCCATGCAGTACACTATGTACTTACTTGCAGAGTGCGTGAATTTTGACAGTGTCACGGTGGGCCATGTAGGCAGCAGGGGAAGGATCCAAATGCAGAGAGGCAGGGAGACTGAAGGAACTCAAAGATTTATTAACTTACAAGGCTCAGGTACTGACACGCAGGGAAACACCCGGAACACAACACGAAGAGACAACCAGGAACATCACAATTCACACATCAATGACTCAACAAAGAACAAAAGCAGAGGACCGGTGTATATATAGGGGAGGACAAAATGAGGGAAACAGAAACAGGTGAGTAACGAGACTCAGGTGAGGGAATGAGACACAAGGACAGGAAGTAAATAATACACAAAAGACAAGAGCTGGGAACTTCAAAATAAAACAGGAAACACAAGAGCAACAACACAGTCCACACAAGAGTCCTTTGTGGACCATGATACAGTGTAGTGTTGTCTCAATACGAACACGGCTGTTGTGCACTTACCGGAAATGACGATCGCAACATTTGACCGCTTCTTCTTCGCCTTTTTTTTAATGCCAAATTTGCAACCTGGCGGAGCATTATCTCCAACATTTCAACACAATTCTCGCCCGCCAAGATATCTGCCGGCTTGTTTTCTCACTTGACTTCAATTTAATTTTCTTAAAAATTAAATAAAAATGAAGGTACTTTTACTTTCAGTGTGGTGTTCACCGTAGCAATCGCAATCAGCCATTTTCACAGGTTGGTGGTCACTTCTCTTCCGCTACGTAGCCAAGATGGCGACCATTGAGGGTGAGAAGTGTCCATTTTTCCACACTCAACTTTTTGACCTGTGTGTGTCAGCATGAACACACTTATGCACTCAAAATAGCAAGTGTAAGTACGGAAGAACGCGAGTTGAGACACAGAAAAACTAAATTAACAAATTGCAAAACAGTCACAACACAGCTGTAATAAAAGAGTATCTATGCTCTGACAAGGGCATTAGGAGAGTAGATTAAAGGTGCCTTTCAAATTTTGCTTGGTCACAGATCTGACAAAAGATCTGTGACACCCATCTGAAACCAAGTGCTGGTGGAAGAACGCAGCAGTTGTGTGAGGTTTGTGATTTCAACATGCATTTTGTCAGGTCAATGTTTCAGATCACTTTGAGACCATGAGACATCGTAATATGAGGTGTAAGCACATGCATATCCTCTCTGGCCCCAAATTTCACACTTATACTCACAATGTGAACTGTGTGTGTGTGTGTGTGTGTGTGTGAGATCTGATGAGGTGATGATTACATGAGTGACCCTCAGGGCTGCTCTGTGATGCAGGAAAAGGCTGAGCTAAAGGGATTTCAGGCTTAGAGGCTTTATGTGTGTGTGTGTGTTTGTGTATGTATATGTAACTGTATGTTGAATTATTGAACTGCACATTAAATGTGTCTTATTCAGCAAGAAAGGTGCTATATATATATATATATATATATATATATATATAATATATATATATATATTATAGAGCACCACTGCACCAATACAGGCTAATTCCTAAATCCAAAATATATTCTCTCTCTCTCTCTCTCTCTCTCTCTCTCTCTCTCTCTCTCTCTCTCTCTCTGTGTGTGTGTGTGTGTTTACCCTCCACTCTTGCCTTCACCCCTTAACCTCCGCTGAGGCTCATATCCTGACAAAAGAGTGGATTTGAATTTGAGATGCAGTACATGAACCCTGTTGAATGAATGAATGAATGAATGAATGACTATAAAGGAGCCCATACATCCTTGAGAACAAGAAAAGGTTTTGCATGAAAAGTTAATCATTACAAGGACAAAAAGAAAAAAAATAATGAAATAAAAATGTATGTATTGGCAGGGATTTTAAAGTTACAGCCTTCGGACAGTCCTGAAATATGTTTAAAGCCATAAAAGCAGCCATGCAGCCTTTATAGAGGCAAGCTTTGGATCAGGGACCTACTTCAAATATCAACACAATGTTGTTTGACTAATCCATTTTTTTCCCCATACAATGTCAAAAAAGTTCCCAGAGCCCAAGATGAAGTGAACCCCAACAAAACCCCCCAAACATTCAGTTTGCAGTGATTCAGTTTGAACAGATTAAAGTAGCAAAAAAGCTTTAACCAGAGAATGTTTGGATTTTTGTTTCATAAATGACTCAAACGACTAATCAGTTAATCAGCTAATACTTATAGATATACAATACAATACAATAATAATACTGATCGCTGGGAATTGTAGTCTTAAACTATCAATGCATAGATGAATTAATGTGTGTAAAGACACAATCCAATCACATACGGCACATAGTAAAAATGATTTTGAGGTTAATTAATACCATAGATACACATATTTTATCATAAAACATAACAGTCAGTAAAGTTTCATCTATGTGAGGAAGCCTGGACAGATTACATATGTCTTCCTCTTAATGTCCACAGAAAACATAAACAGCACCTGTGATGAAAGAGCTAGACTGGGTGAATCCAGGTAAGTGCTTTGATCTCTGCTTCACCTCTTCAGTCCGCCTCCGTCGGTGTAGATGAAAGGCAAGAGGGTGATTTTAAGACATGTTTGGACGGAGCCTGCAACTCCATGTCAGGAAGGTGATTCTGACAACAGGCATATGTTACATTTGTACTCTTGTCTCTCCCCTCTGTGCTGGTACAACTCTGCCAAAGTATTAAAAGAAACAAACATAATTCTGCCTCTAACAGAAGCTCTCCTGAATTCACACTCACCTCTCCCAGGCTGAAGAAGTGGAAGAAGTGTTTCATCGTCTGACGGAGCTGACATGATCAGCCATAACATCACCTTAGGCTACCATCAGCTTCAATGTAGATCACCTGCCAGCAGAGAGCAGAGGTGGGCCGCTCATGTAGAGAGGAAACTGACTTGAATGTGTAAGAGGCCCAACTCACCGCCAGGTGGCAGTAGAAGTCAGAGTTCACAGTCGTCCTCTGGTTGCCAGTCAACACAGTTTCCTCTACTTGGCAGAGAGCCATATTTATATTAGGGACAAGTTATTCTGAGCTAATTTGCACCTGATGTTCACTTAATGAAGACAGAGACAGACAGAAGGGCCCTGTGAGAGCAAATCTCCTGACATGATGAAGAAATGATACCACCGCCCAGTAATTAAGACGCAAGCATTTACACAGAAACACGCCAGACAAACCCGCACGCATGTACATATACATGCACGCACAAACCGCTAATGAGCTCAACAACCTGTTCTAATCAAAACATCATCAAGCAAATTAACAGGAGAATCTGTCACTTGCAAATGCCTTGAGGTTGTTTTTTTTCTCGTGATAGTTAGATAATTTGGTGATGTTGTTTGACTATTACTGTGTATATGTGTATTTGGTACTTTTGTAGGTACTTCCATGTCAGGTAAACTTAATTCACATGGTGCTTTAAAGACAACACAGTTCATTCAAAGTGTTTTACAGATAAAAGTATGTTTATCATGTTTAATAGGATGGAGGGGGGAGCTCTGTTTGAAAGATGTAAAAATGTATTTGACTTTTTTACCTTGTCAACTAATTTCATGTAATAATAAACACGTTTTATGATGTATTTTGGAATCATACTTTTATTTCCTGGCAAGATTATGCAGCTTTTTTAACATTTCTCTTCTGTTATATAAAACTTTTTTCAGTTACGACATTTGTCAAGATATCCTGCTCATTGAAATGCTCAGCAGGTAAAGACTTGTTATCTTGTTTAGTTACATTTTGACAGACAAACTGATGGAAACACTGGTGGAGAACAAACCTGTAACATGTTGGTTACAAGACGCCACGCTGCACCTGTCCTCCCATCCTTACCCAGCATTTCATGTCTGGCAAAAAAAACATTAGCTTTTTCTTTAACTTCACTTAATGTTCACTGTATCAAACTAAAACCAAGTCTTAACCCCTCATACAGCCCTCTGAAGAAGAGAGGACCGGACAAAACGTCGTCACTCTCAAGGTCTAAAACTCAAATTAGTCCCCAGAAAGAAAGTACAAAAGCAAGAGAGTTCACGTCCCTACCCTTCTCCAAAAACCAAGTATCAACCCTGAAATTTAACAGTTTATCTTGCCCGGACCAGTTTTTTGTCTCCCAAATGGGAGGTGACACATACAAGCACACACACACACACACAAACACACACACACACACACACACACACACACACACACACACACACACACACACACACACACACACACACACTTGTTCCTATATGGATGCTTTCATCTCCTTTTGTATCACAGTTTTTGTCTTTTGTGGCAATCCTGTTTGTTTATGGTACTCCAGAAATAACCACTAATGAACACCACAGTGTAAACTGAAGCTGTGATTTACAAACCAATAAAAAAGTTAATAATTCCAAGTGTGACTAGATATCCAGTGAACCTTTTTAAATCCACAGTTAAATCCACTGACACTGTTCTTTTATTTTACAGTACACACATGTGACTTCATGAAGGCAATACTGGAATGTAAACAGTGTATTGTGTGGACAGATAAGTGATCAGATAAGTGACAGGATTTCTGCTCAGTCTTGTGTTTTTGGCGATGAAAACATCTCAGTTTGTTTAAACGTCCCACACCTGGATGTAACTGTAGCCAGTATAAGAATACTACATATTGTACCCATTTTCACGGTACTGTAGAATGTCTTTGCAGTTAGAATATAAGAAATCAATGTACTTTACTATTTTGATGGATGTCAATCCAACCATGATGAACAAAGAAAAACAAAATGTTTGTTTCCCCCAAAGCTGTTTAACCATCTTTAATTAATTGAATTTTTGAACCTGTGAGCATCTCATCCATTCTGACACGTCACAGTAGGAAAATCACAGGTGTAAATAATAAAATGAATGATCCTGAAGGTTCACTGTCACACTGTCGTGGCTTACTGGGACACTTGAATAGAATTGAGCCATCGTTAATGTTATTAGTAACACATGTGCCTTTCCTACTATGACAAGCCAAAATGTCTTCTGTGAAAAAGGCCTATTTCTTTTGTGCTGTTCATGGACACTATTGCCCCACAATTCAGTGCACACTCAAAAAATGTCCTATTCTGCCCCTAGTAGTTGGTTTCAGTTGGGGATTCTGTTGCTAATTGCAACCACCATTCGCTTCTCCCTGTATAATAAAACACTCAACAGTGAGCAGTAAATTGATATTTCGGACACTTAGTAATCATCATCACTGACTGTGACTGTTGAGTCGCTCAGCTCAATATTTTACATCTGTAAAATACGCAGCATTGCATTGTGGGATTGCTAGCAGAAAGTACTGTTTTTGTTCCGTTGTAGAATTTGTTCAGGGCACTCCAATAAAATGGCGGAGAGTAAATTTAGTGCCCTATATAAGTAAATAGGGAGTGATTTCGGACACTGTTACATCCAGTCTTCCATCAGATCTGTGACCAAGTAAATATTGACAGGTATCTTTTATCTGTAGCCTACTCCCAAACGCTCTTGTTGGAACATTACTTGTAGGTACTATTATAGCTGTTCTGTGATTGTTGATTTGTGATTTAGTAGAATTTAGTTTTTCTATGATCAACTTACTGCTAACTAAGCACTACACTAGCTGTTTGAGGCTAATGTCTTGCTAATGCAACTGTTGTTGAATTACTGTTAACTGTTATATATTTGCTCTTTTTAGCTTGTGGACTCTGTGTGTGTATTTTAGTTTAATTACAGTGCTGTACTTCCTATGGGGACATAATGGTGATAGCTTCTAGTAAGACGTTCAAAGGCAATTTGCTGTTTTCAACCTTTATTGGAAGTGTGTTTTGCTTGCTGCATAGCTGTGCACCTACACGCATAGAGACAGCAGAAGAGTTCCAGCTAAACACATTCAAACACTTCATACTCAAAATCTGCTTAAATTATATATACAGTAGTATGGAATTGGGACACAGGTGATAGATACTAACCCAAAAGAAGACAAAACATCACATTATCACATGCTGACTGTAATATTGGATCTTTCAAATCACAACATGAATGCAGTTCTCAGCCAATGTTAAAATATGTCAAACATTTGATCCACAGTGAATCATGTCTGAGTAAAGCGATCTTACTATTAAATATACACCCGTTGTATTGGAGGAATTCATCTCACTTTGAACCTCGTAACTGATCCAGTCTGATAACTCCACCACAGAGCTGTAAGCCGACCCACCGCTGCTGCTAAGAAAAACAGAATAATCCAGATCTGCTGTGATTGCAGCAGAATATAATGTTTCCAAACTCGCCCTCAGTGTTTCTGCCATGCAGTGTGAATAAGCCGCCCTTACTGACTCTGTGGTTCATTAGTATAAAGGTTTATGAAAAGGCTTCATTAAAATTGCATCCAGCATTTCAGTGCCTGTAATGAAAGTTAGTGCGAGTGTCAAAACCTCTCCCGTTTACCAAACTCACCCAGCGCTGTGCTGCTGGAGATTCATACATCATGTGGTCTGAATCCTGGACTCGCTGCTTACAGCATCATTTATCCAAATAAAGACAGCATTGTTCAGCAACTTCTGCATACTCATGAAGTGTCGCTTTTATTTCGTCCTCTGCTTTGAATGCATCTGAATCTCCCTCCTCTGCTTACTTAAAATCTCTGTAACACTGTTAAAATCCCCACACATTAAAGTAAATAGATGTTAAAATAGAAAGCATATTTGTAAATATGTTACTTTCTTGGTTAAAACTGTTATGAAAATGGTTTAAAAAGGGTGTTTCATAAAGGTTAAAAATACTTTCATAAAAGTCTTAAAAAGGGTAAAGTGTAATAAATAAGTTTAAAAAGGTTTAAAAGATGCAAATGTACATTAAGAGTTCATGGTGATAAGAGGAAGCGCTGATTGAGAATAAGTGTAATACTGGCCATTCATTGGTTGACGGCGTGTGATCCAAGGTACAGACAGGAAGAGAGAGTGAGTGTGGTATTGAGATAAAGTTTGTAATTTTCAGTATCTAAAGACTGTCTGCTCGACATTCTGAAGCTGGATACTCGTTCTGCACCTGGTTTGTGAGCAACTGGAGATATTTCTACTCGAAGTTTCTGTTGTAGTTGCGCACGTGTTTAATTAGCTTGTAAGCTAATTCAGTGTGGATCATTAGCATTCATTAGTAAAATTGAATGGACTCTTAGTCACTGCATAGCTAACCCAGCTAATGCTATTGGCTGTGATTCATCGTTTTCAACGCGGAAACCCTGAGGATTTATCTGAAACGCTACAAGATTGTGCAACAAGTCATCACTCGGACGCTGTTGCTTGCTGCCTGGGAGAGACCACACCGCCCTTGGATACCTGTTTGCCGCCATATCGTACACCGGAGCGCCGACAGCACACCTGCCTGCAGCATCATCCTTCTCCAGAGGCTCTGACCTGGTAAACTGTTGCCGTTGTGACTTGACTTTCACATCAAGGTAATATCTTTATTTTTTCCACTGCTCTGGGGACTGAGCAGATACATAGTGTGGATTTCCTCGCTCTCAAGCATCAGGCCTGCAACAAGGGGTTTCTTTTGGTTCTGCCGTCTGGGTGTGTGTGTGTGTGTGTGTGTGTGTGTGCATGCATGCATGTGTTTGAGTGTGGGCCCACTAAGTTAGGATTTGAGTTTGTTTGAAGAGACGGTGACACAGGATTTAACTATTTTACCTGCTACAGTTAAAGGGTAATTTTGTGAAACTAAAAGTGAAAATAAGAGTGAATTTGTTATTGTTGTTGTTTTTTTGTAAAAAAGCTAGTAGTTTCTGTTTTGTTTGCACTCAAGCCTCAGTAAATAATTGAGATTTATGATTTCTAAAACTGTGTTTGGTGTAATATTTACCTCAGTTTGTCACAAATACTTGAGTTAAAGGTCAATTTAGCCAAATTCTATCGTTAAGGCTGCTCATTAGAAAAATATTAAAGTAACCCAAGACAATTAACAGTATTGTAAATTACGAGAGAAGCAGATATATTATTTGGAGTATTTTATTACACGAACTCAGGGCCCCTCTCTGATTTAATGGGGAGAAGTGGGCTACATCTCACATACAGTATATTGTTGCCTTGAAAAAATGATTAGGTTTGATGTTATTTACTTCGTGCTTCACTGTGGCTTGTTCTGATTCTCACAGATTTTAATATATATATATATATATATATATATATTCAAAATACACAGATAACTACCCCCATTTTTAAATAAAAAACCCCGACAATGATAAACATGGGGTACAAATCCCATGTTGAATTCATTATTTTCCACAAGGGCCATAGCTGGAATAAGCAATTCTGACTTAGTCAAATCAAGTGGGTGTCTTTCAAAGTTATTGTGTTTTTAGTACAATATTCCCTCTTTGTGTTATTATCCCTCTACCGAAGCTCAGCTAGGAAAGTATCAGCTGTGACTGAACTATGCTATGCATTTTTGCACAGATTGAGGATTGTATTTTCTCCCCCATCTGTTACATCGAAATGGCCGGATCGCCCTCTCCAAAAATACGTCGTCTGTGCAAGCAGCTTATTACGACCCATATTTCCATTTATTGTTAAGTGGCGACCTCTAGTGGCTGTAGTAATCATAACGGGAGCAAAGCAGAAAGTCAGGTGAGGTAGCATTTAAGAGTGACAAAGTCCGAAGGAGGACAGGGTGGATGGATGGGTCAAACACAGGACTTTTCACCCAGGAGAACGCTGTTCGTGTCCCGTGTGAAACCAAAAGTCAACGTTGACTTATTTTAACTTACGTAAGTCGCAAGTCACGTGAGGTAACTTAACTTACAACCATACCAAGTAGTTTTGGTTCCTAAACCTAACCAAACTGCGAATGTTTCACAACGTTAACCACGTGTTTATTAATGTTACCATTACGACAAAGCCTGTTGTTGGTACTCTCCATTGGTCATACATGTCGCTTTGGGAGTCATTGACAATCAACCGACATGTTGGAAATGTCTCTTCACAGTATGGACAGGAGGAATGATTACAGCAACCACTAACACTGTTATTGTAACGTACATATGGACATGTCATTTAAGACAGACTTGAAAGCCTATTCTTTAAAAGAGCACTCCACCAATTTAGCATTAGCTCTTATAACGTTATCCGACTCGCAATGGCTTTACACAACTGTTTTTTCGTATGTGCAGTAGAGCTCCCTGAGACCTGTAAACAGACGTTGATGTGTAAAATCGGTGGAGTTCCCCTTTAAGATGCATTCCTTCTAATGGCCACCAAGCTTGTTCGAAAACACTTTGACTGCATTGAAGTAAATGGGAAAACCTCCAACGTCACCTAAAAAATTATATATCATCAGTTGTCCATGTTTTTCAACAGTCTGTGGGTTCAGGGAAACATTTCCCAAAACAATTACTCATTTGATTAATACTTTACAGAGTAATTATTTCTGTTTCTGTCCATTGGAACCTTTATGCTATGGGCCAATGGAATCTCCTGTTCTCCTAAAATGTTTTACCTTTTAAAGTGAAAAATCAGTTTAACTTCCAGTGTAGATGATGGTCTGTATGTGCTGTGTTCATTAGTTCAGGGGTCTGAGTGGTAGCAGTCACTCCAGGTCCATCATCACTAATCCTCGCTCGTTCTCTTTCCTGTTCTAATTGCCCGAATAGTCCTACTGATGCCGCCCATTAGTATAATATCCATTAGTCTGCCTTTCCTTCCCCCAGACCACCACTCCCTGCCTTTACTACACCTCTGAGACACACACACACTTATAGGCAAAGCATAACACACAGACATGTACAGAGGCTTGCAACGAACATGTACAAGCACAGAAACAGTGTTTCATGGTGTTTTTTTTTAAATTCATCACCAACCAACTCTTATTTTAATCCCTTCAGCAGAGCCTTGATCTATCAGCCCCGACTTCACACTTTTCCACACACAAACAAGCATACGAGCATTCTGCGATTCCTCTTCCACAGAAGTAACGAGCTAATGTGGTGTTCCTCTGCAAGCCTCTGGGTAAGAGCTCATCTCTCTGCAAACATGCTTTTACGAGAGCGGAGAAATGGAAAATGGGAAAATTATTTATCTCACTAACCCTTCAGGAGTGTAATAAAACCTTTCCTTTTCCTTACTAACGGGGTCGCTCTCTAACGCTTTCCAAAATAAGGCCATCGTGCAAAGTAGGAAACTCATATCTGGCAAAGAGGCTTCAGACCCTCCAGAGATGAATGAAAAAACTTTCTCCAGAGTGATCTGTCTGCTCATTTCTTTTAATCTATTCAGATAACAATCTGTGACATTATCAAGTTCCACTCCCCAGTTCATTAACGCTTTTTCATTAGTTGTTTTTATTGCAAAGACACTAGGCGTCATTCACAAATGTTTTCTCTTAACAGGTAAGTTACAGAAACTCCAAGAGAGAAAAATGTCATAGTCCCGCCTACTGTTTGATTGACAGGTGATCATGAGAATGAGAACTTGCTATCCAACCTCTTAATACTATGTCCATGAAAATACTCGTTCCTGATTGGCTGGCTGGTGTCCATTAAAATCATGTAAATCTTTTACAGTGTACGAATTAAGGCAGATTTTAACCCCAAATTGGTCGACAGTTGGAAGGATTTCTCGCAGGTCAGAAATTTTGGTCAGCTACCTTGCAGGTTGAGCAGTTCCACAGTCCGATTTCCCACACATCTGCTGTTTAAAAATCTGTTAAAAGACAGTCTTGCCCATGACTGCTGTGAGAGAAATAATACAGTAGTAGTAAAATTTGGTAGTCATTTCATTCAGACTGCACTAACCTAACCATGAGTTAACCTGACTACCAGCAACACTTTAAAAAATGGATGAAGATTTGGATACAGCTTCTCTTATGGTCTGTGGTAAGTTGTCCTGGTATGAGCATGATAATACACTCGTGTGTTCTCAGGTGTTTTCATATAAAAAAATGATGCGCTCATTTAATATACAAGGACACCTCATTGTGTATCCTTGCCACATATCGTTGACTCACGTTTAAGTACCTCTTCCCACATCTAATCACAGCTGTGCAATGCCCATCAGCAACCCTCAGATTGTGTCAGCTTGATGTCAAATCTGTGGGCTTTGCATTGTTAATGACAATTTTTTTAGACATTTAGTAAAGTATAAACTAGGCTGAAGAGAATGAGGCAGTGGTGAAAGAAATAGAAGAACAAGAAGGAGAGAGGGAGTAAAAGGAGCTTGAAATGGGAATGGGGGAGAAAACAAAGAAGAGGACAGGAATGAGGGACTTCTGGCATATGATGATGAGGAGAAATCAGAGACTGGACAGACAGAAGCGGAGAAGTGTGGGCATCACTCATCACAGCATCATTATTTCATAGTCTGAGGAGGCAGATCCACATCAAGCTTCCCACAATGTCAAGCAGTCAATCAGCATCAGCCTGCGTGTGTGTGTGTGTGTGTGTGGGTGGTGGTGGTAGTGGGGGGGTGTCAGTGGGACATTTTTAAATTTTCATACAGAGCTATGTTTCTGTCCCTCATTGCTTTGGGGCGATATAGCAGAAGTGCAGGTGGATTACACAAAGTGAAAAAAAAAAGATTAAATATTAAAGTTGTACTCCTTTGATCGACCCGGCGTATTCAGCAAACTGATCCGAAGGAGTTCAAGCCTTTAAAGGTCAGAGGTTGGGACACGTGATGAGAGCACAGACATGGAAGTAGAGCAGAGGGACTTGCTTGCCCCCCCCAACCACCCCACCCCCACCCCCTTAATCTCCATCCTCAGTCTGCAGCCTCGGGGCAGTTCGCTGCAGCAGTTTCAGACAACTGAAGTGCAGCCGCAGTTTCAGCCGTCAGTTGTCGCAGTGGCAAGAGATGTCGTAATCTTAAGAGGTGTCAATCACTGGAGATTAAGGGAGGTCACTTGAGCGGTGGTCAGCTGGGACTCTGCGGTGTCAGGCTGTCGGGGCGATGACACGACTACAACCTGCTCCTCCCTGAACCTGCACTCAGTGTACACGTGTGAACAAACATATGAGCAGATTCAGGCGAAGCAAGCGAACTCCCCTCCAGCATGAAAGACAGAAGATGGCATGAATGATGTATTGTACTGTTACACACTACAAACACACACACACACAGTGCAGGGCAAAAATTGAAGTGAGATGATGAGTGTGCATGTAATGAAGTCTGTCGGCTGCAGAGAGAGGGAATAGAGAGGAGAGAAAAGGGAAAAGCTGATTGACAGATGGCTCAACCCCCAATGTATGCCTTCTTTACTCATAGAAGAAGAATGATAGACTTGTCTGATAAATAAGATTGTATTTCACCTCAAATTTTATTTTTTGTCATGAAACCTTCAGGTAAGTCCAAACTGACAGTGGTGCAGCTATACAGGTTGTTTTAAGTAAACTTACATTAATGTAAACTCCTGAATCTGCATATCTTTTACAGCATGACACTTGCTTATGGAGTGCAGTGATTTAGTGGTACACTTCCATAAAGCTGGGGGACTTGTGAGAGGCAGACTAGAAAACAAATGGCGGCCGAGATATCCTGACTGGTTTGGACATGTTGGATCTGTGTTTCTGTAAGTTTTTGACCCTTTGCTGGTTGGGAGAGTTACAGTCAAGGTGATTTGAACTCACTGGGAAACTCCCTCACCATAAATACTGTAGACAGACAGATAGAAAGACAAGTTGGCAGGCAGAAAAACAAAATTCAGAAAACGGATAAACTAGCAGGCAGATAGATGAGCAGAGACAATCATACTCCTTGTTTCTGACACTGCTGCCATTTTGACGTCTATCTGCCCTAAAGCCTGTCCGCTGGCAGAACATCAACATTTACAAGGTCACAAAAATAACCAAGTAGCTGAACCACACTGCTGTCTGGCACAGAGCACACAAAGAAAAATGATTTAGTTTTACCAAACATGAGCTACATGTACAGCTGCTCAAGCAAACAGAGTGCTTCTCAATCAAGCACTGATAAGTCCATTACTATTATTTTTATTATTAAGCCTTCCCTATCAGGTTTATGTATGTATGTTTATGTCTCCTGTCCACATGTCAAAGTGTCCTTGAGGAAGACAATGAACCCCAAACTGATACCGATGGTTAGGCCAGTGTCTTGCATGGTAGCTCGCTGTATGTGAATGGGTTAATGAGGCACATTGTATATAAATGCAGGTCTTTTTTTCTTTTGCTTTGCAAACCTAATCCTCCACTCAAAGAGCGAGCAAACACCACATTTGCTTTTTAAATCCAGATGCAACCAAATGATTGAAAATGCAAATGGTGTGTTTACATTTTTCAGACACATCCAGTCCTATTACTAATAATATCTCCTCCAGTGAAGTCTGTTTTACTCGTGCAATGTCTGTACACAGATATGAACGATTTCTTCTCAGTGTGTCTGTTTTTGCAGTGCTGGAAAAACAAATGTCCAGTGTGAGACAATGAAGAATGAGCTCAACTGAACTGAACATAGATAATCACTTTTCTTCCTGCGTTCCAAACAAACAAAAATGTTATAATAAGTTAAAACTAGTTCAAGAAAATAAACACAATGCCTCATTCTGGGCAGGTAAAGTTCCTCTAAAACAACTTCTAAAGTCTTATCTTTAATGCAGGTTTTGTATTTACATACCAACTGTCATGATATGATAACATCTTCAGCTATAAAAACACCAATTTACAGATTCAGCTGAACAAGTGAAGGGATAATGTATACGACTGATGATTACGATTTTGTCTACCAACCGTGTCAGACATATAGGTGCTTCTCCATAATATTTGTTTTGTTCTGGCCATGTGATTGATTTAGAGCTTGCTGTGGGAACTGGAGTAGGTGTTGAGGAGATGTGCAGTAGGTTTCTACACAGGAGTTGAAACATTTAAAAACACGTGTGATAAAGCCTTGCTTCACCCTGCAATAAGCCAACAAACAGCAACACACTTTACCAGAAAAGACTCACTTTACAGAAATTTGCATGAGTCACAACAAACATCAATCTGAAAAAACTGTGCTGGTGTTCCAGAGAAGACCGCTTTGAGTGGGTTCCTCTTTCTGGGCTCAGGCGGTGCCACATGACCCCTACACGCTGCAGTCCTGACATGACCTGAGTGCCTTTTCACAGCAGAGATATATATCTCTATAACAGAAAAACTCAATATGAGTCATAAAACTCATGATGACTCACCATATTTGGATAATGTACAACAGTGTCACTTAATGCAACATCTAACCATCAATTACTGGTGACACCTCAACCACAAAACTTAATTATGACCATTTATTGTTCCTCAGGGTTTTCATTTCTGTTTAGATTGTAAATTTTAGTGCCGTCTACCTTCTTCCACCTGAAGCCAATTTCTTTTTCTGTTGCCTGCCCTGAAAAGGGTGTAATGGCACCAACATTTTGTAATTTTTGTATTTATGTCCAAAGGTTTTTAACACACAGCAAATATATGAATGTCCAGGGATATTGTATGCCTTAGAAATATCAAAAATGTTTAAATTGTGTAAAACAAAACAAAACAAAAAAAGCTGGATTTGAAAACTCCTGTTGGTTTCCCTTTTTTAAATTTGCAGTTGGGATGGATATGTTTGGAGTTTTGGCACTTTTTAGCTAACGTGGTTTGTTACACAGAACCATCTGAGAAGTCGTCTTTGGAAACAGTTTGAAAAAGGGCAGGTACTTTCAAAAAATACTTGTCAGGTGATTGGATGAACCATCTGTCTATCAGCGTCTATCACGGGCTAACTTCAACCAATCAGATCAGCGAACCATATGACGTAGTAGGAGAGGCAAAGCCAGTTGGGAGAAGAGCAAAAACATCTTTCCCGTCAAGAAAAGCCTTCAGTTCGTTCTTTGCTCTTCTTTCAGTGAAGGAATACTCTCCAGTTCAGATATAACTGATGCAACGCTAGCAGCAACAGTCGCTTCTCGTTGTCGTCACTTAAACCACGCCCACAGCTGCCAGTAGTTCTTCATAGGATGCTGATTGGTCCGAACCACTGTGGTTTGGCCACAAGCTCATAACTTAAAGCCTGGCAAGATGGATTCTCACGTGATCTTGCATGATCTTGTGTGATCTCGCCTCGCAAGGTATATTTTTAGCCCTAATTTGTCTAAATTTCATGTCAAGTCAAGATCTAAAGTTAAAAGGGAGCACTGTTTAGTATATGCTAAACAGATTTATGGGGGTATGATCACTGAAAATGTTGCATAAATATCGCTGATTCCAGACCAGCAGCAGGGGTATAATGTCAATTTCTGATGTAAAGTGTATCAATTAACTGCAAAGTATAAAGGTTTAATCGGATGTTGAGGGACTTAGATACTGCATCTCCATGTGTTAAACAAATACCCATGCTGTTTGCCTGTTTTGTTGTTGTTTTTGACTTGGCCTCCGTTTGGATCTCAAGTTGAGTTGAATTTTAGTATAAGTTTGTAATAACTGAAGCCTAACATGATTTTATAGTCAACCCTATGTACGTGGATTACTGTGACCAAGAACACTGAGGGTTTTCCTTCACAGTAATCCTTCCCCTTAATGACCCTGCAGCATGAGCTTGCAATTGAAGACATAGGGAGGTAACTCCTCAGTCCTTGCACGTTAGCTTCAGCTAAGTTTTGGAATGTGTTTTTGTATGGAACAAGGATTGTGAAGAAAGGACAGAAATACCTTCAAGACTACAACCCTAATAACCCTCTTTACTCATGGCCCCGGGGCTTGGACTCTGCTCATCATTCACCTGCTGCCGGCACAAATGGCTGGAGGGAGAGACAAAGGGTTGTAGCTGGGGATTTATACAAAACAGCTTGTTTGTCAGGTAACAGTTGCAGAACCAACACCACCCACCTGCTCCCCTCCCAATACCCCATTTCAAAACATAAAGGAGAAGACCTTTATCTATTAACTGTCTCAGGAAAGTCATTTGATCTCAAAAAGTCCTTTTCACCACTTGATGTAGACTTTATATACATTTTGTAAACCCAAATTAACACTTACTACTTTTTACAAGGTCTTAATACTTCATACAGCTCTTAAGATTGGTAGCTTTTTTTTGGGTAGTTTTTTTTTCTTGTTTCATTTTATTTGTCTGTTATTATCAGTCTTATTATTTGTCTTGTATTTTACTATCAGTTAGCAGATATCTCTTTACGTGGTCTCCGTTTTGAACCGACCTCCCAACAGGAGTTATATCAGCCAATTAGTTTTCTTGGCGCCCAGGTCCACATAACACCTTATAGCATGAATACTTCTTTTCTTTTTTGATAATTATGTTTAGGATGATTTGTTTTTGATGTTGCAAGCTCAAGCTCACGTTTTTCAACAATGCTGAAAGGGGCGGCTGCCCAAAATGTCCATGCATGAATAAATCATTCACTCAGATAGATGTCCAGGTGATGATCTTTCATCAATGTGCACAGAGCCAGTGCTACACCAACTTCATATACAGCCTCCAAACAGGTGGAGTCAGTCTGAGGTGGTTGTTTTGCCTCATGTCATACTCTCAGTCAAAGCTTTCATGTGGCAAAATCAAGGAGTAAACAAAAGACAAAGCATGAAAATACTTGGACATAATACAATGTGTTCACATGTGCATGCAGGCCTTAAACCCAAAATATCCATAATATTTATACAGAATCAAAGACTGTGGATATCAGGTGTGTGAGACTGTTCATGAATGAGTCTTAAGTATTTACAATCTGATCTGATTTCAGCCATCTGCACCAGTGTGAAAGTGACCTCAGTCTTGTTTGAAAGGAAAGATTTTTGTGTTCACACTGCTAACAAAAATATTACGTGCAGCCACATTTACTCATAATGTGAACTCAGCCCCACTGAGTCTCTCTGGAAATTGAATTTTTTTCTCCTTCTTTGTAATCACTTTACAGAGCAAAGATAAAAACCAAATGATGAACTCCAAATGACCAACTAGGTGATGTAAATTGATTGTTTGCCCTGCTGTTTCACTGTGTATGTAAATGTGTGCTTGTGTCAGTGCGTGTGTGTGTGTCTTTCTGTCTATGGTTATGTCCCCGTGTGTGTGTGTGTGTGTGTGTGTGTGTGTGTGTGCCCCACAGGGAGTGTGTGCTCTGTGATCCAGGTAATGCAGACCAGAGAGTGAACAGGAGAACAAACCAGAGGCGACCGCTCTGGTCTCATCCATCTTCTCTTCTCTCTCACTGACCTCGTTCATCCCGTCTTAATTTATTGATCGATGACGCTGTGTTGTGTTTGCAGGCCGGTTGTGACAACCTGGTGACAAGACTACACTGGGGACACGGGGTAGTGTGCAGAGAGAGAGAAATGCTGATCCTCAGGGCCCTGTCACACCAGCAGTTTATGAAGGAGAATTTCACACCAAATGAGAAAGTAAATTTAATTTCAGTAGAATCACAATCAGTGGATTTTCTCACAGAGATGAGGTAAATGTATGCTTTTGCAGTGAACTCATCTTAAGCTTTGACATACAGTGTTCACACCATTGATCTTTTAGACAGTGCTGACCTTTGCCAATGTAACAGGAGAACAAGAATACATGGTTAAAGGAGTTCATGGACACCAGACAATAATCCACTGTTTTAATTGCCACTCCAATGCTTTGTTCTTTTTGGCTGATTGGATTCAAACTAAAAAACCCATTATTCATCCCATCTGGAAGACATTTCAGAGGCTTCAGTTCACAATCACTGCAGACATTTCCCTATCGGTCAGTCAATAGTGGTCGCATGCAATCTGCAGCCAACATTTTAGCATGTGGCTCCCCTATTGGCATTCCCCTCAAAAGCAGCATGTGATTATGGGTGTTGACATTCAGAGGGATCAGCCATTGCACTGATAATTAGTAACACTGCACTGATTCAAATGATCCATCATGGCGATGCCTTGCAGATGAAGCCAGTGATTTATCATCATGTGGAATGTCTAAAACATGGTTTCTTAAACTGTGGCCTGAGGACACTAAATGAGACAGGACCATGCTGGTGGAGAGTCTTTAATGAGCTCTGATCCCAACATAGGGAGAAATTCAATGAAAAAGTGAATGGCAAACAAAAAATGTATCAATACCAACTGGGTAAACTGAAGTTTGTAAAGATGCTGTACAACTGGCTTGCTGTTTCTCCCACATTTCAACAACAGAGGACAGATTTTACGATCTGGAATGACAGGCTTGTTAATAAATGCAATTTTAAGTGGTATTCAGGATATTTTGTGTGACTAACAGGCACTTGGATGGATGGACAAGACTAATTCATGTACACACGGACTTCATCAAAATCTGAATGAAGTAGATTTCCTTGTGGTACTGGCAAAAGTAAAGCCACCTCTTTTATTAAAATACTTAGTAGAAGTTAACTCCAAAGTGACTGGTGATTTTGAAATATCGACTGATGAACTGAAGTAATATAATATAATATTTTAAGTGTGGTTCCTTTTGAAAAACAGTGTATACATTATAAATTTCTCTGTACAATTGTTTCAGCGTAGTCCTCAGGGATAATTATGTACAATGTAATTCAGATAATGGTAATAATTTCTGAAATGCGGACATGTAAGTTTATTAATTTGTGGTGTATTTAAAAACTGTACAGTAAACTAAAGTGAATTGTGCTACAGTTTGGGAAGGCAGATCCAGACTGCAAACTGTTTTCATGCATAAACAGATCTCCCTGTTTCTAAAGAGCAAAATAGAAGTTAATCATTGAGCGTCACACACCGTTGAATAATTCCTGTGGGTTAAACAGCTGTGAGGCTTCAGTTGTTCAGCTGTTTTACAGACGGCGACAGACACCAAGCAGAGGGCGTCAGGTCAGTGATAATAGCAGCAGTCGGAGGTTTGTCTGAGAGCGGCAGGACAGAGACAGATGTGGCTGCTGCTATAGATCCACGCTGCATTATCTGCCAGGCCTCAGGCCAAACGACAGGCACTCAGGACACAATAGGAAGCACAGGTACACACGCACGCACACACACACACAGGAACATTTATTTTGTTGCCAGCAGTTATTGATTTCTTCTTGAGTTAAAACATTCTATACAGACATTACAGGTACAGTATTAAGTAATTAGCCGGAGGATGGGATGGGGCAGAAGAAGGAACACACATTTTTTCAATAACAGAAAATGTAAACAGATATTGAACTATAACAGGTAAGAAAATTTGAATGTTCACTAGATATATACTAGTTTTTATAATAGACATATTTAATCTGCACCTGAATACAGATCTGCATCAAATTATAGTGACAGACAGTCAGGGGATATACGAGTTTAACATGCTGGATTAGTTTTAATTCAAGTAAATTCAGAGAAAATAGGATTTTTTTGATTTAGAGAAATACCTCATTTCACAGTGCTATAAAAGACATTTCCTGGATCTTCTCCAAAACATAATCACTTGTATTTTAGCCACTGGCTTAACTTTACATCAAACTTTGACATCAAATGTTTTTTTGAAATATGCTGCTAACAGTTAAACTGACACACATACAGTAACATAATAAAATGGTCCATAAGGCCAAAATCATGTCCACTGACTGTCCTCATACTGTTCTTTTACCTACACTACATATGCTTTCAACCTTTTGAATCTCCCGCCAGCTCAACACAGCCAGGTCATCAGATACACACACCTCAAGTGACACACACACACCCAGGAACAAAGGTCTGACCTGCTAACAATGAATAGCGCCACGCGCCACACAAAGCCGAGGAGATACCAGAGGAGTGTGTCGGTTTGAGCTGTTGCCGTCCCTGTTGTCTTGAAAACAATGACGCCTGGAAGAATGGGTAACTCTGTTGTTCAAATTCAAAGAGATGAAGTGATTTGACAGACAGGGTTAACAGAAAAACCAGGAGTTACCAGAAACCTGGTAAACAAGTGAAAAATATACAGGAACGTTATAACACTATTTCTCTGTGGAGATAGTGCATCTGATAAATATCACTTTATAGTGTCAGAAAAGAACAGATAGATGTGTTTAATAGTTCATTTGTTTAAAGCATGAAATGTTGGTTTAATAGCATTAGATTGGTTGTAATAAAACCTTTAATTAAATACAAGCTGTTCTTCATCTTATTCTTGTTTGTTTTGACAAACACGTTTTAAGGGACACATATTTTCTCCCTGAATGATATTCAGTGGCAATGTTTTTTCTAATGAAGGAAGTGTTACGTTCTTGTGCCGCACAGACGTCGTGAGGAGGAGGTCGGGTTGATGTTGGTCGTACAAAGAGCAGGATTCGCAAGAACAGGGTTCACAGCCTGAGTCCCCCGTATGTGGTTAGGTTTAGGCAACAAAAGCAAGGTTAGGGAAACATCATGATTTCAGTTAAAGGTTAAGTCTGGTGCTTCAAGTCAATTTGGACTTTTGAAATATTAGACCACAATCTTCCCCTAACCTTAACCTGTGAGGGTAAAAAGGAGGAAAAATATTCTGTAAGTGAATGTTTTGCAGACAAATTCATTACAAACATTTTACAGTTCTGCAAATATGTTCTTTCAGAAAGTTTCCTCATTATGTTAATAAAAGATTTAATTCACATGATATTACGTTTATTTCACAATGTATGTGCTGGGAAAATTAGCAGTAAAAAGGAGACGGGATTAGTGGCAAAGAGGGAAGTAGAAGACGACATCATACCACTGCAAAAAATCTTAGTGTGGATAGTTACATGCATTTTGTCTCCTACTGACTTTCCTACTTCTTTTAAACAACATCAAAGAAATCTTTCCCTAACTTTAAGTAAGTAGTCTGGTGTCTCATTGCCTTACACAGCATACGTCATCTTTATTGCAGGGAAAAGGCAAGAGTATTTCTAACACCCAAATATCCCATTGTAGCAGTCACATTTTCAACTATGCATTTTTTCCTTTTATATGACAATGGAAGTTTAATTTCACGTCACTGTCATGTCCATTGTCATCTGAAAGCTTCTGAATCGTTCTGCTTGGATCCATTTGAACAGATGATGAGTGAAAGCAGAATCAATAACCTCAAGAAAATCTTGATATTCAATATTCTATTGTGTGTGTGTGTGTGTGTGTGTGTGTGTGTGTGTGTGTTTGTGCAGTGAAGCCAGCTCTAAGAGGTCCAGACATGAACGTATGGTAACATGGCCGACCCCCAGCGCTGTAACACTTGTAGAGCAGCGTGCTGGCCTGCAGGTCCTATTGTTCTGCTTCCATCAGGCCCAGCAGGGACTGGGCTGCAAGGGTCAAAGGCTGAATCGGCCTTTTAAAAAAGGGGAACTTGTTTTCCAGATGACCGCCAATTAAATACCCCCACCCCCCTTCTTATTTCCTGCCTCAGATGACCTGACAGAAATATGTTGGGTTTTTATTACAGTCAGGACAAAAAGAAAATGGATGAATAATGCAAAATAGGAAAAGCAAAATAAATAAAAGATAGCGGAAGAAAATTTTAAAAAGTATATATTTGTGTTATGGGTGGATTTATAGGCAGATGGCACACTCCAAGAAAGACAGTTTGATGAAAAGGTTTGAAATTAGAACAGACAGAAATAATATTATCAAAAACTTGAGTTATAAAGATATTTTAAGTAGATCAATAACATCATGATGTGGCAGTTCTGTGCTTGTTGATGTTGAACTTGGTTTCACTGTCTGAAATGCTTGTGGGGAAAATGAATGTTAATTAGGGGGTTTGTGGAATACTGACTTTACCATAAAATACTGAAAACTGAAAACAATTACAAAAAGATGTGCCTGGAAACTTGTGTATAATTCACAGAATAGGCTTCAGATGATTCATTATCAGTTTCTGGGACCATTTTTTTCAGTGTGTGTGTCCATAACACCTACTGTACCACTCACCAGGGAGGAGACACCAAACAAGAAAAAAAAAACATCCATTTCAAAAGCAGCGGCTGTTTTCTGCTGCAAGAAGAAGCTGATAACCACCGTTAACAAGATCCTCTTGTCAACAACAACTCAAGTGAAAGAGGAAAAATGGTGAGAAATGTTTCTCACCATTTGAATTGATGATAAAGTACCAGAATCCTTTTATGTAAGTAACAACAAGACTAAGAGTTTACAGCCACACTAGAGGATGTGTGAGGCTGTAATGCTAAATGCTTAATGGTAAACATTCACACCAAAGTCAGTAGGATTCATCTTCTGGGCACCATGCATATCTGTACCAAATTTAATGGCAATCCACCAAGTAGTTGTCAAGATATTTCATCTTCAGGTGACCATCAATGTCTTAATGTCTTAAATATCATGGCCATCAAGTAGCTGTTGAGATATTTTAGTCTGGACCAAAGTGGTGGATCGACTGACCAACCCACAATTCCATCCGTCGTTCCCTGACATCCATCATGTTGTGCCTACAGGAAGAACTGAGGAGGAGGAAGAGCGGAAGAGACAGGAGGTATATGACAGCATCTATAAAACAATACAAAGTCATCATCATCCCCCTCCTCTCCATTTCCTCTCCCTCCCTTCTCACCCCTCAGGGCGCTCTGTAACTCGCCCTCCCATCCTCTTTCTTTCCCTTAATCCCCCCCCCATGATCTTTGAGCTTCATCCTCTGGCAGCTCCTCTTTTAGCCTGGTGTGTCCTGTGGAGGTTAGGTCATAATGGCCATCAGCCAATGAATGCACTGGAATTTGTCTCAGGCAGAGCCAACGCAGGTTAGCTGACTGGCAAATCAGACACTGATTAAAATGTAAACGCTACTAGCTAACCAGTTAACTTGCAAGTAGCAACAATGCTATAATTTGCTTGAATTTTTTGACTAATTTTTTTCACTGGGCTTCAGGATGATCATTTTCATTTTGTAAGCAACAGACCTGAATTCCAACTCGTGTCCACAAGTCTTAGCTGTTGCCATAAACTCAGATAAAGTGCTTTTTAATTTTTTTTAATTATTAATTTGTTCTCAAGCCTTTATTTTTGGCAGTCTGATAACTGACAGTCCACCAGATGTGTTCAAAGGTTTTCATGTGTTCTCATAAAGCTGTTGGTCTGTTTAGCACAATGCTAAGGACAAATTAAAAAGTGCAAATTGGTTTCACTCTATTTTTTATTATTGGTTTCTTTTGCAGTTGGTGGAGTTCTATCATCTGCTGTATAATATCATGCAAATTTCAAGTTTCCCTTGAAAAACATGAAAAGACACAGAGGACAGAGATAATTTAAAGTCATTTGAAGTATAAGAAAGTGGC
This sequence comes from Macquaria australasica, assembly GCA_005408345.1. Taxonomy (NCBI): domain Eukaryota; kingdom Metazoa; phylum Chordata; class Actinopteri; order Centrarchiformes; family Percichthyidae; genus Macquaria; species Macquaria australasica. Next base: position 814,387 of record SEMN01000163.1, read on the forward strand.
AATAATGTAAAGGTAAAACTAGAAAAAAAAGTAAAACATTCAGAAAATCTTTCTATAATTAGTCTTGCAATAAATGTCCCCGCCTGCACTTGAACCCGGGTCAATGCCGTTATGTGTTCTGCATCATCGACTGCTGGTTCATCCAGATGCTCCAGGGTTTGTTTACCTGCACGTAGCTCCGGAGTCAGTAGAATGCTAACTAAATAGCATTAATCAATTGATGGCTAGTTAGCTATTAGTTGGCCACAGGATTCAAATTCCCATTGTAACTGTGTGTGAATCTCATCCCCTGTTGATGCTACATGTGAAATGGGACGCTCCTTTAGCCCCAAAAATTCCTGTGGTCCTCTGGCTCCACCCACTGAGGTTTAAATTAACCAATGAGATTGTTTCTGCCTCCCAGACACATGTCTAACTAACACTCTGATCTGCCACATAAAGACCCAGACAGTGAGGACAGTGTTGTGGCCGGTGGAATGGCCTGTTGAATGTGAGAATGTGTAATGAACAAGAGGCATTCATTATAGATCACACACATCATTTATTCATCCGTCTGCTCTGTCTGTCTGTCTGTAAACACGCCTGTGATGCACAGTGTGTGTGTGTGTGGTTGCTTTGATAGTTTATGTTCTTCTTTTTGAGTGTATTTATTTACATATGTGCATGTGTGGGTCCCCTTCATGTGTTTGTCAAAGGTAATCTTGTTTCTACCTAAGCACTGAACTGCTGCTTGTAAATCAGATTTCTTGAAATCAAAAATATATTTACATTTTTTGGACCAGATTTTCTTACTTTACCTTATTCCTGGTGAGGTGACCAACTGTCAATGAACACACAGTAGTTTATGCTTAAAGGCTGATTAATTCGTATGTCAATATATTTTTTTCAAACTGTTGTTTTTGTCATGAGTACTTTCACACAGAATGTGAATATTACACTGTGAAAAAGCAACATAATTTTTTTCCGGAACGAGGTCGATTTTTCGGAGCTTTTGCACAGCGATTAAAGGCATCAACCAATCACGTTGTGCGGAACAGACCTCATGTCACAACTCCTAATGACAATGGTGGACCTGTTGATTATTTGTGTTTCTCATCACCCTGTATTATCTGACGAAGGACACCAAAATGACGAAGACTGAACTCAAAGACAACGTGTGGAGCAACATCACCGGATGCAGGATAGTGAGCAGCTTATGTAGTTCACTTTTGGATGTAGTAGAGTTGGCAGCAAGGCAACAGTGTCACAGTGGGCTTGGCTCGTCATATTGATCAAATACGTTAGGGTTAGGGTTAGAGGTTTGTAGCTTTTTGCCTGGGCTCTGCACATAGACTACCCAAAGTAACATAAGACAGTGGAGCAGTCTTATGTTATATGAGTGCTCCAGTGACTTATATTTTTTTTTTCTGAAGAATGAGCTGGTGCAATCTATCTATCTATCTATCTATCTATCTATCTATCTATCTATCTATCTATCTATCTATCTATCTATCTATCTATCTATCTATCTATCTATCTATCTATCTATCTATCTATCTATCTATCTATCTATCTATCGCAAACTCACATTGCTGCCAGTATGAATAGTTTTGATGTTGAAGTATTTGCAGGCGAGTATTTCGCATTTTCGTGTTGTTTGTTGGTCACGTCCCCGGTGTGTAAAGGCCTTAAGTGTTAATGCGCAAAATCTAATAATCTGCTGGAGATACATGTAGGCTTTTGGTGTTTAATATTGTCAGTATCCTGAAAACCGTGTGTGTGCTATTATGGTTTTAAAAAACAGAATAGACTCCAGCCTATAATGTAAACCACCTTCCCCCAAAACATGAACTTACCATCTAGGTAGGCAGGTCTGTAAGTTTCTGTGCTCTCTGTTCATACAGTTTTTCTCTCAGTGCTCTCTCGTCTTAATGGCCCCTGAAATGCTGATATCCACAAAACGCATTAATGCTCCTGTGAGTGAGACAGCTTGATGAGTGCCGAGTGCGGGTGATCTATGGATCAAATCTTAGGGAGTCTCTCTCCAAGACGGCAGCACGGTAATTTGTTGTGTTTTGACATGTCAAGATATCAATACGGTGCATTATGCCCGTGCACTTCATTTCAGCCAAACACACCAGGGAATATGAGTTAAAAAAACATAATTTGAGCACAGAAGAGAAAGATCTGAGAATGAGGATTGTGAACTGAAAGTTGTTGGATTAAATACATGCTTTTAGCTTCATGACGTTCATTCTCAGTGACTTCCAGTAAAGGAAGGCGAGTTCAGTTCCTTCCTCAAGGATTCTTCAACACAGTCACAAACGTTGTGTGGATGGTCTGAGAGCTCCAGTGTATTGAACCTGTGTCCTTTGAGTTGCAGGTTGGTCCCTCTATGTAGGTCGTCCTTATTTTGCTGATGTACCTGCGGGACAGAACCATGAAGACAGACATCATGTCAACATGAGATTCCTTGGACTTTATTTTATCCAAACAGGAAAAAATACACTTTAAATACACAGTAAGTCCTCCAAACGAACCTAAAAAGTACCTAGAATGTCATTGCTTTCCAAATTGACCTGAGCGTTTCTGATCTAGCGCCCCTGTCGACAGGACGATGTTGTTTGTCCGTGCCTTCCAAAACTGTTACTGTTTTGTGATCTGCCAGAGCTTGACGATAAAGCGATAGTTTGGCATTTTAGGTAAAATATGTTTTTTGCTTCCTTGTCGAGAGTTAGATGAGAAGACTGATACCACTCTCATATCTGTCTGCTAAATATAGAGCTACAGCGAGCAGCCGGCTAGCTTAGCTTAGCTTAAAGACTGGAGACAGAGGGAATCAGCTAGCCTGGCTTTGTCCAAAGGTAGGGTTGTTTAATCCGTCCAAAAACCAAATCGTAAAAACCAAAACCAAAATCACACAATCTGTTGAACCATCCTGACCTCCTCCATACGAGATTGTGCTGTTAGAGGTTCTTGTCAGGTTACCGCAAACATTGATTGTTTTAGACATTTCAACAAATAGATTTAAAGAGACAGTCTTTGAATACAACATCCATATTTTGACTCTCGATAAAAAAACAACTTCAGTGCTCAGTTTTTTTTCAAAATGTAGCTGATATGTTGTTGAATGTTCACAAATGTTGTCACAGTTTTGTATATTAAGAATTAAAATAGGCAGTAATGTCAGTGATGTTGTATTTAATCATTGTCAGTTTTTGGAGATTTCCATTGGAAATGAACTTGTTGAACCCGGTAACAGTGAAGGTTATGATAAAGGACGGTAGTAGCTTAAAGCTTAGAGAAGCAGACAACTAAACCCATTTGTCGACCGGTGAATGACGGGATTTGATGAGCACGAAGTGCGGATGTTATGTACTTGAGGTAAGGTCAGGTCAAGCCTCTAATATGGGATGGTAATTTGCTGTGTTTTGACATGTCAGATATCAATATGGTGCATTATGCTCTTGCGCTTCATTTCATCCCGATCCACAAGGGAATAAGAGTAGAAAACTGCTTAGAGTGCGTGATAGAAAACTGACAGTGACCTAAAGGTTTGAGAAACTGGCTTGTGAGCAGAGAGCAATTCATTTGAATTGTTGTTTTTCGCTGCTTAAATGAAAAAGGTTTGTTTAAGAAGGACGTTCTCATGGGACATTTATACATATTTGTATGAAAAGGAAGGTCAATTATTCTTAGAACAGAATATAGAGACTCAAGGACTTTTTTGAAACCATTAAAAAGAAAAGACAGTTCTCCCAACTTTATGAAAGTGCAATACTTAATTGATGGAATGCCCCTTCAAGGTTTACAACACATACCAATTAGATAATCTTAGAAAGACATCCAAGATAGTCCATCACGTCCCAGCACAACTTAAAAACCAGGAGATTTGCTTATTATTGTAGACCCATGGCGTATTAGATAATTGGGCTAGAAGTCACTTGTTGATTAATTGTTACTCGCTCCATCATGTTTACCACATCTTAAGATCTTTAATTTAAGACATACATGTTGTTCTGGCTTCAACATCAAGCCTGGCACAAGTGTGGCATTCATGAGCAGCAGCTGTCAGTGACAACAACTAGTTGTGTCACCACAGAGTAACAGGATAGCATTCAGCGCTTTGCATAGCTGATCCTTTGGCCCATGTGCCATATGCTCTCCCACGGCTCCAGGTACAGCTTAACCAGAAAGGCTGCTGTATGTGGCGCAGGTTCTTATTTCCAAACTCACTGTGTTTACCCCATGTTTTTCTCATGTGGTGGAAAGGCTAAAAAGTTATTTTTTAAAATTTGAATCACAACTGTTTTGTATCATCTGGGCAGTTAAAAAATACTCCAAATCTGGAGAAATGCCTTCTTCCACCATTTGGAATTGTCATTGTCCACTTTTTTCTTCTAGAAATGAAGGATTACATTGTTTTCTACTTGCATTAAATGTTTTAATGACTGTTAGACTGAGCCAAACTGCTGGTGATGCACCTCTAAACATTTCAGATCACTGTATTAGAAAAAAAAAGAAGGGATATTCTTGGAGTTGACGGTTGGACTGGGTGAAAGGCTCAAGGGAAGCAAGTGGAGTTTCTTGGCAAAATGGCCGCAATAACGAGATGGTCTTGTAGCTGAAATGTTAACTCTGAATAAAGTGTTTATGGCCAATACATTTCTTGAATCACTGGTGTTGAGAAACTGCTTCTTGTACTATATTTTGCAATTGTGTACTCTGGGGCAGTAAAACTTGCAGCAAGCAAACCCAAACCTGCCGCGAAATGATGACACCTTATTACCCAGAAATCCTGCTCAAATTTGACTCTTATGATTACATTCGTTGCTTGAATTCATGATTTATGCTAATAAGACAGATGCATTTTAAATACATTTTGTTTAGTGCAGCTTTATCATAATACTTTTTTAAAACAGGTACTATATGTTCAATTACAATAAAATAAAGCTAATAAGATAAAGATCAGGTTATCAACTTGCCAAATTAGCCGTAAAATTACATAAAAGAAGCAGAATCGAGGACTAAGGGAATAAAATAAAAAGAAATGTATAAAAGCTGTTTGTACAAAGACATTTTAGTAAAATAAAAAAGAATGCAGCATGTAATATAATCTTTATAAACTGAGAGGCAGTAAAGCTGTCAAAAAAGCAATCAATACCTTCCTCTGTTCAATGATGAACCCTCCATTATCGCCATAACAACCCTCATCACCATAACAACCCATCAGCATCCAGGCTCCTCATCCAGTCAATATGACTCTTTCCACAGATCTCCTCCTCAACACTGTCATCTATTCAATTAATAATTCAGACATTTAATTGGCAGATGGGGATCAATTAACCAATGAAGGGTCCTCTGTGTCCTGTTTTCTGTCTTTCGCTGTGGAAGCTGGAGCTGAATTTGATCGACAGGCCACGGTGTAGCCATCACACTTGTCACCTCAGGGCACAAACCGAATGGTCCACCTGATCAGAAGTCTGCCTGCCAATCTGCCATCTCGCATTCACTGTAATTGTGAATTTGCTTCTGTCGAGTCCACTGGTGACAGTTACACTCGTAAATAAGAGCAACGATGTCCTTGTGGAGTAACAGGTAAACAACTCTCCACTTCTTCATTCTCTCCTTTCTGTCCATTTGAAGTTGAAGTCAAGTCGTAGTGGTGAAAAGTTGTATAAATTGATTGTGTTTCTTCAGTCTGTGTCAACTCTTGTGGTAGAAGTCAACAAAGTACAAGTACAAATACTGATGTCGAGCAGTCCTTAGGTTTCCCTGCTCAAACTTCTACTTCAGGGTAAAGTTTGCCATTAAATGAAGATTTGAAGGAAGAGATGTGTTTTAAATTTCAAGGTTGACTGAAACAAAAGGGGAAGAGGAAACGGGCTAGTTAGCATGATGCACCGTAACCACCGTGGATGAACAGACTAAACTTAAACTTTGACAACAGATTGTCCACAGAAGACACTGTGATCTCTGGGAAAATGGAGCCTAATCAAACACAAAAGTATGAATTAATGTGGTTACTGTTGACGCCTCAACGCAGGAAGTATTAGCCTTTCAGTAGGTTCAGCTCTGTTAAGTCAGAGTGACTGAGACAGAAAAGTTGTGGAAAGAAAAAAAAGTGTAGTGAGAGAGAAAGAGGCAGAAGGAAAAGTAAGTGAGAGAGAGAATGAGTAAATAGATGAGTGACCGACCAAATAATTGATTGAGTGAGCATATAAAAGAGGGAGAAAATAAGAGAGGGTTCAATTCAAGTATGAGAGAGCAATTAAATAAGTGAGGAATGACAGAGTGCAGTCAGTGAAAAAAGAAAAAGGTAAAAGTTTTCTGCATACTGCATTAGTTAGTAGGATGTGTCGACCATGTTGGACATCCAGTCAGTCAGTCATACAGGGGGTGCTCAAAATCATAATTAGTCTCTAAAGGCCTGGTCACACCAGCCTTTTAAATGGAGAAGGTTTTCATTGGAATCACCACGATCAGTGGATTTGCTCATGGGGGGCAAAGAAAAATCCACGCAAATCGTTCGCATCTAGTTCAACTTTGGTTAACATGCTAGCTCTCAGTTGGAGAGCTTTCTTCATCCCAGCATACAAATGTTTGTTTAGTCATGGTAGTCAGAAAGGAGCATTTTTGTTAATCCTAACCATGTTCTTTCCCTAGCCTTAAGAAAGTGTTTTGTTGCCTAACCCTTCTTTCCCTACCAAAGTGGCCGTGCACAGATATTGTATAAAGAGAGAATTTAAAAACATTGGTATTGGACGTAAAAAAAGTGTTGTCATTGAACATAATCCGACGTTATTGATGTTGATGTCCAGCAACAGGCTTTTCTTAAATCTGAGGTGAAAGCAGCAAAGAAGGCTATCGTGTCATCCCTCATCCTCCTACTGAGGAGGAAGAGAGGCGTTTGTCTCTTCTTTTTTCTCTGTTTTGACTCTTCACTTCTCCACCCGAGGTTTACCTTGTTTCTTCCTCTCTCTCTCTCTCTCTCTCTCTGTACCTTGCTGTGGATGTCATTAAATATTCACAACTCCATTCTGGGCTAATTGTCCTCAACATGGCAGACAGCAGTGGAATGAAATTAACCCCATTAGCCAGGAACCGCTTTCATCAGAGGGCCCAGGAAGTGTGTGTGTGTGTGTGTGTGTGTGTGAAAGGCTTTCTGTTCTGACATACACTCGTGCACACATAAAGCATGCTAAACAGATGCGTGATGTCATCATTCAGGGACTTTGAGACATGTCTGAAGGCAGATGTGTTTGTTTTATTGTTCTTTATTTTTTTGCAGTTTCTTTCTTTAGTGTCATTTCTTCCATGTTTGACATGATTTGTCCTGTTTGGTGTTTTTCTTTGATCTCTTGTTAAAAGCTCCTTCCTTCCTTTCAGTCCGTCTACTTTCTACCTTTTCTGCTCATTTCTGAAGGTGCAAGAAGAAACTAATTCACATCACTTCTGTTACTGCAGTTGAATAGCATTTTTGAGCACTTGTACTTCAAATAAAATTTTTTATTTTTTTGTAAATGTTTTTATTATACTTTTAATTCACATCTATTGCATATTAAACATTTTGGTGGCTCTGAAAATCTACCAGCCTACAATACATCCTATAACCTAGTAACTGGAACATGGTCGTAGCTAACAATGATCTATTCCTGTAAAATGTAACTCAACTTCATTTTCACAGGTTTGCAGAAGAAATCGTCTGATAAAACACTGTTTTACAAATCGACCACAATATCAAGTTTCACACTGGCTGTAATGATGCAGCTAAAGTGCTGCACATCTCCTGTCTGCCCAAATGTGTTGGACTCTCCAGATGTGGAGACGCACTCATAAGCGAGTTCACAAACTTTGACTTTAGTTCTGCCCCTCTCGCTGCTGCACAGATATCCCATCATGCTCTGCGCCGTGCTTGTATGCTATAATGAAGGAAATGTATTAAGTTCTGAATTTTTATCGTCATTAAACTGCTCATTTCCCTTTTCCTTTCTTTCTTTTCTCATCCCTTCTCTTTTTGATTTCCACTTGATTCTTGGTTCCTTTTTACATATTTGTGCGTCCTTCTTTCTTCCCATCTTTCTTCCCATCTTTCATCTCTTTCTTGCTCACCAGGATCCCCCCCTCACAGCTTAGGTCAATAGCGCTCTTTTGAATGTATTGACAGGGTAAAGTGGTCCCACTTAACAGCGCAGAGCGCCTCGCTCTCATGACAGTCTCCAGAGGAAAAGGACGAGTGAGGATGAGGAGAAAGGGAGGGCGAGAGACAGAGACGAGGAAGGATAAATCAAAGTAGATTGAGCAGATTTTGGAGGGTTGACTGTGATCTTAATTTCATACAGTCAAAATTTAAAAAGGAAATGTTTTGAATTACATGAACAATATTTTTTTTCATGTTGAATTTGAACATCTGTCTCTATTGAAAATAAATCCTGATAAACTGATAGATGGTTGAACACATCTAGTGGATTCAGTTTAGGATGAGGTGACAAGGTAAGACAAAATGTATTTATATGATTATAGTATTTATAATACCCATTTACAACTTGGCAAAGATGCTGAGTTCATCCGCCTCTGGGACTAAGCAGCAACCTGTCTGCTAATTAAGACGCCGCCTCATTTCTGCCTCATTAGTGGTAATTTCTCTTCCCCTCCCTCCTTTGTTTATTTTGTGTTCTCTTCTCTTTCTCCATCTCAGCCTCCCCAAAAAAAACAAAAAAAAAACACCTCCTCCATTTGTTTGTTTTCCTCGTTCCACTGCATCTGTTGCAGTGGAGAAAATTAAATTTAATAAACGAGTCGATCTTTAAATATTAATTATGTATTAATTACATTCGCAAGGCAAAACAAACCTTGCTTAATGATTTATGAGGATCAGTCCCACTTTACTCACGATTTCATTGTCCAATGAGAATCAGGAGAGAGGAGGGAAATGGAAGGGCTGGCAAATTAAAACAATGAAACAAAATGTGATTAGAGAGCGAGCGAGAGATGGTGACTGTGTGTGTGTGTGTGTGTGTGTGTGTGTGTGTGTGTGTGCGCTTAAAAGTTTGAGCTAACTACATTCAGGCTCTTGACGAGCCTTTTAGAAATCAAGATAGACATTTAAAAAGAACCAATCTTCAATGTATAAGAGATGAAAGAAGGAAGAAGAGTGACAAAACAGAAAAGATAATGAGGTTCAATTTGTCGCCACTTTCTGGTCATGTTTGACCTTTGACCTGCCTCAGCTCCCGTCTCCAGTTACATCCCATGTGGAGCTCTATGACCTGTGACCTCAGCGTGACCTTGGGCTCTCCAGAATCTGAACAGATCCGGTTTTCCTATTCATTTACACTCCAATAACAACAATGTAATATAACATGTTTAAACACATTTTTGAATTTTGAAGTTAACTTGTTTTTTTTTTAAAGTTACCTTATTCAGATCCTTTACTTAAGTAAAAGTAGCACTCAATTACAAGCCAGTCTTGCATTTAAAATTGTTCTTAAGCAAAAGTACAAAAGTATTATAAGCAAAATTTAGTAAAGTATCAAAAGTAAAATTTCTCATTATACAGAATGGTCCCTGTAAGTGTTATATTTTGGTATTAGGGGATCATAATTATTGATGCATTATGATGTAAACAGTATACTTTAATGTTGTAGCCGGCTGAGGTGGAGCTCATTTTAATTACTTTATATATTTTTGGGTAGTTTAATCTATAACAATGGATCATAATTTACAAACAGATTTTGAAAATTAAATGAAAGGAACTGAAAGGCAAATAAAGTATTTGACTTGAAATGTAAATATTATGTATCACAGAATATCTCACTGAGGGCAAACCACACCGCCATGTTCTTTTCCTAGAATTTATAATATATTTACTTTGCTTTGTGTTTGTGCTCTTCAGGTTTTTGCTAGGTAAAAAAAAAATGCTTCTCATGTATGTTTTCTATGAACATGTATGTTTCTATGCTTCTGAGAAGTCTGGAGATGTTGAACTACAACAGATTTAATCTGTGCTGAGGTACAGGCTGCAGTTACACACACACACACACACACACGATGTAGAACGATGAACAAATGCTCACATACACACTGTATGTCTATGTTCAAAAAAGTCCTCCCATCCACACACCTGCACACTTTCTCACACAAGTCTCTCTCTCTCTCTCTTTCTTTTACACACACTTATCACCTGTTCCCCTGATAGTTGGCTGTCTCTTGGGTAATCTCCCATCTCTCCACACACACACACACACACACACACACACACACACACACACACACACACACACACACACACACACACACGCGCGCACACACACACACACTGAGCCTTCCAACTCTAATAAATATTTCAAAGATGGAATGTTTAGTAAACAAAGGTGTGTGTGTGAGAGAAGAGGTGTCATATTTGCCTTCCACCCCCCACCCCCCCACCCCTCGCTCCTCTCCTCTCTGAAACTCGACCTTGTTGTCGTGCTGTTTTAACCAAACAAACACTGACCGCTGCTGCGTCCTGTGCGGTGTGAAGAAGAGGAGGGAGGCCCGACCCCACAAACCACAGCCTGCAGCACCAGGTACACTGTAAGTCCCTGTGAATGTATTAATGTGTGTGTGTGTGTGTGTGTGCTCCACATTTTCATGTGGGAGGGTCAGTGTAATCTGAATGAGCCACTTGGGTTTAATGCAGTTTTGTTTTGATTTTAGACTGAGATAATATGTGGTTATATATATGAAGCATGTTTCTATGCACTGGTCTTTTATCTCCGCCCATAGTGCATTTTGAAAATGTTCCCATGAACACCTGTTCTCTCAGCACTTACTGTATATTAAAAACAAAATATATCACATGCTGTATAGCTTGTACAGACCCTTGAAGTAAATGTGTGATTTGTGATATTGGCCTATATAAATAAAATTGACTTGACTTGTATGTTGCATTTTGCTTGTTAAACACAACTTACCTTTGACATCCTATAAACACAACACATCCTCCATGGGTCATAATAATGCTTGCACGGACGACCTATATGGACGTATTTTTGGGGAGGATGGTCTGCATAGACATGTTTTATGGGATAACAGACAGGAAGAAGTTAATCACTTCAACACCTGCTGGGCACTGTGACTCCAAACAAAGTGGTTGTGATGGTGCTTAGCCAAATCACAATTTGGCTCCGCCCACTGGAGTTTAACTCCTCCAATGGGATCGCTCCTGTATCCAGAACAGCTCTGCCTCTAAGAAATAAAACTCACAAGCAACAGCGTTATATATGCGTATTGATTTTATGTGTGGCCAGATCAGTGTTTACGCATTTCCTCCTGTGTTTGTGCATACCAGTCCATATGTGTGTGTGTGTGTGTGTGTGTGTGTGTGTGTGCTGCAGCACAACACTACCACCCAGAAGTGTGTGACACGAGAAACCCCAACTTCCCACAGCAGAGGCAGAAATTATCATACGCACTAGCTCCAAGTAAATAAAACATTAAAGACTCACAAATTTGGAGAGTGGGAAAAATTTAAAGTGCTTAATACTTAATACACACTTTACAGTATGTTCTGCCGTATCAATATGTAATGAGGACTAACTGCCAGTCCACTAATCCAGTTTCGCTCCTGTACAATGAAGATATGAAGCATGACAACTTATTGTCCTGATAATTTTTCCACACAACATTCAGATCTGTCTCATCAACCACAAAAGTCTGTTGATTTTTCAAGAGCACGTCCAATGGAAGGGCTGCGTCAGGATTACCAAAGACTTGTTACTCCATGTGCTTTGTTTAATGAGGTTTTTTCCAGACTGTGTGAGCCGGATGCTACCTGGACAAAACAGTGAAATTGCATTTGAGAGCATGTTGCTAAACCTAAATGTGATGTTTTCTGTTGAAATATTGTATTAGGGCAGGAATTAAACCATTGGGATATTAGACAGGAAGCCAAACAAAAACTCTGCATGTTTTGTTGCAGTTTTTGTTGAGGGGGAAGAAGGGAAAAGAAACTGAGTGTGACAAAGAAATATTACAAACTTAAGAAAAATATGGATTTTTGGTTTGGCATTGTTGCTGTATTTTCTTACATGAAAAAATGAGCAAAGGTACAAATAGGAACATTTTATTCTAATTGTGACTTAAATGCCTCAGTTGAGAAATGAATGATCAACTGAATTTGGTTGGCAACTCATCAGTTTGATTGAATTTCTTTGCAAAAAACTTTTAATACATTTGTTTGCAACTTTTCTTCACTTTAAAATGTTCTGATTTAAATGCTTTGTGAGATCAAAAAACTGTTAAGATTTAATCAACATATTTGCCAAATGCTCACGTATGATTCAGTTCTCCTCTGACCTACTAGCTAGAGTAAAATTTTAAATACACCAAATTTTCAGCATCATTCATCTAACGCATCTCCATCATGACGTCATTTATCAAATGACAAACTTCCCCTCAACATGTCAAAAAAATGAGGATTTTAAAAATGCTGATACGGCTTCTAGAACAATATGTTGGATTAAAATGTGGCTACAGAAAAAAATGTACAAAGAAACAAAGACTGAAGGAAGCCAATTATGAAGGCAGAGGGAGGAGACGGAGAAGATGAAAAGGCAGCATCGGCGGTATGGTTATGTGGCTTGGTGTGTGTGTGTGTATGTGTGTGTGTGTGTGTGTTTGTGTGTGGATGGGGGTTACAGCTAAGTAGATAGGTGACAGCAGTCAGAGCAGGAATTGTGAAACTATAGCTGACCCTGAGCTGCTGACAGGGGCCCACACAGGATGGGAGAGAGAGACAGAGAGAGAGACAGAGAGATGGAGAGGGAGGGTGAGGATGAGGATGAGGGAGGAGACCTGTCGGGGTGGGGTGGGGGAAGTGGTTGTAATGTAGCTGGGGGAGGGCTAGTAGAGAGGGTAAGAGGGCTATGAGACTTGAGAAAAGCCTGGGGGTAAACGCTGACAGGGAGGGCGAGGGGACACTGAAGGGTGGCTGAAAATGGCTCGAGGTGAAAAAGAGAGCAACACTGGGAAAATGTCTGTCCTGACAGGATATCCTCCCTGTTCTCCCATTTTCTCCAGATTTTAGGAGAAACATGATTACAGAAATCTTCATGGTTAAAAACAAAAAGATAGTTTTCTGAATCAAAGTCAGACACTCTGTATAACACCCCCAAAATAAATAAATAAATGTTTGTGGTGGCATAAGAACAACATGCTGCTTAACTGCAGAATTATATGTAGGCTGTTTGATGATCAGTCCTGTCATTGTTCTGGAGAGTCTCCAACAAATTGTCCACTCAAGTGTCAATGACACACCAGGGACACACTGTGTGAATGATGGATTATGATGTCTGTCTTCTCGTCTCCAAACCGGTAAGCTAGTTTCCCCAAAACCAGTTTTTCTTTTGGTTTTCCTTTGAACTAATAAATATCTTTAACTGTATTGTTTATTGATGATGATTAGCTTTACAGCAGATACCCTGCAAAAACGCTGTTAAAGTTGGCCAGTCAGCAGATACAGACAAGACACGTAAGAGAAAGACAAAGTGTGAATATGAGAACATTTATTATCCTTAAAATGAGTAAATGCAATGATCTTAGTGAAAAGAGAAAGAGCGTCAAATACTTAGGTCAGCTTCAATCTGCATATAAAAATGTCACACATGCTGGTTAGAGACTAGCTTGGCATTATTAGTTTGATTTCACTCTAAAAAGGGTTTTAAATTACTACTCTGTTGACGGGACCAAACAAGAAATGGAAAATTAATAACTGATTAACCAAAAAAATCAACAGATTAATATGACTGTTGAGCACTGCAGGAATCCCCTCACCTTCAAGAGCGTGAAGCAGTAAGAACGATGTGATAAATAAAAAATAAATAAGGACAGTGAGTGCACTTCAGAGTTTTTGCACCAAACTTACAAGTTCTTCAAAGTAAATGAAAAATATTGTTTGTAACTGCGTCCCAAAATGACAAGTATGAGCGTTTTCTGATCTGATGCCCCTTTTAACAAGACATCATCGTATGTCAGTGCCTTTTTTTCTGGACAGTATCAAGCATACACAAGAACTTTTCCGGTGTCTAAAATAAAATAGACAAATGGAATAATAAAGGCATTCTGCTGCAGTACAAGCCTGAAGAAGGCAATATGGAACTACATAGAGTATGTACACTTTAAAGGATATACATTTTTTTGCACCACAATAGTTGTCGTGCGGGCTAAAAGTGGCGGTGGTGGTGGTGGAGGGAGGTGAGAGCATAGTAGTGGTGGTGGTTTGGGGTTTGGGGTGTTGGGGGGGGGGGGGGGGCTGCTCCACCGAGGATAATGGGAGCAATGGGAGCAGCCCAGGCAGCATATGGCCAGGCTGGGTTGCCTGCTGGTGCACCAGCTGTGGAACTGGTGGCTGAGATCACAGGACCACTAAAGAACCCATCATCCCTCCCTCCCTCCCTCCCTCCCTCCTTCTCTCTGTCGCTCTCTTATTCTCACTCTCTTTCTCTCATGTGAGTTCACTTCAGTGTACTTTATTTCCATGAAAAAGAACAACAAACAATAATTAACACAAGAGCGTAAAGCTACGTTCACACTGAGCCGTAAGTGCTGAATTCAGATTTATTGCTCAGATCCGATTTGTTTTTTGTTTGGCTGTTCACATTATTTTTTAAATGTGGCCAATATCAGATTCCACTGTGAACTGGTCACAGTCCTGAACTGACCCGCATGTGCAAAAGAACAATAACAAAGATGCAGCATGCTGTCGTACAGAAGTAAACATGGAGGCCACTGAAGTCGGCGTTTACGGTTTCATTAATAAGCTGATGTGCAGTGGAAGCCAGCGAATTCCTGAAGAGGAGAAAGAGAACCATATTTTAAATTTAATTAATGTTTGTATTCACAGAGTGACTCCCGCCTGCGCAGATTTGTGACGAATGTTGATCAAGAATGACGTTAAAGTTGCATTAATGCTGATTGTTCAGACTGAGGTTGCACTGCAAAAAATCAGACCTGTATCTGATTTATGACCACATATGAAAGTGGCCCAAATCAGAATTGAAAAGATCAGATTCCATGTGATTTGTGCTGTTTACACTGAAAAAACAGATCTGAGTCACATATGAGCAAAAAAAAAGATCTCATTTAGGCCACTTTTGCCTGCAGTCTGAATGTAGCCTTTTTTACAGGATAGGTTCAGATTTTTCAAGTCTATCTTAATAAATTACTTACATGCTCATGCTCATGTTTTTGGTCACTGTCATTCCTCCTCTTCATTTAAACCATATTCAGTTTGAATGTGGCTTTTTATTACTGGATCAGTTGTATTTGCTCCTGAGCTACACTAATGTCCTCCTGGAATATGTGTTAGTTTGTGTCTTAGTGTCAGTATTGTAGTGGTGGTATGTATTTCATATGTCATCTGTTGCGATGTGTGTCTGTACATGTGTGTCTTTTATTTTTTACTGTGGACTAGTGACCGAACCAGTTCCCCCTTTGGAGATGAATAAAGTTATCTTTCTATCTGTCATACTGGCTGTTGAAGCCATCCCATCGTAGCAGGACTTTGCTGTAAAAGATGAGGGGAAATAAACACTGCCGTTGTTCTGTGCAAAAATCGGTCATGCTTCAGCAGTCTGAGTTCGACGAATCGAGTGGGTATCTTCCAAAGTTACATTGCTTTTAATACAAAATTCCCTCCTTGTGTTTCCACAGACAGCGGTTCCTTGCTGATGTCCTTGGTATTGTTTCTGGGAATGTGTGTGTGGGGGGGTTAATCACCTTAGGAAGAGTTGGCATAAAAAATGACTTCTATCAATCAAAACTTAATGGATGGATTTATTGTTTCTCCACCAGAATTATATTCCTGGCAGCATAGTGAAGGCTTTGAAACAGCCTTTAAAACATCATTAGACTATAAATTTAACTTTATTGTTCTGTTGCTGGAAGATAAAGTTCACAGAAAACATAACTGGCAAGTTGAACAAAGAAAAGTTTAGATTTCTGCCCAGTCAAAAACGTCTGGAAGCGTGGTGCTAGCTAGCTGGTAGGGTTGCATTAGGGGAATTAGGACTCATGACCTCAGTATTTAGTAAAATCCTGGCCACAGCCATGACAGCAACAGAGGGATACATCCTTAGTTGCGTGTAGATTTGTAGCCAGAACACAACAGCAGCAATATGTGCTGCTGCCAGGATGACGACACCCGCTTGATTTGGCTAAATCAGACGGCTGAAGCCTCATAACTTCACCTGAATGCTGTAAGACACGGGGGACAAGTCACAGTCCTCGTTCTGTGAAAACAATAGTTGTCTTAGAAAGGAATCACTTTATGGCCAGTATGAACAGGAGGGGTTATTACAGTAACAAAGAACTCTTTCAATGTACATGCTATGTCATGTGACAGATATACACACACACACTCCACCCAGGCTGCTCCCATTCGCTCCCTCAGCTAACCTTTATTTAAATGACAGCTCTTAACAGGCCGATCCCCCCAACCACCACTCTGCTCGCTCTCTCAGTATCGCTCTGCCTCGCATGCCCCCAGGCAGCTCCTAATGCAGAGGGACAGGAGGTTGATGGGATTGTGTGTGTGTGTGTGTGAGGCGGGTTAGAGGAAGATGACTCAAGAATCGGGTGTGTCATTTAGCATAAAAGCATCTCCCATTCTTTCTGTTTTTGAATCTTCCTTTTCTTGTGTTAGTTTTCTTTGTCCTTCCTTTTATTATCCCTCCTCCTTTTCCTCCTTCTTTCATCTCCCTTCTCCATTTACTCCCCCTCCCCTTCACCCTCTTTTGAATTCTCTCTTCATTCCTCCTTTCCTACTCCCTTAACCTCTCCCTTCTCCTTTCCTTCCATCCCTCCCAATTTGTCCTGCCGTCGCTTCCTCTCTTCTTTCCTTATGTTTTTTTTCCGTTTCCCCTTCTTCTGTCTTCCTTCCCCTCCCTTCTGTTCTCAACCCTGCTCACCACCCTCCCTCCACCTCCTCTCTCTCTGTGTGCTCCTTTATGTCCCTATGAGGAGCGATCAGAGCTCATGGTAAAGACGATGCAATATGGATGAGGCCGTCTAAAAGGCATCAAACAGGCAGCAGAGCATCCCAGAAGGCAGAGGGACTTCACATGCAGAAAACCGCTTAGAGACGCTTTTCTCTGGTGCTTTTATCCCTCGTTCACCCCCCCCCCCCGTCAGCCCATCTCTTTCTTTATATCTGGTCCTCTGTGTGCGGTTAGTATGTGTTTGTTTCTGTTTGAACATGTGTGTGTGTGTGTGTTTGGCTTTTTGTAGAGAAAGCTTTTAAGTGACGTGATGCACGCTCCAGCAGCCAAATTGGAAGTCCAGAGCTTTTTTCTCTCTCACCTTTTGGCCCAATTTACAGCTGACTGCGAATTATCATCATGACCACAAAGTCTTGCATGACCACCTTTAATTTCTTAGTTTAGTGATGTTTTTCCTAACACAACTATGAATGAGCACAGCTGCATTTGAGTTAATTGATATAACCTGATGCTGAATGTTTAACATGCCCTGTTATGTTGATTGAATGGTTATCAGTGGTTATCTGTTATGGTCTTGGTCTTGTGTCTTGTCTTTCCCTGTGTGTGTTTTCCCTTACCCCCTCGCCGTCTCCTGTTGGGTCGGTGTGACATGGCTGAGCTGCTCTGACACACCTGGCTGCCTGACCTGATTACACACACCTGCTTTCCATCAACTTCATCTGCCTGCAGTATATCTACCCTGGTTCTTCAGTCACATCGTCGCCATTGAGTCAACTACTGTGGTAGATTGAGTTTTAGGCCTACACTTATAAATTATTATTATTATTTATAATTGACTCTTGCTAGTTATTTTGCCTTTTGTGCTTTTCGTCCACTAACCATGCTCTCCTGTCTCCAGTGCTTCCTGGATCATCTCTCTCTCTATCCACACTCTCCAGCGATCACAACATTATCAGCCTCATAGATAAGGGTTAGAAGAGGCCTGCTACACCTATTTGTAGGCTCAGAAGGCCGTTATCATCTATTCACATGGTTGATCACTCATGTCACGCCCCTCAGAGTCTCATACAGATGCAGGTTTAGGCAACAAAATGAACATGGTTTGGGTTAAAATAAGTACGTTACATGATGTAAGTCATGTATGTAACTTAAAACTTTAAATAAGTAAACACTGACTTTTGTTTTCACAAACCCCGGCCTCCTGGGTCTAAGTCTTGTGCTTGTTTGACCCATCCATCCACCCTGTGGACTCTTTATACTACGTCGCCTGAACACGCTGCATTGGCTCACTGAAATAAATGGGTGATAACAGCCTCCTGAACCTACTAGCCCATATATTTGGGACAGATGTGTGATGATAATGCCTATCCAATTGCCTGATAATAGTCAAATGGGCTGTTCTGTAAAGCAATGCAGCACAAAAAGCGAGGCAACTTTGGATGGAACATTGCATACATTGTGTACTTTACACAAGAAACAAACACTAAAACAACTGAATAAATGACAGGATATTAAGAAAGATATGAATTATTATTAAATAAATACATTTCATAGTGCAGATCTAAAAACAGTCAAGTTAAAAAGAAAATGTGAGAAAGTGTAAACCTGTCGTTGAGCTTCAAATAAGTAACCAATATTCATATTTCAGAATTGCATTTACACACTCAGGAAATAGCAGTTAAATATTGCAGTGTTTAATTTTACACAAATGTAAATAACTAGTTGGAAGCCTGTAGAAATGTCTTACAGTCCCCTCTAACTTTAACTGATGCTGCCATACAGTGTCTGAAAACACTGCTGCAAATGTAACACTTGCTTCTTTCTTAAATCACACACACACTGTCTCTGTTGCAGCAATCAATCCAATAATAATAATAAATCCAACGCAGAAGTCATTTATACATATTTTCATTTCTTCCACTAGTAATTACTGCACAGTCTATTTTTAGGTATCAAAGGCAATAAATCAATCCCTGAGAGCTTTAGGATGGGTGGGAGTCAAACCCCTGACAGTGTCTGTGAATGTCAGAACAACACACAATGCAAGAAAACTATTGAAATGTATCTCATCCTACTTGCTGCTTGTCGTTTTACACACAACTCTTCTTTCACGTGATATTCTCCTGTAAAGCTGTAGACAAATTCCTTTCCTAAAATACCCCATTCCTGAACGTCTGACTATGCAGATGGTAAAACATGAATGAAAACAACATTAACTTTAAATATTTATACTCTCTCATGGGAAGTAATTGTCTTGTGGTTGCTGCATTGGGAAATCATGGCATAATAAAGACACGTCTATCATGACTTGTCGTCATACTGTAGCCTATACTGCACACACAATCCACAGAAATTAAAATGGAAATTATCATATTTTGAATTTCACTAGTGTTTTATTAAGAGAATTGAAGCACTGTTATAGTCCACATTAGAGTTTATAGATGTGAATCCTTTATCTGTTAAAATAATTTTGTTTATAAAGCTGAGGAAGAATTGCTGACTGGGTTTCCTCAGCAATGTGATCAGTGCATGTTGAGAAATAAAACTTTAAATTTCCAAGTGAAAAGGTCAAATATCACTGCGGTTTTGGGGAAGCTGCAGGGGATCCATTCAGCGTCTTGGTGGTAAAATGTAAGTTAGCAAATGTACAGAATATTCCTAGTGAATACACACACACACACACACACACACACACACACACACACACACACACACACACACAAATGGGTGCCTTAAATGGTTTGCACATCTGTTGATTTCCGCCAGAGCTCGTAAATAAGATATCGCTCTTGTACAGCTTAAATTAAGGTCAAGTAAAAACATAAAAAATGCATTCCCTCTTCAATGGGAGACTGTCAGGGTGGCCAACAAAGGTGATAGTTTATTCTGGAAGGCAGAAGAATTATTTATGATGATGTTGCACTTTACGGGGTCTGCCAATCAATAACATGTGGCCTTAATCACCCAGACAAAGTTGTATAAAAACCCCTCACACACACACACACACACACACACACACACACACACAAAGAGTGACATCTCCCCATAGTCTCAAGCATCCACCAAATGCTACCGTACAAGGGATAGCTATCATCGCAGCATCAAGTATTAATCATGTTTTAGAAAGGGAGAAAGGGGAGGAAGGAATCCCCGTCCAACTGTACCATGCCACCAGAGAGAGAGAGAGAGAGACTGAGGAGTCCCAATCCACTATCCAGCAGAGGTCGAGAGAGTTTAAAGTGGTCACCAGAACTTAAATGACAGGCTTAGTCATGAGGCCTTTTTACGTTTTCTCAAGCGTGCCTCATATCTTCAAATGAGGCTGAAAGTGAAGATTTAAATGAGTTAGAGGAGAAGTGACAAGGGAGAATTAAGTTGATGAAAAAGAAGGTGGATCTGCCTGTAAACCCCAGATTAATGAAATAAGACAAGAAAAAAAAGGCAGAAATCTACCATTTGAATAATTGAAAAATAGGTGAGCGTTTAATAATTCACCGGTACAAATGAGGGGAGGAGGGGAGTGATGATGTTTTAAACACAGAGGGAGAGTCTCTAACTGACCGCTGGCCTGCTGGATGGACACACACACACACACACACACACACACACACACACACACACACACACATTCATAGTCTCAGATGTAAACAAAAACACAGACATCAATACATACAGATGTTGTGCGACACACACACACACAAACAGATTTGCTCTATCTTTAGTGTCTCCACTGGTTGCCATGGCCACTGTTTGCCAAAAAATAGTTACAACTCTCCTCTGTGAAACGTGTAACTACCCGTGAAACCACAAATTGATGTCTTTACATCTCAGTTTATGTGCAGATTAAACAAACTAGATATAATGTTAATTACTAAGCTTTTGAGGTGTTGCTAGGTGTATTTTTGAACATTGGACAGAGCTAGGCTAGCTGTTTCCCCCTGTTTCCAGTCTTTATGCTAAGCTAAGCTGATCGCCTCCTGGATCCAGCTCTGTACTTAACACACAGACAGTGTGGTATCAGTCTTCTCCATCTAGCTCTCAGCAAGAAAGCGAATAAGTGTATTTTCCAAAATGTTGAACTATTCCTTTAAAGGGTCATGCCAGTGGTTTGACATGTTTTTGCCTATTTTATTTAGCCAGCTTATGTGGAAAAGGTGACAATGTGTGTCCAGATTATGCATATTTGCAGTCAAATACACCACCTGTTATTTACTGGATGTACAAATGGGTGACAAATTAAAGGAAAAACCTGAATAAATGAGTGGTGAATGATGAACAAATGCAGATGCTTCATACAGGGCACAAGGGCTCACTGAATGGTTTGATGAGTATGAAAAATGACTTTTGTGAATTGTGCATGCACTATGGCCTTCACAGCCACCAGATTTCAACCCAACTGAACACCTGTGGGAGATTTTGGAACGATCATCAAAACACCAAATAAAGGGAATATCTCTTGGAAGATTTTGGTACGCCGTGAAAATCAATTTGCAGAGACTTTTAACTTGCTTGAAATAGTAATCCATCACACTGAACAATTCGTCGCCTTTAAATTTAGTCAAAGCTGCAATATTTCCACGTGCATATCTGAAGTTGCAAGCAGGGACTATTTTGAAAACTTGACCTGTTGATGCGTTTACTGATGCTCGGCCATCTTAGATTCAACACTCCTTCTCATATTTCAATTATTGTTTTATGTGAGCTCACCAAACTGCACTGAAATAGCCATAAAGTATTTAATCTTACATCATGTGAGGACATTTGATCATCACGAAAATTTGAGCGACAATAACACACAAACACACGGGACAACACACACACACATGGCCACTACCTCTGCAGGTACACAATGCTGATAGTGAATACTGTGGAAAACAGATGGGTACCCAAACACAGAACAAACACACACTATCAGCCTATCAGGCTCATTTGCTGCTGCTGCTGTGTGTGTCTATGTATTCATGTTGTTCATTCAGATAATGAGGAGTTTCAATGCACACTGTTTGATATACAGGTGGCCTGTAGGACACACACACACACACACACACACAAATGTCAGAAAGAAGAGTGCCCATGGGAGTCCACCCCTCCCATTTCTCCTCGCTCCATCTCTCTTCCCTCATCTTTTTTTCCTTCCTCCTCTCCCTCTTTCTTTAAATTGATTTTATTTGTTTTATTTTTCATCCTCCCTTTCCATATTCACTCTTCCTGCCTTAATCTGTCTTTTTTTGTCCTAAAGCTCTTTCTCTCACCCATGCGTCTCTTCCTCTTCTCATCTTTCTCACCCTCTCTCTCATTCATTCCCTCCCTTTCTCCCATGCAGGATGCGAGCGCTGCGCCCGTGGTTGCCAGGCAGTTACCACGGAAACATTCTGCATTATTGATGGAGCGGGCTCATTGCGTCCCAAGCAGCACCCAAACTGTCCCAGCAGAGCACAACAAGCAGCGCTGCTTTTTCTAACTGGCAGAGGATGCATCAGCCAGCAAGAGTGAAATAAATAAAAGACAAATACAACAGTGAGGTTTCTGCAGAGCTCCAGGAATCAGCTGACCAAGATGACAATGTAATTTGTCTTAAGGAGTTTTCTGATGGGAAAAGTTTTACCTGAAAAGTCCTGTAATTGGAGTTTTAACGTTTACTATTTCTTAAGGGATAAGAACTCCTGTTGAATTAATGCCTGAATTACTGAACTGCTCAGCATAGAGAGAGTTAGTTGTAAAATAAGTAAAACGCAACCACGAATATGTTTGTTTTATATAAACCCCTTTAAAACTAAACTGAAATGAAAGGCAAAAGTGGTAATAATAATAATAATAATAGTAGTAATACTTTTTTTTTAATATAATCTTTATTTATGAAGCACTTAAGACTGGCCATTACAAAGGACTTTGCAAAAGGCAAACAAAATAATGATAAGGAAAACAAAGTGAACAATAAAAATGTTGATCAGCTAATGAAAACAAAAGGAGAAAAAGGGACTAATAAAACACCAAGAAAATATTTGTATAATTACAAACTATATCAAAACAGCAGCAAAAACCCAAAATATATAAGTAAACCTCCATCTATCTATCTATCTATCTATCTATCTATCTATCTATCTATCTATCTATCTATCTATCTATCTATCTATCTATCTATCTATCTATCTATCTATCTATCTATCTATCTATCTATCTATCTATCTATCTATCTATCTATCTATAAATGTGGGTTATCGGAAACGATGTAAAAGAAGATTTGCAAGTCTGAGTTCATCGCTCAGGTCATTGCAGAGTTGAGGTGTCCTAACAGCAAAAGCTCAGCCGCCGTCAGTCTCAAAGCTTGCTACTGGACCAGCCAGCTGGACCTCGGACCTCAGCAGGTTGATAAGGGGAGAGTAAGTCAAGAGATATAATCTGGGACCAGGCCATGAAGTGCTTTAAAAGTAAAGAGTAAATCAATTCTAAAACAAACTGGCAGCCAGAGTAAAGACATTAAAAGGAGAGTATTGTGTTCTCTATTCTTTTTGTCAGAGAGTCTGGCTACTGCACACTGCTCACTTTGGAGTCTGTCTTGTTTTCTGAAGCTCCCATTATTATAGATTATAAAAATGTTTGCAGATTCTGCTTTCGCCTTGATGTCTATGGTTTTTTTCAGCCTTGCCCTGTGCATGAAGTCTCTATCCTAAAGATCAGCCAAAGTCACATAATTATATTTTATATATGTATCAAAATCTGTGTGTTCACATGTAAATACATGTGTTGCAATAGTGCTACATTGTCTTAAACTATGAAAAGATAAAACAGCCATAATTTGAAACTGATGAGCAATCTACTGCTGTGCTGTGTTAGCTATAGTTTAAATGTTAAGGTTCTCAGGTCTGGAGGGTTAAAACTGATTAATAAACTTTTTTGTTTAATAACTTTTTCTTTCTTTCTTTTTTGTTGTCAGAAACATTTTGTCTTTAGAATAACTGGTTTCATCAAAAACCTGTCAGACTTCCAACACTTGTGTTTCTGACTAGGTGAAACAAGATCTGTTTGAACACGACACTCGAGGAGGCCATGCAGCAACAGGAGCCTTCCAGCCAATCAGCTGACAGGCCAGAGAGTGACGGTCAACCAGTAATTTAAACAGACACTGAAGGAATAGATCAGACTTGAGAGAAATTGGCCTGTTAGCTGATTTACCCAATCAACAACAAGAACACAGGTGCCAAAATCATTCTTTTGGGCCTGGTAGATTGTTAGCTTCATGCTAACACTTTAATAAACATTCTCCCAAAAGTGAAGAAATCAATGACACTAAATGTCCAGTAATCTGAAGCACGGCAGTTTTGTCTTGGTGAATTTTATTAAAGGGAAAATCCGGTATTTTTAAACCTGGGCCATATTTTTTAAAACATGTAGAGGTCCAAATGACAGTTACCAAAAGTTTTGGAATTGTTCCAGTAGATCGCCCGTGAAAAGTCCGTCCACTAAAGTGTTTTTGCCACTGACAGGCTCAGATTGTTATTTGAAGTGTCTGAAAGGATCCCTACAGAGACAGACCTTTTTGTCAAACTCTTCTTTCCACCGTTGTCTTCCTGCAACAGCTCAAACCCTCGCGAGATTTCAGAGCCAGACTCCTGTTTCTGGTTCAACAAAAAGGATCTTACTCTTTAACAAAACGGTCTGTCTATGTAGGGATCTTTTCCATAATGTTAAGTACATACTTATTTAATTACCCTAAGCTTTTGATTCTACTTTCATAGTATCATGTTTAATGTGACCTGGGCAAAATGCAAGATTAATGTTACCTGCTGTTCTTTCCAAAATACACTGTCACTGGTTTTAATTTTGTGTCACCTACTTATTTGTAAGACTAGGCCTCATTCAACCAGCACTTCAGCCAAGCCAGCCAATCAGTAATAATTAGCCATCGCTCAGTGCTTCCAGTCAACCAGCCGGACAGTCAGCCGGGCAGCAGCATCACTCACCTGTTGTGCCCCAGGCAACGCCTCCCTCCCGATCCCCATGATGCAGCTGTCATCCCAGCCACTCCGTTGCTCTCCCTCTCTCTCTTTATCCTTCTTTGTTGTCCATCATCTCTTGCACCACCTACACATCCAGTGCAGCCTCTGAATGAGGCCTATTGTGCAGCACACATGCTGTTGCTGCAGCATCGTCCTCCATGACCCTCTGTGCTCTGCATAACAAAGTTTCTCTGCACGAGTCAGTCTGCTGGCCATCATGCAACGTTTGCCTGCTTCCTTTCACCAAAGAAGTAGTTCTCTTTGTCTTCTTCAGTGCAAAGTTGATGGAGGGATGTTGATCAGCAGCCATTAGAAAAAAATATATATATATACACCCATATACATATACATATACATATATATATATATATGCCCATATACATATATATGTATATAGCCGCGGCCAAAGTATGTCTATGAAATGCATCCCACAAATCCCAGTTAGTTCTTGTTTGTAGTCCTTTGGTAAAATTGAGTTGCTCCAGTTGTATGAAGAGAAATAACAAAACAGAAAAAAAAACACAGGAAAACAAGAGAGCAAATAAAAAAATAAAGATGACGGCAAGTATAGAGCGTCCACAGCTGGCAGGCTGGACTGTGTTAAGGCCTCAGGGCCCCAGTGGATGCTCCCTGTGCCGCATCTCGGGAAGAAAAAACAACAAAGAAAAACAAAAAACAAAAAAAACAAAAAATGAGAGCAAGCGAGTGAGCGGGCACCTCTGCTTTGAGCAGCAAACAGGAGCTTGAGTGAGGAGGAGAGGAGCGAGTCTGGAAGTTTATATGTGTTCTCTCCCCCTGAACCAGGGGACTGGCTGAATAAATAATACAATAGATATTCCTGTGATGAGGTCTCGGCGTACCATTCATAATTATTTCATTGTAGCTGTAATGAGAGCGTCGGCTCTCCTGATGCACCCTGCGCTGGCAGGTAGGCCTCTGCTGAAACCAGGGCCCAGAGGCAAGAGGTGGACCCGTGCTGCAGCTACACATGAGGTATAGGTCGGACATTATTACTGTGTTTATCTGGAAACATCTGTTGCATGATGATACAGTGGAAGAGTATGACAGATGATATGATAATCCACTAATCTGCAGCAGGTCTCAAATGCATGCAGAAACAACATTGAAATTGGTGGATTTTTGCAGCAGTGTGTATTATGGTCAATGGCTTTTTTTTTAATAGTCATCACCAGTGTTTAATTGTTCTTACAATATCATAATATTGTCATGTCCAAATAGTGAGAGACCGGACTAGTTACAATATAGAGTTGCTGATGACACCGTGGTGCATCATTTGTTGCGACACACCAGACTGAACAGACAAAAATACTACTCCAGGTACAATAGATGGTATGTGTCAATCCAGGGAGCGAATGGGATTCATTTGCTGCTTTTCTGGATGCACATCAACATTGGGAAATTGGAGAGTAGAATATCCTGACGCGGCAACATGCATCAGCTGTGATAACGTGCGTCATATGCGGCTGTATATGTTGGCCTTTTACCATACTCTTCCTAAAGAGAGAGTACTTAGGAACACACAAACCATGAAGAAGGAGTAGGGTGTCATACTGCCCTGAAACACCAAGCTGACTTTGAAGAACTAGTGCTGACAAAGACTGGACACTGCAAAGACTACAGCCAACTGCCAGCTGCCAACTATTTTTATGCCACTGTATGTGACTCTTTAAATGGTCTTGTCATATGTTTGGAAGAATTGACAGTATGTCTGATTAAAAAAAAAAAAAAGTAGCAACTGGTGCTGGTGATTTTTGCTGTTTCTTTGCTGTATCTTTGTTTTTCACCGGTTCTGTCAGTTCTTGGTCTTTTACTTGGAGAAGTGGAAAAGGTCACTGAAATCACTAATTCACCAGGCTAGACAGCCAATGAGAAAGCTCACTCTTACCAACTGCCTCGCCAAATGGCCACTGACTAAGGCCGTTTTCACATAGAATCAGGCGGTGCCGCGATTCGCTGCAGGGTTGTGCGGCGGTGTGGGAGTGTCTGATACTAACCAGCAATCCCAGCTTGAAGACCGATACAAGCCAAGCCACTGCACGGAGGTTAACATCTTTGTGCTCCCTCGTGGCTGAACAGCTGATGAACAGTCATCAGTCTCTCTCCCATCTTCACAGTTGCTCAGTAAACAGTGGAATATTAAGGTAAACAGCTAATGCTACAATGCTACATGTAAACAAATTTCTTCTTCACCTGGGCGTCTGCCGGTCTGATCGCCGGCGTGATTGGCTGCCACAGCGTGACGTCGGGTTGTGTTTCTCTAAAAGTTGATTCTGTTTCAACTTTTTTGCCGCAGGCCACTGCGTTTTTTTTGCGGCACCCCCTGTGGCCCCCATTGCCGCAGCCTGAATGCAGTACCCCGGTTCAAATGAACGGGAAAATCTGCGTTTTTGGCGCAGCGCCTGATTCTGTCTGAATACAGCCTAATGCCAACAGCACCAGACTCAACACAAAAAATTACATGTTTTTTTCCAACAGTGCTTGACAGTTGACTGCACACACGGTGACCAGGTGACCTGATACAAACAATGTGTTGCTATTGATACAAGGTGTGTGATGCACATCTCATGACAGACGCTGCAGGCAACACATTTACTCAGAAAAAACAAACAAACTCTACACGTGGATTTTTACGGCCCCTATCTCCCTGATCTCCTCGTCCCGTCTTGATCCAGGTTTTGAAGCACGCTGCTTGTAACATTGTGTCACTCACTGGAAATTCAATGTCATATGTAGGACACACAGATCCATGAAAACCAGGGAGAGTTACACCTTAACCATGTGCATTCAACCACACCTTTTTGTCTCTGGTGGCCTAACAAGCGTGAAGAGAACTCTTCAGATGGGACAGCTGCTCTGGCTGAGGGGACAAAGGGAAGGGGATGTTGAATTTTCCTCAAGTTTTAAATGTATTTTCCCAGAGGAGGTTGATGGAGAATGAGAACCTTCTTGACAGAATTAGCTGACAGGACCAAGACTGTTTAGACTCAAAATCTTGTGTCCGATTTTGTGCTGCCGCATCAGTCATGGTATCAAGACTGGATATGACACATACATAAAAAAATACCCATATAAAAGAGTACATATATCTTCTGTATGTTGACTTAGTGTTTTATCTTTTTGTACAGAGGCTGCAACACTGATACACAAAATTTACAACGAACAAAAAACTTGTGATACTCGTGAGGTTTTTGTACATTGTAAATTTGTCTTTTTTAAATTTGTCTTTTATTTTATAACAGAATTCTGGATAGAATTATGATAGAAAGACAGTCAGCATGAAAGGAAATACACCTCATCTTTAATGACATTTAAGTTTCATGTAATTTGTAAAATGTGTTAATGTAAAGTCACTGTCTCCAGTTTAATATTTGTACTACATACTTTCCGTTTCAGTTGTTTACTATTACAAGAGATTTGTAGCAGCTCAGTTATGGGTTTAATTTAATTTATTCGTTGTTTCTTTCTTTTGTTTTTCTTTTTTGTATTTGATTGTATGTGTTTTGGGGGGACTGGAAATGTTTGAGTTTCAAGAGGTGCATACTGTATACAGTGAAGAGAGAGAAATGTATATCAAATCATCAAGTGTTGAGCATGTACACAAGCACAGTGAAGACATAATGCATGCATCATTGTTATCTTTAATATACTGTTTATTCAACATACACAGCGTGCTTAGACACATGGTCACATAGGCAGACTCATAGTCCCAGTTGGGTCTATTGTCCCTTGGGGCCACCGTCTCAAAGCTTTTGGGGTCCTTCAGAGCTACATACATGAGGCAGGGCATTTTCACACTAAGCCCCAGTCACACACACACACACACACACACACACACACACACACACACACACACACACACACACACACACACACACACACACAGACCACCTCTCTTGCTTACATATACGTCCTGAGGTCTGCCGAGCGAGCACCTTCCGTCCTCTAATCCTGTTAGTGGGAGACAGGGAAGTCAAGGGGAAGGGGGAGGTGAGGTAGCGTTGATGTGTGCGTGTATGGGGATCGGGGGTGAAGACAAGGGATTGGGGGAGTACATGGGACACAAAGACCCCCCCCCCCGTCCCGTCCCGCACCAGCTGGAGCCCTGTGGTGTACGTGAGTCCTGAATACCCCCTCTTACAACACACACATACAGTATATTCATTCATTCATATCTGGTTCTGTGTTGCTGAATGAGCAGGACACTAACAATGTCACGGTTTTGGGTTCAGTTCCCAGTGGGGACATCCTGTCTTAACATATACGTACATATACACAGTCATGAGTTTTAATAAAGCCAAACATTTTGCTCAGCCCACCTACAGCCTGAACCCGGCTTAAAGCAATATTTCAAGATCAAAACCCTCACATGTACTAGTACTCTTTTAATCATCTAAAATTTGTCAGCAGGTCCATCATGGTGAAGTGGGGTTAACAAGTGAACTGTCTCAGCAAGCACCCACAAAGACAAACTCTCTAAACCGCTCCCCTCCAATAAAGCACACTGAGAATCTACAGCCATGCTAGCGGCACTGTGCGGCAGTGCTTTGAGCTAAATAGTAACGTCAACATTTAGCATTTTCAAGTTGGAAAATATTCCAGCGAAACCCTCAAAGAACAAAACCTCCAGACTGTTAAAAGTTCTCCTGTGACATGTTTTACTTTTTGTACTGTCCATGAACAAACCACAACCGTACGTTAACACTAGCTGGCAAGCTGCAACAAGTTGGCATTACTGCTGTTTGTGTGTGTGTTTGAACAGAATGATTGGAGTGAGACAAGGACATGTGTGTGTTTTTGTCTACGCAAGATATGTTACTGCTATGTCACATTAGAGACTCGATTTACGTGATCATATAACGTGTCTGCATCATGTGTACATTTAAGACGGCGTTGTTCGTTGCCACTTTAGTCTGATGAAGAGCAGCTGTGCTCGAATCGTCACCTTGGTGTATTAAATAAGTGAACATTGGAGCCCTGCAGTGTGCGAACCCGTGTATCTGTTTATTTTTAGATTCCGACCCAAGTCTGTTCTATTAGAAGAGAAAACTTACATGGAAGATCAGGGCCAGCAGTGAAGTCAGAATATGCCTCCACCATGAATACACAAACAAACACACAACCAGCCTGATCAGCCAGTGAGCAACAGATCTATATCACAGGGCATACACACAAATGGCCCCTGGCAATGACTTAATATTTCACTAAATGAAGAAGAGAGAGGGAAGTCCAGCTCTGAGATCCATCTCATTGGTTTTCTGTCTCTCTTCCTGTCTCCTTTTGAAAATGGTTTCTCTCCTTATTTAGATGTTCCTGTAGCCATCATCATATTAGCCATCACAAACATCACTCCCTCTCTATCTTTATCAATCCTCAGAAATTAGGAAGCTTTATAAAGCCCAATCCATTTCTCAACCACTGTTTGCTCTGAGTATTCCAGTTGCTAATACAACGCAGTTGCTATGACTATTAGTGGAAAACTTAGGAAAACAAATAAAATACCTTATTATCAGTGAACATTTTCTGATACGTTCAGTATGAACATTTTGCATTTTGCCAGAACAACATTTCCTTACTATGATGATAAATACGTAACACGTAACTTATTTGCTGTTGCAAATTAGTAGTATACAAACGGAATATCTTGTGCTCCATTAAAACACTGAAACCACACGGTTGTAAAATTGAGTAACAATGAGTTAAAGTATCCATCAGTTTCAATTAACGAGCAACAGTTTTTAAAAAAAGTTGTTACTTTGCATCTATTTCGGTAACATTTTGCAGTTGCTATTGTCAAATGTTATTGTCATTGTTCAAAACTGCATTTGAACTTGAATATTTAGTTCATGCTGCGGTTGGAGAACCAGCACTGATAGGATGTCATAAAAGGAAAGATGTGTTGCATATTTACCTAACGCAAAGCTATTCAGAAGTCGAGCATAATTAAATTAATTTACTAATTTTAATTTTTAACAGATTTTAACAAATTTATAACGTAAAATGTGCAAAAGACTAAAATGTGGTGCTTGAATGATGTGGCCATTTATTAGGCATGACTGAAAAGATGCCACTGTGTTGCATTATGGGAAATGTATGATCTAGCATTTTTGGAGCTTGACCCATACTCTCTGTCCACCTCGCAGTCATTCTTCTCACCCTCTGCAGCCTTGTCGTTTATCCATTTGAAGGTTATTTCCTTGTCATCACATCATGTGGGAGCAGAGCTGAAACAAACCTTCCATGCAGCTTCTTTAAATAGCGTCGACACATTTCTTCTGATTCTTCTGAGTTTCACGGCCTCTTTTCCTGCTGCTCCCTCCAGTCCCAAACACCAGAGACAGAAGTTAAAAAAAAAGATTAATTTTCATTTACATACATACTCTCTTCTAATCCTTGTTATTTCCCCCTCATCCCAGTCACACGTTCATACATCATTTTGTTTGTTTACTTGTCTTCCCTTTGTTCGACTGCTCTCTATTCTTGTAGTACAGAGGAGAGAAGAGCCGAGGATTTTGTTTGTATAGAAATTAGCGCGGCAGCTCTCTGGGGAAATGCTCGGAGGGCTGAGCTGTTTGATGCCTGGCCCTCCACGGAGTGTCGGGACGTCGCTGTCGAGAAACGTTGAGCTCATGAGAAAGGAGAGGAACCAGCAGGGTGATGTGAAGACCCCTGATGTTGCATTAAGAAGGTCAAAGTTCACTCTGGCTGCTGGACCAGAGGTGAATAAAGTCTCTTTAATCCCTAATAATAACTTTGCAGCACTTTCTTCCTCTCGTTACAGAACATGGTCTTTCTAGAATCAGAGGATTATTGCTTCTGACCTTTACATGTAGGAGGTCAGATAAATGTGAACTGCAAATTCCAGAGAAACAGCATTTTGAGAGCATCTTATTTTCTTAATGTGATGCGTCTTCTATTGAAACAGGATGTTGGGGTGGTACAGACAGAGGGATTATAATAAAATGTAAATCATGGGAAAAGCAGGGAAGAGAAAAGCAGTTTGATTGGATGGAAGTCTCAAACGTCTGCTGTATTTTTAAGTCTTTCTTTATCTGCTGGTACAGCACGCGGCCACTGTTTTCACAGGCAGGAGATGAAACAAGATTTTATATAAAGTAATAAAATATGTTTGTATTTTTGTACATTTCATCAGCTTTTGGACAACATGATGGCATGTAAAATGAACATGATGGCATGTAAAATGAACATGATGGCATATAAAAAGAGAAAACAAAGTCAATGATTTTCAAGATAATGTTGTTTCAAATGATATTTTTAGACTTGGATTACCTAAACTCAGTAACATTTCTGATTAATTTATTAAATTCACACCTCAAGCTGGAAACACACATGACTCAAAGCCTAATTATGACCTCAATTCAGTCATGACGAATGTATATAGTTTGCACTTTATAACCTGAGGTGAGTCTAAACATAAAGTGATTCTTTACACTGAGACAAGACAGAAACGTGAACTCAGTTTGCTCCTTAACGAATGCAATCTTTCACAGTCAGTTTAAAAGTCCTCTTACGTGTTCTCACGAGAACAAAAGAGAGAGAAGAAATCCGTCATACCCTGTCCAGGTAGAACTAATGCTCCTACTAAATGTTCAGCGTAAAAAACAAAGAAACATACTAAATAAGCAAACAATTTATGGACAATTTTCTGCACGTTTCATGTTTTCATATCATTTCACTTGAAGAAAATAAAGGACTGTGGCTTTTCTGTCTCTTTTGAGTTGAGACATCTGTAGTTGTCCTGCATTATACATACATACATATATATATATATATATATATATATATATATTTTTTTTTTTTAACATTTTTAATCTGAATTTTAGCATAATGCTTGTTTGGGTTGACGGTGAACCTGGCTGCATGTTGCTGGGCTTGGATAGTTTCCAGACAGACTCTGTCTCATCTCGGTTCAGCTCGGTTCGGTTGGGCCTAACAGCGGTCCCCTTGTACACTCTGAGTAAACAGGCCCGCGGTTATAAAGCTTTTACACGCCAATCCTGCCCAACATTCCCTTTATGTGCAAGTGCTGCAGGGCTCAGATGCATAATACATGAGCACTCAGTTAATCTATTGATCCAAAATATGTCTTCTCTCTTTCTCTGTCTCATTTGCTGTCTGTCTTTCTTTCATTCTGTCATACCCTATCTTTGCTTCTTGCCCACTGTTTTTCTCTCCCTTTTCTCCTTTTCCGCTCTTTTTCCCATCAGCAGGCCGATTGCAGCAAGTGCACTGACACAACAACAGATTAGAAGAAGAGATAAGTGGGAGACACACATGAAGAGGTGGTGATAATAAAAGGTGTAGCCATGAAAAATGCAGACATTGTGAATAAGAAATAACCCTGTGAGAGAGCTGTGGTTAGAATGAAAAGAGCAGAATAAGAAAGTCATCAGCTGTGATGACGAACAAATGCAACAGCACAGGGGCAAAGCCCAGTGGTACGTGAGGTGAGAGCAGTCACGAGTAAAGATGACAACCTGACAGCCAAATATGCCACAAATCATAAACAGTTAGAGGTGGCAGTAACAACCTTGTCAGCTACAGGTTGGAGCCCAGAGCCTGGCCAGATCATTTGGAGACTCAACAAAAAAACAGAAAACAACTCAAACAAAACTGGGAAAATAAGGCGGTGGATGAAGCTGAGGTGAAATGTTTCCAAACAATAGCAAGTAACAGTAAACCAAATCCTCATCCTAACTTTAACACTAAAATAAAAGAAAGAAAACAATCCAAACTTTTTTATTATCTAGGGATGCTGCTTCAGATGTCAGCAGAGACCAAATTAGCCACCGTTACTGTCCAGGTGACTGGTCAGCTTTACTTTAAATGCTTCTCTAATTACGTTTTACCAGTTTTCTGCTACAAACTGTAAATTAAGATAAGATAAGATAAGCCTTTAATTGTCCCACAGCTGGGAAATTTTCAGCGTTACAACAGCCAGAAAAAGTGTCATATATAGAAATACAATAATAAAATATAATAAAATACAATAAAAATAAATAGAAAAAAGTCCTGTACACAGTAAAGACAGTAATAATAATAGTGTGATTGAGTGCATTTGTAAGTATGAACAATAGATAAGATAAAAATAAAAATATTGCACATATATAATATACATGTACATGAAAGTATTACACAGCAACAGATGAAGTAAATAACATCATGAATAATAAAAAAGAAATATGTATTAAGATACTGCACAGCAGCAGATGAAGTAAAATAGTGAACAGTCTGCTTATTGACAGTCAATGTAGATTACTGGGAGTTGTACTGATTATAGAGTCTGACAGCAGCAGGCAGAAAGGACCTACGATACCTCTCCCTCAGACACCGAGGGTGGAGCAGCCGGTCGCTGAAGGAGCTGCCCAGTGCTGATAGAGTGACATGTAGGGGGTGGGAAGTGTTCTCCAGTAGTGATGATAGCTTGGCCACCATTCTCCTACCACCCACCACCTCCACTGGGTCCAGAGGGCATCCAAGGACAGAGCTGGCCTTCTTAATCAGTCTGTCCAGTCTCTTCCTATCCCTGGAAGAGATGCCACTGGCCCAACATGCCACCCCATACAAGACAGCTGATGCCACCACAGAGTCATAGAAGGTCCTCAGGAGCGCCCCCTGCACTCCAAAAGACCTTAGTCTCCTGAGCAAAAAGAGACGGCTCTGTCCCTTCTTGAACAGAGCGTCCATATTGTCTGACCAGTCCAGTTTGTTGTTCAAGTGAACACCCAGATACGATCTCACAATCTCAATGTCCGTTCCCTGGATGTTCACTGGTGTAGGTGGAGGGAGTTTGTGCCTGCCGAAGTCCACCACGAGCTCTTTGGTTTTACCCGCATTGATCTGGAGGCGGTTCTGTTGACACCAACCCACAAAGCCCTGGGTCAGTTCTCTGTACTCCCTATCATCCCCGTTGGTGATGAGGCCGACGATGGCAGAGTCGTCAGAGAACTTCTGCAGGTGACAGTTCGAAGTGTTATGGGTGAAGTCCGCTGTGTAGAAGGTGAACAGGAAAGGCGCCAGAACGGTTCCCTGTGGAGCCCCTGTGCTGCAGAGAAGTGTGTCAGACACACAGTCCTGTAACCTCACATACTGTGGCCGGTTTGTGAGGTAGTCCAGGATCCATGCTGCCAGGTGATGGTCCACCCCAGCGTGCTCCAACTTGTCCCCCAGAATCCAGAATTGTACACCATATCTCATATCACTGACAGAAAAACATTATGATCAGTCTTTTTTGTACAATATGAAATTTAGATAACAATGTGATTCTAAACATAACAGACTCTCCTCTCAGAGGAGAACACACTCATATCCCACTGAGACTCGGCCTCCAGTGCTCCCCAGCCATTTTACAACATGGCCGCTCTGCTAAAGCAGTACTGATACTGTAACATCCTGTCCAGGTCGCTAGGCTTGCAGTACCACCTTCATGCATATTTTACTTTCTCTCTCTTTCTTTCTTTCTTTCTTTCTTTCTTTCTTTCTTTCTTTCTTTCTTTCTTTCTTTCTTTCTTTCTTTCTTTCTTTCTTTCTTTCTTTCTTTCTCATCCACCCGCCTCTCCAGAGAACTTGTGACATCACTCTTGTGAGTCTCATTGAGCTCAAAGTACTGCTGCAGACTGACGAACCCTGAGATCCTGGTCCCAGCTCCTCCTGGAAACTCTAACATTGGACCCTTCAGACCACCAGGAAGCTCTACTGAAGCCACAGTCACTCCAACACACTGGTGTTCAGGCCCGAGGATACTGTCAGACAAAGTTCCTGGTTACATAACATGCTCCTTTGTCCCACTTTTCATACTACATACTAAAGGTAAACACTTTGTTCTGATGTTGATAATGCACTGTTAACGTACAGGAAAGGAATGTCTCACCACCATCCCCACTTCTTTTACTAATCAGATGTGGGGAGCTTCAGCATTTCACTTGTTTTATCTTTTTTATTGCTTACAAGCTCAAAACTGTAAGACTTCTTGATAAACGTTAGGTTGAAAACAAGTATAATAACTTACAAAGAAAACAGAAGCACTTTAGGATGACAGATATCCATATCCAGCTTATTTGTACAAAAGTTTACAGCCTAAAGTTTACAAAAAGACAACATGCAACGTGGGTTGCAGTCAATGAGGAGGATGGAAAGATCCTCCAATGGTGATTTGATAGGTGTTTCTAAGATTTGTCGGCTAATTAGCTAGCCTTGAATCTATGCAGAGTGGAAACTAGTTATTTGTTAGCTTTTAGCTTCTCAAAGTTTGAAATGTCCATCACATCATCCTCTTTCACCATGAAGACTGGAGAGTTTGTGAGGTGAACTTAGAAGCGACCACGGCCTGTCCTGGTTGGTTATCTGGACAGCTAGTTGGCTGCGTGTGCAGTTAGCCAATTGACTGACAGTTGACAGACTTAATCTGGCTGATTAGTGAGCTGACTGACTGGAAAGCAAAGTTTCATACTAAACTATTGTGGTTAAACATCATATGGTCACCAGTAGTAGACTGCAGTTCTGTTGGTTAAGTCTCTGTTGTGTTAGGGTGAAATTTTGGACATTAAATTTGTTAATGTCTGTAATATGAGCACTATTACTACTGCTCCTAATAATGCCAATACCAATACTAGTGCTGCATGTAATTTAAGATCATTATGTAGCTTTAGAGCTGTTACAAGTTCTTGTTTTTTCACTTTTTTACACCATACAAGTCATCTACCATCATTCAACACAGCGTGATGATGTACTGATGACACATGGATGACTTTGGTGTCTTTATTCTCATCTCTCAAAGCTAAGTCAAGCAGAAGGATAGTCTACCACAGTCTCTCAGTTGGTTTCCTCTAAGAAAGATAGACGGGAGGCGAAACCCTTTTCCAAACCTGCAGGCTCAGGATCTCTCCCCGAACGAACCAACTAACCTTTTCTTCCAGCCTCGTGTCTTTAATTTGTACTGGCAGACAATGAAATATTTACAAGGAACTCTACAGGCAATTACATTAAAAGTGTGTGGTTAGACACTGCCTACCCTTCAGCAGACCCCCTCGGTGAGGCTGATTTGGTGAATGGTCGCAAAGTTTACAACGTCAGATTTTACTCACTATCAATAATTCAGAGCTGGAAGAAGCAGAGAGGGAGAAAAAAAGGAGGACAAGAGTAAGCGGAAAAGAAAGGGAAGGAGAGGAGGAGGGAGCAACGTGAGGAGGTGTGTGTGTTCAGACTGTCGTGGATGTTGGCGGAAGGCTGCACTTCAGTGTCCATTTGCTAAATGTGGCAGAAATACGCAGTGTGGCGGCCATGTTCTGCTCGCTGAAAGCTTCGCCGGACGTTTGATCCCTCAGAGTCCATCCTGCACTCTAAACACACAGTCACACATGCGTAGCTGCACATGCCGTACACACACATGCACATATATTGTTCATATACACACAATGCAAAACTACCACCGCCCCTTGTGGAGTGGTTGTAAAAACAAGGAAAATGCTGTAGCTGAATTTAAGTAGCAAATAGAGCAACATCAAAGCTGCTCTGGTGGCCAAATTTAAGTCCAACTAACAAAGAAGAGTATTAGTTGTACGACACATGTGACATGTCAGTTAACTGCCAGTTAGGTTTTGACTTTACACTGACACTCCTCAATGAAGTGTTTAGTTTTTTCAGTTTTGTGTTTTCTATTTCCAAAATCAAATCAAACAAGTGAGCTCCATCTACAGCAGTGGCAGCAAATATACAGACAGGTGACACATTAATGGACGAGCAACATAATGAATGAATAACACGCCAATGTCTTAAGTCATTTTGTGTTTTAGTACAGTGCATTTTTTACTTTTCGTGACTGATATTGTGCAAAGACGATGTGTCATTTTACGTGCAAATGCCATAGATAAAAAAATGTCAGGTGACGTAGCATAAAGAGCGACAAACTTACATAACTTATGTAATTTGTGCAAGTTAACTTACGTAACGTATTTAACTTATGCCATGTACGAAACGTGATCTTTTCCTAAACCTAAGGTCACCTGACTATGACAATGAAGGACACCTGACTATTGTTACCATGATGACGAAGGTCACCTGACGAAGGTCACCTTACTTCGTCCTTTCCTGCACGTCCAAAACTCATAACATCGCCATCTCTAATGGCATTAAATGACACGCGAAAAGCTTTAAACGCGCAGACATGACACACAAAATGTCCTTAAAAGCAGTGTGCTATTTACTGTATATGCTATCCCATGAGATCATGTTGTCCCTGAAGGTGCAATGCATGATACAATTAAAGCGATTAACATCCAATTATGCTCTGTGGAAAGTGTGAAAATACCATTTCCATTTTTAGGAAAGAGTAAAAGCTCTAAGTGACTTTGGAAGAGGGTTCATTAGTGGGATGGCAGGAGCGTAAGTCACAAAGACTGCTCAGCTGGCCAGTATTCTGAACAGTGACTGATGTGATCTGGATTTAGATCTGTGGGAACAGTACAGGCCTGAATACTTAACCTCAACAGTGAGGGGGTCCAGTGGCTCTGTTTTGCTGTGGGGGGTGTTTTCCTGGCAAGGTGTGGATCAACATGTCCCCTTAGAAGGAAGGCCATTGCATTTCTGATGACATGGCATGAAGGCTCACTGAATGGTTTGATGAGTCACAGTCAGCAGATCTCAACCAAACTGAACACCTGTGGAAGATTTTGGAGCAACATGTTAGACAGCGCTCTCCACCACCATCATTAAAACACCAAATGAGGGAATATGTTTTGGAAGAATGGTGTTCATCCCTCAAGTAGAGCTCCAGAGACTTTGAGAATCTATGCCGAGGAGCATGAAGTGCATTTCAGTCAGACAACTCACGTTGAAATGATTATTATGCAGCAGAACGTAGTTAGAGTTTGGCGTCTAGGCTCCGACCTCATCACTCCCAGCCAATGTGTTTACGTGAGATATTGGGGAGTGATGAGCAAATATCTTAAACCCCCCTAGCCGGAGCCTGCAGGTGGATGCTGGGGTGGTGGTGGGGC
This sequence comes from Macquaria australasica, assembly GCA_005408345.1. Taxonomy (NCBI): domain Eukaryota; kingdom Metazoa; phylum Chordata; class Actinopteri; order Centrarchiformes; family Percichthyidae; genus Macquaria; species Macquaria australasica. The sequence continues at coordinate 853,375 of SEMN01000163.1, forward strand.
TGAAAGAACAAGCGGCAATACTGATGCAGGGCAGCAGTGGCCTTGACAGGCAGAGGGAGAGATGGGAAATTTTGCAGTTTAAATAGACCGCCAAATTGTGAGGGTGTGTTCGGTAGATGGTTGAGGAGAGTGAGGTATGTCACATGTAGCAATGCAGCTCGAGTTGACTGCCTGAACTAGCTCGCAGGCGTCGCTCCATTTACAACCTCCTGTTTTAAAATAGAAAGCCTAAAATGCATTTAAAAAAAACCTGAATGGAAATGCCGTAAATTCTAAAAAAAAAGTTAAAATATGCAAAAAAGTTTTTATGCTTGGGAGAGGTAGAAAAGCTGATGTATCGCTAAAAACAAAATGCAGTGGAAACAGACTTAGCAAAGAAATCATGATGTACAAAAATGTGTGGATCGTTGAGGAGAAACAAACATAAATGCCATATTTCCATCATGTTTTCCACATGGTTTTCAATCGTTTGAGCTTTGACTTTGCTCTTTTAATTACATCATCTCTTTACATCCTCTTCTTCTGCAACAGTTTAAAGGCCTCCAGCTGTTTATCTCGATGGGCTCAACTCCAATTTTTGCATAACAGTAGTGGATTTTCTTTTACAGATTTATCTGATAATTTAGTTAGAATTTGTGCTTAATCTGGATTGACTGCTGTGGGGGCGCATGGTGGAACAACACCTTACTGAGACATATGATGTTGGTTTTTCCTTTAACACACATCTGTATATACTGCACACATGTAAAGGACATGCAAAAATCAGTATTTCTGTAAAAGCCTGGTTTAAAGTTAAAGAAACATCATGCCTTTAAATTAAACAAATACATTTGAATAGACTTTTTGCAGGATACTGGATTTCAGTGTTTCTTTTGTTTCAACTTTCTTATATTAAACATAAAATAAATAATGACTCCATGGCTGCACAGTAAAACAAATGCCAGTCCAATTTCAATAAACTGTTAATCAGATGTCTTTCTCTTGAAATAAGTGGTGACCTTGAAGTTTCCTGTCTGCCTCTCTCTTCTTTCTCCCCACCTTCTCTTTTGCTAGAACTCTTCCTCCACCCTTTCATCCTCTCTCTCTCCTCCCTCCCACCCCAGCTGGACTCCCTGCGTTTTGTCCGTCCGGTGTCGCCTTCCCAGAGGAGCGTCCTGCCTGCCGGCGTCCCAGTGGAGGCGGGTGATGTATATTTGATGAGCGGGTGCTGGGGACCCTCTGGAGGGCCGTGGCTACAGCAGGACAATGGGCCTCGCTCAGGTTTCCTGCTGACCGTCACCGACACTGCTGCTCTTTTTGTAGGCGAGCCGGTGAGCCAGGGCTGGAGTTTCAGCCAGGACGGCAGACCAAGAGGCAGAGTTACAACAAGGGCAAGACCCAGCACAGTCCAACCTGATGCACATCTTCAGCTTTTACTGTCAGGATCATGAAACAGTGAACGGATCCTGAAGCTAGCTAAGAGCCAAAATGTCAGACATTGTTTTTGGAAGAATCATGATGGACAGATCAGAAGTATCCAATAAAACAACATCCAGTATGTTTGGCAATGATGTACATGCAGAGATGTTTCCATCAGGACACTTATAAGCTTTCCGTGTATCTTTTCCCTCATCTATCCTTAGTTTTTTTTCTATTACCTCATTTTCCTGTCTCTCTCCTCCTCTTCCTTGAGTCTCTTTTATCACACTCTGTTCACTGACTTAAAGACAGCTAATTCAACTATTTTATTAACATAATAAAAGTAATTTTGTACCATTTAGTTGGTAGTTCGTACTGATTTCATTTGCACAATAAAAACCCAGGTATCTCCATAAGGTTTTAGGGAAGATGCACCTGTGGCAAAAACATATATATATATATATATATATATATATATATATATATACACATGTGTGCAGTTTGTTAACCCATTGTTGTTTCATTTTGTACCTGCGACGTTGAGAGTGCTGTAATAAAATGAAATTGTGAAGCAGCAAACAAGGATGAACGAAAGTGATGATAATGCAACGTCCACAAGAAAGCGCATCCGCAGGCTACAGGAGTTAAAAACAACACAGATGCACGTTGACCACAGTGGTTTTCCTCGGGGCCAAGCAGCCACACACAGCGATGAATATGTGTAGTTTGAAATATCACTCAGTTGAACCAAACACATCTGCATTATCATTAAACTGATAAGTGGATTGAACTTTGGTGTAGTTTTGACTTGGACATTGTGTCCACTCTCCTTAAATGTCAGTTCATCCACACAGACACACAGACACACACAGACACACAGACACACCTCTTAAAATAAATTAGCCTTGTAGTCCTTTAGGCTTCTGAATGTACAGTTATGACCTGACTGCAACTTAAATATAACAAATTCACTAAGAGGTTAAATGATATATTGTCTTTCTGAGAATGTTTATGTAAGCAGAGCCTTTATACATGTAAGTAAGGTTGTTTTAGCCCTAAAATTAATTATTCTTAGCACATTCACTATGAAAACATGTGGGTTGTTTTTTTATGTTCCAGATCAGCAAATTGTGTGCATAACATTTTCAAAAAATGTTTGTGTTTTCTAATGTTTCATATTTTACATTGTTCAGTCCGATTGAGACATCTCATTGACTAAATATTGCAAGTGTAACCCTAGTGTTGTTATTGGTGTTTAATTTCATGAGCACAAATACACAGAGAGAGATGGACACATATATATATATATATGTGTGTGTGTGTGTGTGTGTGTGTGTGTGTGTATATATATATTCAGTTTGTCCATATTTTCTTTTGAAAAAGGAGAAGATTTTATTATTATTATTATTATAACAGCCACATAATCACAGAAAAAAAGAGGGATTACCTGGAGACCCCCACTCCATCAACCCCTCCGTCCGCCTTTGACCCCTCCCACTCGGGGAGCGCCTTTAGGTGATTATTGGGCTAATTATTCCATTTTATCGCGCGGGTGTCTGCCCGCCGGAAATCCCCTTTTTGATTGACAAGCTGTCGCCCCTCTGACTCCGAGCGGTTCATCATCTGTAAATATTTCATCGTCTGCTGTTTGTGCTCTTTAGTTCCCGTTCAGGCCTGTTTATTCTTTAATTGAGGGAAGTGTGTGTGTGTGTGTGTGTGTGTGTGTGTGTGTGGTGGGGGGTGGGGGGGTCTTTACTACAGCCACAAAGTAAATGAAGCATGATTAATTAATGTATTAATTGCCAAGAAAGTGAATGGGGTTCAGGCGGAGGAATTCCTGCCATTAATTAATAATTGGAGCTGAATATCTCTCTCTTTCTGTGTGTGTGTGTGTGTGTGTGTGTGTGTGTGTGTGTGTGTGTCGGAGCAGGTTCACAATCAAACGTATTTGTATTTGTTGCATTGTTAATCCGGGCAGAGCGGAGGGATTTCAGGGGCCACTCAGAAGGAGCGAACCGGTCAGTCAATTGAAGTTGTTTCACCCAATAGATCGATTGCTTTTCTGTCATATTTGCTGTTTGCAATCATCATAACATGAGCTACGTGTTGTAGCTACTTTGTATAAAATAAGTTTTAGGGAAAAAAAGAATCTGTGTCAGGGTTGAGGGGGGTCAGCTTTGAAAAAGCAGCAAATAGGAGAAAAAGTGGTTTAAAAGAGTGAATAACACTCAGATAAGCTTCAGTGTGCTGAAGTGCAGCTATAATAATCTGTCTGTGCTCTGCTGTTGCATTTTGAAGGATCTCTGCAACACTCTTAAAAAGATGTTTTGATATTTCAGCATCTGATGCTGCCAGAGGCTCCAGGACAAAAGCCTCAAATATACATTTAAATGAAATAATTCATCTTCTCTGAGTGTTTGAAGGCCACAGTCACATCATTTCCCTGTGAAGCCTCCTGTTGACATTTACATTCAATCACTTCCAGGCCACACGGCTCAAATGATTTGTTGTTTAATCCAGAAATGTGAGGAAATCGTCAGTATTTAGATCTTTATGAGACACTGAAACCCAGACTAACACATTTCTTTTAGAGCTCATTGGTGCAGATTTTTTATGACTGACCTTTTTAACTTTTCCATCAGCTTTCTATTTTCAGGATTCTTGGTGGTCCAGTTTTTCCTCACTTGCTGGACTCTGTCTAACTGTTGGTCAGTGGAGCCAGTTTCTTCTGGCAGGTGTTGATTTTCAGTTATTTCAACAAATATTGTTTTAACAGTGCAACCACACAGCGTCCTTCCTCGTTTCTCCTGTCCGGCGAGCCAGGCACGCTTGGAGGCGTGGCTACAGTCGGGAACTCCACGTGATTGGTGGAGGCGTACAGAGGGAGGGAGCGAGAATCCACCAATGAGAAGGAGCCTGTGCGGTGGCGGTCCAATATAGGAGCTGGAGGCGAGGAGCATCTTTATTATAGAACTCATTTACAGGCGAAAAGGAGACAGGAGACCCGCAGGAGCCCAGGAGTTACCTCTCCTTCTCTGTTTCTGTTTTTAAAGCGAACCCGAGTTCACCCGTGACCCCGATCACGAGCGACTTTTCATTCAAAGTGTCTGCCTGTGGCACGTTTTCCTCCCCGAGGCGTTTCTTTTTAGAAAACCACCAAAACGGAACCGAACGAGGACGACTCACAACGACCCTCCCTCACTTCTGCAATCATGATGTCGATGAACAGCAAGCAGCCTTTCAGTATGCACCCGATGCTCCACGAGCCCAAATACACTCCTCTGCACTCCAGCTCGGAGGCCATCCGCAGGGCCTGTCTGCCCACACCATCGGTGAGTCCAAAATGCATTTCTGACTTCCTGCAGCTCCTGTCATTGGCCAACAAAACTTCCAAAACCATCAACCTCCAAAATATCTCAGGAAAAAGTGGAAAATGTACATATGGCTGGCAAAAAATGTACTTTAGTGTCTGACCAGTCTGATCCCTTTTACAGATTTAAGCTCGTAAATGATTATGGAGTTTAAACTATAGCGCACAGGCGCACACAGGAATTATTGGCGTTTCAGTTAGAATATGGTTTCCACGTCAATTTCGAGAATATAACTAACCCTGTTTTTTTTATCAGAAAAAAACAAACGAATTTTGGTTGTTTAAGTAAAATGTTTCCCATTTAACCACCAGAAAACAGCAAGAAAGACGTCCTGTGGGGGGAATTGAAATAAGTGAAATGAAATACGAACTGTAAAGAAATGACAAAAATAAATTAAATATAGAATTTAACAAAATGTTCGAGACATTCGGGATATGGATATGTCAGGGTGGATCAGAACACCAGCAGCATAACGAGGGCAATCTGGCTACTTCGAGCAGAAAGTCGGTGCGCAAATACGCACAAATGCATCTGTGAGAAGTCAAATCCTGCATTCAGGCGAGCGTGAGCGATGCTGCTAAAAGTGAAAGAAGATAAAAGATGAAGCGGGAAAAAAACGAGACGGCGTGGATCTTCTAAGCGCGTGTTATCTCATATTGTCCCATTCATATTCAAACTCGCTTTCGTCTCATTTCATTGTCCGTAGAAATTATTCAAGAGATCGTAAATATTAATTTTAAATGAATATCCATCCACGCTGACACACTTTCTAGGCGTTGGGCAGATCCAGTGATGTCCAAGTTGCATTAGAATACATTGTTTGACAAGTAAGAAGCAAAGTTAAGTGAGAGTTGCGTGGGAATTCATTTAAATTGTTGTCTGTGCTTTGACGCTGTGAAAACACGTCTACATCTTGGAAACCTTGGGCATAGTTAAGATATGAAATACATGTCCAACGCTTATTATACGCTGCTTAATATTCCAGTTTTAAAAGTTTGACTGGTGGTCCATCTCACACGTAGAACAAGTTAAATTAAACGTGAAGCGTGAAAATGGTGTAAAATATATCTGTTTTTTATATATAACGTGTAAAAATATCAATAACTTCACCTGACTGATTTTTTTTTCTTCTTTGAACACACTTTCGTTTTTTCCCTTTTAAACCTGCTCTTTACGCAGCTGCATTTTAATTATATAGAAAGTAATTGAAATTAAACGTGTTTATTGTTTCGATTATTTCCCACAGATTTGAACATGAATGTCTTTACAATTAAATTAAAATAATCCACATTTGAGATGATCCGTGTAAAACAGAGAGCGTGTGCTGTGGAAAAATTAAATTCTTTAAACTGGTTATGATTACATGAAGTTGATTTTTGTCAGAGTTCCTCCTCTAACCGGCCTGACTCTGCTCTTCTCGCAGCTTCAGGGCAACATCTTCGCCGGCTTTGATGAGACTTTGCTGCAGAGAGCTGAGGCTCTGGCCGCTGTGGACATTGTGGCCCAGAAGAGCCACCCGTTCAAACCAGACGCGACCTACCACACCATGACCACCATGACCAGCATGACCTGCACCCCGACCTCCTCCTCCGCGCACCTGCACCACCCATCGGTGCTCACCTCCCACCACCACCACCACCCGGGGCACCACCAGCCGTCACAGGGCCTGGAGGGCGACCTACTGGACCACCTCACACCGGGTATCTCCCTGGGAGGAATACCCGGCTCGGACGTCTGCTCCACGGCCTCGCACACCGCCCACGCCGCGCACATGTCGGCCATCAACCACATGCAGCACCACCACCATCAACAGTCCATGAACATGCACCCACACGGGCTGGGGTCCCACAGCTCTCTGGGGACCAGCAGCATAGACGCGGAGCCCGATCCCCGGGAGTTGGAGTCGTTCGCTGAGAGGTTCAAACAAAGGCGGATCAAACTCGGGGTGACCCAGGCCGACGTGGGCTCGGCCCTGGCCAACCTTAAGATCCCCGGGGTCGGATGTCTGAGCCAGAGTACCATCTGCAGGTTCGAGTCCCTGACGCTGTCGCACAACAACATGGTGGCCCTTAAGCCGATCCTTGAGGCCTGGTTAGAGGAGGCGGAGCGGGCGCAGAGGGAGAAGATGACCAAGCCGGAGATCTTCAACGGGGGCGACAAAAAGAGGAAACGTACGTCTATCGCCGCCCCGGAGAAGCGCTCCCTGGAGGCTTATTTCGCCGTGCAGCCGAGGCCCTCGTCGGAGAAGATCGCCGCAATCGCCGAGAAACTGGACCTGAAAAAGAACGTGGTCCGGGTTTGGTTTTGCAATCAGAGGCAAAAGCAGAAACGAATGAAGTTTTCTGCGACGCACTAAGACCAGCGGGGGGAAACCTGCGGGTCTCTGCCCCGTTTACAAAAAGACAAATCAGAGACAAGCTGCTGCTGCACACTGTCAGAAAAACAAGGTACACCGTTGTGCCTTCTGGTCCTGGGGCTGGACCTGTCTGACACATGCCCCCTTAGGTGCGCACTTCAGAAATTATTTCCATCTTAACAAGTCATTAACCTCTTATCCAGTCTTAAGATAAAGGTTTCTCATTAAGTGATTTTTGCTTTAAGAATTCCTGAAATGAAACTGCATTGAAGATGTTAGATGCTGCATCACCTCACTGGCTGAATTTGTTATTTATTGAAGAAAAATCACCGTTTTTCTGACTAAATAACGGACTAAATGTCTTGTTAAGATCGATTCCAGTGTTGTCCACCTTGTAAAGGAGCAGCTTTCACAGCCGTGTTTTTGCAGCAGTGCCTGAATTCCAATTGTGGAAACGATTTCACAGAAAGTATTCGACACAGGCAGCAACTTTTTTTTTTTTTTGCTTTTGAAGCATATGCAAAGAAAAACCTGCGCGTCTCTGGAGTCTTTTGGCTGTATTTTAGAGGCGCTGAGATGTTTGGATGCGGGACAGCTGATGACTACTCTCCACTCAGTATAACCAGGAACTGCGTTTTAATTGTTTTTCTTTTTTTTGGACGGTTCAGCCTCACGCAGCTTCAAAAACAACTGGATTCAACGGTGTACCTTTCTTATTCTGACAGTGGAGACGGAGCACCGGGACTGGGAGAAAGACTGAGACCCTGTCCAAAAAACTCGAGACTCTTAAATCTTTATGCTTCTCCACAGAAGGCTCTCTGAGACACGGGAGAAAGTGATCACCATCGTAGCAGAAAAAGAAGGGGGAACAATGCTCCGTCCCATTCATTCTTATGGCAATTATTGTACAAAAAATTAAGCATAATAATGACGGGATTTGGGGAATAATCGATATTATCCTCCTTAGTCGGAATAGCTTTTTTATATTTATCATTGTACATATTTGTGAATATGTTGCACCTCCGTGTGTGGAAAAGCTCATTGAAATGTATTGGATTTTCGCTGTCTTTTCTCACAGGTGTTGGTTTCTGTAGAGAATTCAATAGTTTTTGGGGGCAGATCGGACAAAAACGAGTAAAAATGTCGGCCTGTGGCTAATTTATGAGGCACAATAACTACTGTAATCCTTTGCATGGTTTACTCGTGAGGGGGAGAGGGCTGTTTTCTGTCCGTTTATGGCTCCAAAAATATGAAAATAACCCCCCACCCCCCCAAGTGAATGCATTGCAATAAGAAGAAACACACACACACACAAACACACGCACGAATACACACATTCACACGGTATAGCTGTGTGGCTACCTCATTACGCAAGTGTTGGCACGTTCATGGTGATTTAAAAACACACACGATAAAAAAAAAAAGAAAAAAAAAAAAAGTAGGACCATTTTGTTTTTTTGTTTTTTCTTTTTTTCTTTGTGTTCCTCTTCCACCGGTTTAATGGTGAATTAGGCCTAGAAGACTCACTGATGTGTAAACCTGTTGTATGTTCAAGTTCACTGCAATGATGCTTTGACAATCAAATTATTATTATTATTCATAAGCTGATGATCTCCCCCTTTGTGTCCTCATAAAAATGAATCATATTGCATTTTATTATTATTATTATTATTATGACTGACACCTTTCTGGAGCGCACTTTGTAGATATTCTGATGAAGGGAAATATAGTCGGCCTTATTTATACTTTTTTTCCCCCAACACTTAACACAAGTTTTGCTCTATTTCCTTTATATTGTCCTTATTTATTTGAACTTAATTTATTTTGGAGAGAGAGAAAAAAATACACATTTCATTTGTGACAGTGTGCTTTAAATGTGTCTGTGTAAGCGACAGAAGCTGAAATAAACCGTGCACGTTTTACTTCATCCTCTGACAGCCTTTCTTTGGACGATAACACATCGAAATCATCAAAAAATAAAAAAATAAAAAAAATTGGGTCGCATGGAAACTTAAAGATTACATTTTCTCCATGTGAGTAACATTACACTACATGAGGACAGAGTTTTCTCTTTTTTAATAAATGTCTTTAAAGTGTGCATAGGCTGCAAGTGAATATCTGATCAGCTTTTTAACGCCATCACACCGCAGACGAGGTGTTGCGGCGTTAATACTTTTTTCTTTTTTAAAGATAGATTTAATGGACCGGTGCAATATGAGCTTTGAGCAGCTAGCTGCCTGCCTGTGTGTCCGTCTCTTGGATCCAGTCTACTGCGTGTCTGCGCAGAGAGGAGGGCAGCTGCTGCTCTGAAACAGGAGAAGCCTGGAGGTGAAGGAGGTCCGTCTGAAAGCTGCTTCCCAGCGGTGATGAATAGGATTTGATACTTGAGTGACTCTAATATTGATCAACTTTGCTGATGAAGACCACGCGGCTCGACCACATCAAGGAACGCGCAGGCAGGCAGGCCTTTGTGCATCCGATGCTTTTAGTTGTAACAAACGGCAGAAACCGGAGTGGGCGGAGCCAATAACGAGCCGCTGTTTTTATGAAGTTACAGAACTCCACTGTCGTTTTCCACTCGAGCGCCATCTGTAAACTACTATGACCAGTGGGGACTTAGACATGAGCTGGACACCATTACACCGGCTCTCCTGCCCCTGTGGTTTAGTTCAGGTAATTGAAACAGGTTTCACCAAATATCAAAAGACCAGGTTTATTTAGACATTCATCTTATTTTTCCCCAAACGAACAAAAGCATATACAGGGCCTTGCCATGAACCAAAAAGTAGGTCTCTTAATTTATCCATTCAGTTAACTGTTGAGTTGTACTTTCCACATGAACACGAATGTCTAAATTCTGTTTCAAAGCCTTTTCAAAGCTTCAGGAATAAAATTCTGGGAAGGAAATGTTGACGTCTTTATCTTTCTATAATAATATTTTAGCCTGAAAGTAGTACAATGTAAACATATTGAGTCTGAACTACTGGAATCAGATTATAAAACACCAGCAATGTGTATATTTGAGAATGGAAACTCCCCAGGTCACTAAAACCCCCAAATTCATAAAATAGAATTCAGAAGACATGAACTCATCTTCCTCACTGTTATGGCCTTGAGCCTATAAGATTCTTAATGTTTACTGCCCACTCTTTGTCTCTTTCTCTTTTTGTCAACCTCTGAGAATATTACAGTTAGTTTCTGAACTTCTTATACATGAAGGAAACCTTTTTGAACTCTACCTGGCTGATGAACAGCGACACATTAGGTATTTAGACGTTTTTGGCACCTAATACATCGGCTCATTCATGATAAAACTGTCACTGTCCTCACTTCACATCAGCTTCAAATTAAAAGTGTCAGTTTCTATATATTCAGCCTGTAGTGACATTTCTAACAGATGATATACTCACAAATCCAAAGCTCAGCTCTCCTGCAATTAGGAGATCAAGAGCACAGCAACAAATAACCTCATTTAACATTTCAAAGCAGTGTATTGTGTGTGTGTGTGTGGGGGGGGGGGGGGGGGTATGCTTCTTGAATACTGAATGGATATGTGCAGTCCACTTGTGGTCATGAAACCTAAAAATGCACATCATTTTATTCCCCTGCTCACGAGGCTTTTATTCTGAGTACAGAACTCCAACAGATCTTTAAAGACATCTGTTAATAATATAATACATTTTATCTATAGAGCACTTTTCAAGGTACAAGATGCTTTATATGATGGATTAAGTAAAAATATCAACATCAGACAAGAGCAGGAAGAGTTGGAATGAAAGTAAAGTGGACATATTATAACCAAACCATAAACACACAAGACTTACCTGCAAAATAAAAGCATATACACACGACACCTACAAGGACTCAAACTGGTTAATGCAGTCACAATATGGCAGCATTATTCATCTGGAAATAGACAAAGTTCAGAATCATGAACTGACGGTAAATGTGATGGTTTCAATTTAAAAATTATCTTTTAAGTTTGGTCTTGAGGTTAAACCAGAGTGCCAAGAAATCCTCTAGCTGTCTATGTTCATATATATATATATATATATATATACACACACACACACATCTACAGTATCAGTGTATTTTATTTATATTAGTATTTCTCTCTTTCTCTCTCCTCGGCTCAGCAGGTGGTCTCGGCCCATAAACCCGTTATTAATGAATAATAAATATCGGCTGTTATGATACTATTGATTTTCGCGTGTGTTTGTTAAGAAGCTGCTTTTCTCTGTCGTACAACAGCAGCTCGGGCCCTGATCCCCTCGGAGCAACCCAATACAGGCCTTTAAAGCAACGCGTCCCAACGTGGGGCTGATGGAGGATCCAGTGGGCCACCAGCGAAATGAGGAACGACAGTTTATCACTTGATTTTTGTCATAGGTGGCATAAGATTTGCTCTCCAGGTTTTAAGAGCTGTAATGCCAGAATTGCATCATTCTGGATTTGAATGAAGAGTTTTAGGTCTCCTCCTGAAGCCATAAGGGCTTTTCCAGTGGTTTGAATAATAATTTTGCAAAGAAACATTGAATATCTACATACACATTTAATATATTGGCACCTTCAAAAATCTTTATAAGCAGAACTACATGTGCATTAGCTGGTACAGGCCTACTTATAGGTCATATATTTTGACAGGAAAAACCTTTTCAGATGGGACTCTTCCACATCATCTTCCTATAAAGAAAAAAAAATCATATAATAATAACACAAAAGAAGCAGGAGTCTCACAGGCCATCAAACGAAAACAGAGATGACTTAATATGACAGCAAATAAAGAATAAACTCAACTAATAAACAAAGAAACTCACCTGGAAGAGCAAACAATGACAACAGGCTACAATTTTTCCAAATTAAAATAAAAATTAAAAAGAATAAAAATTCTATCATAAATTGCTGATAGAAACATTTGTTCTAAATAAGCTGTGCTCTGCACCGTACTCTTAAAAAATTTGAACTTTGAATTTAAAATATCAAGTTGGATGTATTTAATCCTAAAATGTCTAATGTGTTTCACCAGTTTATTGATGTGTCAGTCTCATAGAGAGAAATCGACTTCTGTATTGTGCATTTGTCAATATTTACAGATATTTTTTGCCTACCAGATAGCGGCTGGCATGTTGGTCTATAACAAAGAATGTAGTACATGGCTTCATCAAAGTTTAATCGTCGAGCAGCTCTCCAGTTGAAGCCTATAAATTATATATAATTGACCGTGTAATCAATGTGAACAGTGTAACAGGCTTTCCTGAGACAAAGTGACAGGATGCAAATTAAACACAGAACAAAAAATAAGGACAAGCTATAATATTCCTAAATATATGGAGGTAGAAGGTTAGTTTTAGCATAAAGTGAGTTAATTTCATTTTATTCTATCATCCATGGTAACACTAAAATTTTCGTATATAACAGCTTTTGCACCCTTTCCCTTTGGTTGACCTTTACGACATTACTAACTAACTCAAAATGCTTGTAAAATACACTAAGTGACAAAGCTGTTCTATGTCGAGTGATGGTGGTTCTATATTTAATAGGGGGAAGATATTTCCTGTGAGATAAAGTAAAAAAATTCTCTAAATATTTATGACAGAGTGCATTCAAGTTTATTTAATGCATCCTTTATATTGTTGTAAGTTGCACCGACAATCCTCTGTGGTTGTTTTCAACAGAAAATGCACTGAAACGATAGGATGCTGTGATTTACAAGAAGTCTCTGGTGTCTTTTTTAGGAGCCTGGCCTCAGCCTGCACGCTGCACAGCACCTGTACATCTAAAATAGTTGGTTTAATAATTAAAAAAAACAAAAACAAAAAAACAACCTGCGTTTTCCTCTATTGGTTGCTGTTTTCCATGTGATCTGTCCTCCTCCAGACTCCACCCTGTATAGTGGCTGTTGTTGTTGTTGTGGATGAGTGGATAAAAGAGCTTTTCCCAGGACAGCCGTAGTTAATTGTTTGATTTAAATAATTAAGAAACGGGAGGCCTCATTTTCCTCCGCTGTGTTTTCTTGTGTCGGATCCAAACAAGGGAGTCAGACTGCAGCTTCCCAACAGCTCGAACCAGCAGAGGGCTGATGCACACACACACACACACACAGAGTCAGTCAAAAGTCTCCAATGATTTGCAGCTTGATACCCATTATCCAGTCTGCCATTGGCTACTTTTAAGCCCTTTTCTGTTAAGTAGGGAGGGGTATTGTGCCTTAACCAGTTTCCATAAACTTATTTTTATGTGCAAGTATCACATTTGAAAAGCTGTATGGAACCAGCAAAATTCATTAAAACTTCCTCAATTGCGCAGTTTTTATGGTCGCTTGAGGTGGTTTATGCCTTTGTGGAAAAAGAGTTGATGCGCTAAATCAGATCTAGAAATACCTTTGCTGAATAAGTTCTGACGTAGCGAACATTTATCTCACATGACTGATCAGCTGTTTCCTCTGAACCGTTCTGCGTTAATTTGTCTTTGTCTCCGGACAGCACGAAACATGGCCGACACCAGCTGAGAACAATTCAAACTCGCCCAATAGAAACAAATTCCTGAGGACCTCTCTCCGTTTTTCTCCCGTAGATGGTTAGATGGCCGAGGCGACTTGTTTTGTTTCAGGTTCGCAACCTCTACTTCTTCTACTCTGTTTACTGGCGCGTTGCCTATAGCGCCAACTTCTGACCAAACTACACTTTGCAATGAGCCGAGTTTATTCACTTCAAACCAGCTGATGGAAACACACCTAATTCGCTTTTCTTTTTTTTTTTTGCGACATTTCAAAAGTTAGCTTAAAATTTGCTTGACAACTGAATGGAAACACGGCTAGTGTGACTGATGTATCCAACAGCTCAACAAAACAGATTGTCATTGCCTTCCAAAATGACCCATATGACTATCTTCTAATCTACCACATCTATGGTTAAGGTTTGGTTAAATTTAGGCAACTAAACCTACTTGGTTACAGTTACAGAAAGATCGCAGTCATGGTTGAAAGACATGGTTGATGGGATGCCACCCGTGGTGTCTGTTCTCCAAGTCAGACACTTGGCATGTCCAACCATCCACTCTGATCTCCCATAACTGCAACAGTCATTATTCACGTGACCACAAGAGGCCACTTGTCAGAAAAACATAAACGTAGGTTGCTTTAAGTGTTTAAATGCGGTCTCAGTATCTGTCTGCCTAACGCCAAAAATTCTCAGTCAACACAGAAGCTAGTAGCAAGGGGTTTACCATGTCGATTGAACTAAAATGTAATTTCAAACATGTCAAGCATCCGATGAACTATTTACCATTTGACTGTTGCCGCGCAATCCAAGCTGTGCAGCTCTCAAGTCTCGCCGCCTCACATCTTTTTTTACATGACAATAAGAAGTACTGACCCATTCCTGAAGTATCGCAGGGGGCAGGTGATTTTCCAGACTCAGGCATTTTACAATTATCTCGATAGCTGTGTTTATTTGCTCCATGCAGGCATATTTGTTTGGACTCTGACTTTAGCAGCTACATGACCTTCCTGACCTCAGTAAACCCAACCTTCTGTAAAGGCAACTCCAGAAACTTTAAATATCGCTCAAAATATAAAATGTCCGTTAACAGTTAAGAGAGCTCTGAAACCAGGATCAAATGCAACATGATAACAGTTATGCAGGCCATGTGCTGATAGCATTAAAAGCAGACATATGAAAATAACAAAAAAAAAGAGAATTTGCAACACCTCTGAAGCTAAACGGCAAGTGACCTTAACTGATGTGTAGCTAATAACACTGCAAAATCTTATTTGGGGTTCACAAAAGTGTTCAGGAGCAACATACCAATAGTCTCTCTCTCTCTCTCTCAGTATCTGAATAGATTTCCTGCATGTCCATCCAAGTCTTGCTCTTGCTCCAGTTCTTACACAACATACAATGAGACAGATTTAAGCCCCTTGTTTTTGTGACCCACATGATCTTAATTGCTTTAAATGTAGAACCACAGTCAAGTATCACTGCCACTGGTGCAGGAAAGGAAATGCTATCAATAACAAGCAAAGGGCCCCTTCTCACATTCATCATATCCAATTCTATCATATCACATGCCATCGTGTGGGAGCGCCAGCCAGAGATTAATTTCTTTTAAATTTCTGCTTACTGATATACCTCATCCAGTTCATTGGCATAACAAATGTTGATATCTTAAAGCTTAACTACTTTGCACTTTTATTGCCCCAAATGGCAGCAAATGGTAAATATCTTTAAATGTAGGTGCAGGTGAAAGTTTCATCCCTTTTGGACTCAAAAGAATCCTGAAAAATCTCAGGAACTTCCTAGAAATCATGAAATGTGATGTTAGTAAACCCGACACTCTCTAAAAAATAGAAATTTTCCTATTTTTAGCATCTGGTTGCTTTGCCAAATCAACTCTGTAGGACATGTAATGCTGCCAGGATCACGTTTATATTGAATGTATCTGCAAACTGTTCACTGTCATGGTATTCCATTTGTTTTTTGTACAATATCTGCTCCTGGAAACTGTTTTTATGGTTATGTTTACGCAACTCAAAGCACTTAGTTAGAAAATGAACCCTGTCAGTCATGTGCTTTGTTTGCCCAACAGCATGACCTCCGCCACATCATTTAGGTGGAGGATAAGGATGGAAAAAAGAAACATTGCCAGTGAATCAAATCCAGGCAGCACTGGTGTTTCCTACATATTACGTGCATGGCAAAGTAAACTGGTAATACATGAACATATTTTGTAGGCGACAGAGACGGGTGAAGATGTTCAGTCATTACTGATGATTCCAGTTTCTTATGCTTTTATGTGTGAATTTGTCTCTTGTTGTTCACAGATTCCCCATCGGTGTCTGAACCAGGCAGCAGAGCGTCATTTGGACAAACAGACTGAATCTGCTTCGTCTCTTCTCTGTTGCAAAATCTTACCATGTAGGAATACAGAAATAGAGAGCTTTAAAAATGGGCCTCAATGCAACACTCCATCCCTTGTGCACAAACCATTCTGGTTTGAAAACATGCAACTCAGTCTCATTCGGCACCAGGGGAAGATATAAACATCAAGTCAACTGGAAAGCGGTCTCTACAGTTTTTGGTCCCTCACCAGCACATGGTAGACCTATAGCACTGCCTTGTGATAGCACACAAGCTGCCCAGAAGGGACCAGAATCTATACGAATAAGCGGTAGATGCTGTTAATTCCACTCTCTTTCAGATTACTCCATCCACTCCTCTCCGGCTTGTGTTTTCCATGAAGCGAGGAAGCGCATTTTCATAAATAGACCTTGGCCGAGCGCTGCGGCGATGAAATTTTAATGAAGCTCCAAGTCTTGAGTGCAGCGCCAGGGCCTTGGAGAATCAGCCCTCTGTTACATTACTGTGGCTTTCTCTCTCTCTCTCTCTCTCTCTCTCTCTCTCTCTCTCTCTCTCTCACTCAAACAGACACACTAATGCAAACATAACCCCCACCACACACACACACACACACACACACACACATACACTCACAGCTCTGTTGCAGTGGTGTAAGGGGCCTGCAGCCTGCTGCATATTGACTGCGTGACTGGAACGGGACCAGACTGAGGGGAGGGTGTGGTGTGTGGGTGTGGTGTGTGTGTCGGGGATTAAGAAAAAGGAGATGTGTGTGTTGGGGTGTGTGTGTGCATGTGTGTGTGAGTGTGAACGTGTGTGTGTGAGGGAGGCAGTGGAGGTCTAATTTGTGTAGGGTTTTTTTTTTTTTTGTCCAGTTATTATTTATTGTATCTTGAGGGGTATCGACCCCCGTTGGTGATCCGTTATGGAGATAAAAACCAAGTTCATGCTGGCAGCCACACACACATGCACACACACACACACACACACACACACACACAAGCTGCTGACACACAGTGGAAGTGTTCAATTCTGTCGATGCAATATTTATCAGCGACGTTCGTAGATAAATCCTGCGTTTCGGCCATCTGAAGGGGTGTTCATTTTGGGGAGGCAACACACACACACACACACACACACACATACACTAAAAGAAGAGCATGATGGGAAGCTACAGTTCTTCCCCCCTGTGTGAGACATTGTGTATTAGATGAAAGCTGATCACAGAATTGGATGACAGGCTACAAATAAAACATTAACAAAAATAACAATAACCTTACACACTCCCTCACCTCCACCTTCTGTAGGAGTCCCACAGGGAGGTCTAAGGTCAGACTGACACAAAGCTCCTTGCTCAAGAGCACTACTGAAAAGTGTTTAAATCCACCAGAAAAACTGGAAATAATAATATAAAAAAACGTATTAAATATCTTTTGAGGAAGGATTTCAGTGGGTGAATGGTGAATGATGTGGGAGGTTGGTGTGTGTGTGTGTGGTGGAGGTGAGGGAGAGGGTGGGTGACCACATTATGCATATGAGGCGGTAATTAAAACATGGCGGCCGTAATTAGGAACATTGTATAACTAATCAGGCCTAATGAGCATCGGGGGCGGGCAAGGCGGTGATCAAACGGCCGAGTTATGAGGTTTAATGGGCGGAGAGCAGGAATGGTGTTCATTCAGCACCACCGCATCATTACTTTTCACTGTTGAGACAATAATGAGAAACCAAAAATCAGGACTGTGAGTTCTATTATTATTATTTTATTATAGGTGTTTGGTGATCTTACAGCCTATTTATACAAAACCGTTACAGCATCACGGATTATATTCCGGACGCAATGAAAAATACAATGGCATGAATTATGAAAACCACAACACTATCGTAGCAGCGATATCAATATTTACACAACAGGAATCCCAGATCTTGGGAAACCCGTCTGCTGAAAAAGAAGAAAAAGAAGATTACCGTGTCACGGTCCAGATCGAATTAATAAATAATACTAATTATTTGGATGAAAGAAAATGAAAATACAGTATACATCAACACATTTGTGTTGTTATTTATTGATTATGAGTGGATCCTGCAGTTTTTGTTTTGACACCTGAATGTCACTGAACTATGAGACTGATATTCAATAAGAAATTAAACTTTAACTCCTGTTATGGGGCATACAGAACAGGAGGTAGCCCCTGTGTCTCGTTTGTGTCAAGCTTCACGTTAAATATGCGATTTCAATTCTTATCAATAATGTAGCACACACCCGCCAATATTCATCTCGCGTTTACACGCGTTTATACAGACACTATATTTGCTGCGTAAAGTTAACATGAGTCGTGTGCGCAAGCGAATGCACGTGCACGACACGCAGCCTCTATTATAAATACACCACGCATGTATATAAACGCACGAGCGGGCACACTACAAACATGTGCGTGCAAAAAGTAGCAGCACTAAAAAATGAAGAGGGGATTTCAGAATAAATGTACTTATTGCAGAACCCAGTGTGTGTTTCTGTGTACTGAGTGTGTCATGATATTAGGCCAGCCGGGGTTTACAGGCCTTCTGAGTGTGTTGGCTATTTTTTCTTTTTTATTTCTGCTTTGTAATTTTTTTTTCTTCTCATATTAAAATGGACCACTTAAATAATTAGGAATAATGGAATTAGATGAATATGATCTGCTCTGTTTAATTATTTCAAAGTAAATAAAAGTCCCTTTTCATTTGATATTAGAGACGAAAAACAGATTAATTAAGTATAAAATAAAATAAAAATGTAAATGGTAATTTTTAGGTAAAAAAAAACATTAGGTTATTATTATTATTATTATTATTATTATTATTATTATTATTGGTAGTAGTAGTAGTATCACTGTATTTGTGGTTGCCGTGGTAATATCTAATATATTTATTAATCTCAAACTTTAAAATCCTCCAGAATTCAGCACACCGGACAGTTGGACAGCGAAATGTTTCCTCTATTTCTCCCTCTCGCGCGCGCACGTGCACACACCGGAATTATTTATGCAGCCCTTCACCAGCCGCTGGTGGAAGCTTATCATTACCGCATCGATACACTAAATAACAATCAGCAGTGAAAGTTAATCACAGAGCCCGCGGGCCTGCAGGCTGCGGAACCAGCAGACTACATCTGACCGGAAATATGTGCATGGTGTCAGAACCGGCAGGGACGGCGTGCTTCACGACAGCTTCAGATTTGGCTGTTTAGTTTCCGTGAAAAACATGTGCCGGTGATGATGCTGTGACCTTCTGAAGACGCGTGATTCCACGTTTTCTGAAAAGCATTAATTTCTCTTTAACTAAACCAAACAATATTTCAGTTACACCTGTTTGTGGCTGCTCACTGTGAGGCAAAGATATTCTAAACACGTGTAAAATAAAATAAAATAAAATGAAGGTTGGTTTTCTCTTCAACACTCAGCCTGCTGGAGTTTCCAAAACCATCCAGCAGAACCAATCCAACACCTTATTTTGAAAACCGACTGGAAGAAACAAAATATAAATACGAACTTCCACTTAATTCAGAGAAATATGTTCAAAGAGACGCACTGGTATGGGCTTCTCTAATCATGTCTCATCAATAATGCATTTTAAAACTGACAGGATGCCCGAAACGTAGGGCGGCTACAACATGAAGCCCCGTTTCTCGGACGGACACCGGCTAAACTTCAGCGTTTAGTTACAGTACAATTTTAATGAAATTAAATTTATTGACGGCGGAGAGGAGAGTTCTGGTTACAGCTGGATCAAAAGCCCAGATGCTGTAAAATGGATTTGAGCTCATATTGCTGCAGCATATTAAATCCCCATAAACCTCAGTTACCTAGTTTATTTTCTAATCTCATCTAATGTAATCCAGATTAGATTAGATTTAGAATTTCATCACCCTCTTGGGAATTATAATAAATCTATTGGAATTAATAAGGAAAATAAATTGAAATAAAATGATTTTGATACCTTGTCAACATTCAAAAATGTGTCCAGAAATTCAAATACGGCTTCCATGCATTTTACATCATCATTGACAGATGGAGGTAACTCACTACACGTACAGTATGTATAACATTATACACATTATCAACATGTACAGTAAACAAATTATGTAAGATGGTGAGGAGCATGTTGCTTATATAGCATAATGCAAAAAGTAAATAATTTAAAATGCACGCATCCTGGAAAATAAAATCATGTTATTCGAGCGCAGAAAACATACATTTAAAGTTGTTTTTGCTCTTATTGGTGGTTGTTTTAGTCTGTCTTCACCACTCCAGAGAATCGCTGGACTTCTGCATTTTTAGCATAAACACCACACACACCAATACAGTGGAAAAAATGCAAAGTAGGCTGGATGAAAAACTCAGAATTGGGCTGCTGGGCCACTTTGATTAAAAAGCAAACTCATCTTCCCAGAAGTCCCTTTCAAATGCAACAAACTGAAAGAAACAAACTGACAGAGAAACCAATAATTGGTGTGTGTGGAGGCTGGATGGATGTGTGGATATGAGGGTGTGTGTATGGTTGGTTGGGGCTTGTGTTTGGGGATTCGCTCCTTGTGGAATGAGTTGCTTTATTTCTCTGCCCTATATATCTGTCCGCCTTCACTCTCTCTCTCTCTTTCACTCTCTGCTCTGGAGGCTGCTGCTGCTGCTGCTGAAGGGATGTATGAACCGCTACTTTCTTGTCTAGGTGATGAATAATGCAGGGCTCAGAGGCCAGCAAGTTTCCAGTTAAATACCAATTTGCTTAACCAGTGTTTCCAGCCGCTGCCAGCTCCACTCAGTATAGCAGGGAGCCGCACCGGCCTTTGGTAATTAAAGAAAAGATCTATATCTGGAGGAGTGGAAAGGTCCTCCTGCCCTGCATGTGGTGGGTCACCCCACGTAAAGTCACTTCGCAAATCACCAGGTAGCAGGTGAACAAATCAAACGCAGTGTTGAGATGTTTTTCTTAATGTTTATAAAGTTTTAAAGAAAGAAAATTTAAAGAAAATGAAAAGTAGAGTCATTTTTCAACACTAAAACAGTACTGCTCTTTCATAAAACAGTGCCTTTATATTGACTGTTTTAAGATCATTTCAGCACCTCTTATATGTAACTGGACCTCTTTTGCTGAAAGAACATGATACTAATTTAATTAAAGTTCTGCCATCACAATATATATATATATGAGTAACTGTAATAATGAAGATATAAGTCTAAACTTGTGTCGGATGTCTGTAAAAGTTTGAATTGCATTACAGTTGTCTTTGGTTACCATCATATTTCAGATTCCTCTATGACATCACATACGTCTGCTCTTGACAAGTTTAGAGTTAAGATATGTACAACCTGGCTCATTTCTACATTGTACAGGTGCGTACAGGTGTTCTCACTTAATGTGTCTGATTAAAACGTTTGTTTGGACTGCATATGGGGCATGTACAGACTGAGCTCCCTCACAGTCTGTTAGCTTTGTCACTCCTATTGGTACATATAGTTTGATGACTTAACATAATTCCCAGAATAGCTCCACCTACCTTCAACCTGAGCAGACATCTAATCAGTCAAGATAAGTGAAAACACCTGTACGTGTGCAACATGTTTGATGTTTAGCATTCTCAGCGCTGCACCTGCCAATAAAACATGGTAGGCCGAACTGTAACGTCTACTTCCGTTGATTTTCTGTTAATGAAGTTTAAGTGTTTGGATCTTCTTTTGTAGCCACTAGCATGGTGGCTATCATTGCTCAGGCTAACTACCAAGTTCTATCTTTTAATTTTCCTTACAAGCAACCTCCTGTGGTTGTGAGAAAAAGGAGGAAATGGAGGGACGTTATATTGCCACAAAACCTCTTTGGGAGGAGGGTTAGATGTACAAAGTGTTGAACTTTGGCCCCATTTACACTTGTCATTTCAAGTGTCTCATATCTGGAGAAAAACCAGATGTGTCTCTCACAAATCTGATTGCAATCCATCTGCAATCATGCAAATCAAGGTAGTCCAGAGATTGGTGGCAATTCACCTGAAGCTGTTTGGTAACTGCCAAAAACACCCGAAGAAGAACTTGTGTGCTCAAGCAGTTTAGTTGCAACAGTAACAGTTTTGCTAGGCAGCTGTCAACTGTCCATAAACCAACACAAACACATGGATTAATCATATTTATGAACTTAGAGCGAGACAGAAGTTTTATTGTCTTCACAGGCACCTACTTATGCTACTCCCTCACCCACACAGATTAATACTCTCTCACACACAGATGTCATTCAGTGGTTGAACTGATCAAGGATCAGGGATGCTACAACAGCTCGATGTGGGTGTTCAGTAGGTCTGGCAGACTCCAAACACAGACCTAACATTAATGTTATGATGAGTCTTTTAGTTTGGTAGATTAGTGTGTTTGTCAGAACAGATTGGAAAACAACGGCCGAGATGTTGAGCCACACAGAGACTATCACAAAAAGGGTAAATTTTTTTTATTTGTTTTTTTGGAATCTGTAACAGTTTGGAAGTTTACCATCCACCCTTTTCACTCACAAAATAAAACCTGAACTGCCTACATCAAGAGCAGAGCGGGCTCTGCCAAAGCCAGAAGAGAGCCAGAATACTGCTACCAACAGTCAGTCGGAGGTGGACAAGATAACAGATGAGAGTGTGGACTTCAAACTAATTGATGCCTCACATTAGAAAGGTCATAAGCATTGTTTGTGAACTTGGAACCATTCAGGTCCCATTTTTCATAGCATCTGTATGGGCTTGTTTACAACTGCTGTGAATTCCTTTGGTTTCTGGTTTGTTTTTTCTTTTCTTTAATGTGAGGCTCAGGCTTGGGTTCAGGTAAGAAGTCCATGGGTCCTTTTCAGGTCAGGCTCAAATTCTCATACCAGTGAAAGCCTCTGTTAAAAGATGCAGTGTTTCAGTTTTATTGTTCTGACTAAATAAAACTTAACATACTAACTATATCAACATGTAAAATATGGAGGCCTCCTCTTTCCATGTGATCTTACCTCATGTGACTCTACATGTGGATCAAACAGATGCCATTACAGGGAGCAGAGCGAGGTCAGCTCCCCCACAGCTCCTGGTTCACAAACAAGCAGCAGGAGCCTGAACGTCAGGTCGGACGTCAAGCGGAGTCCCTGCTGAGTCGCGGGTAGCTCGGCTTCCTTCCGTATGAGGATTAGAGCTGGAACAGGGCTCCATACCGTGCATAATGACCGCCTGCCGCCCCAGGTCGTCTAGTCACCCCCCCCCCCCCTCCACTTTCTGCAATCAGCTCGCTGAGACGGGACGCAGAACAGAATCAGTCCTCCTCCCCACCAAACCCCAAAAAGTAAACACTGCCTCTCCGTTCCCTCGCCAATTGTTATTCATAGAGCGGATAAATATTTAATTCCATCTAAGGATACCTTTTGTTAACAGAATTACCGTACAAGCCTTGCAGCCTATAAATCCCACAATGAATTCAAATTCTGTTCGTTCTCCATTCGTGTGCTGGTTCAGTCCTCGTGCTGGTGAATGTGTGTGTGTGTGTGTGTGCGAGTGTGGTGACGCTGGAGTTAGGAATGATGAGGAAGAGGAAGAGTAGGAAGAAGATGAGGATGAGGTCAAGTCAGAAGACGAATAGAAGGCGTGGGAGGAGGACAAAAAGATAAAGAACCAGGGTGAAAAATGTGAAATGGAGCACGGAGAAGGAAGAGGGGAGGTGATGATCAGGTGGAGGAGAAAAATGTCGTGAAGGAGAGGCAGGAGGAGGAGTAGAAGGCCATGTGCTTGGGAAAAAGTAGGAAGACGAAGGGGTGTTGGTGGTGGAAGAGTTGCAGGAGGAGTTTAACGACATGAAGAAGTATGAAGAAGAGATGCAGGAAAAAGGGTTGGGATGAGGTAAAAGAAGAAGAGGAGATGCAGGAAAAGAAGAAGATGGAGGATGTAGAGCATGGTGAAGGAGGAGAAATATGTTGTATATTGCAGGAGGAGACACAAGTGAAGGAAGAAGAGGAAGTGGAGGAGGTGAAAAGAGACGTGGGGGAGTGGAGGAAGAGGAGGAGTAAGAAGGTTGGGATTATGTGGAGTGAAAAGAGGAAAGGAAGGTAGAGGAAGATGAGGTGTTAGAGACAGGGGATGAAGAGGTGATTGAGGTGGAGGAAGATGAGGAGGGGTGGACGAAGGAGGGAAGGTGGTGGAATGGTGGAGGAAGGAAGGAAGCCAGGAAGAAGGAAAATGAAAGGATAAGGAAAACAAAATGATCAAAAGAGGTTAATAGGCATGATGTGGATGTGGATGGAAGGAGTGAAGGAGGAGGGGCATAGGCTGAAGAGGCTGGAGAAAACACCTGGAAAGATGAGGATGAGGTGGAAGGCAAAAGAGGACAAGACGTGGAGGACAAAAGGGAGGAAGAAAGAAGGGTGGATGGAAGATGGATGGAACAGAATGGAAGGAGGAGGAGGAATGGAATGGTGGAACATGAAGGATGTGGTGAAAGAAGAAAAGAAGACAGAGGAGGACAATATTGAGGGAAGAGGAATGGGGGGGGGAGGACAAAAAACATGAGGAAATGAAGGAAAAATAATAAAACAAGGAGGAAAAAGAGGAAGAGGAGGTGCAGGAGTGGAACTAGACAGAGGCACAGCAGGCTCCATTGATCTGGAGCATGAAAACCCAGACTGCGTTGCTACTTTGTATTCCTTTTGATCCATAAATAATAGATTGATGAGTCCTGATGAGAACATTAACACTGGGATGAGCTTAATGAGCACACTGACTGTGGATGATCTGACGGACTAACGCTGCAATCACCCAATTGAATCACCATGATCCCAAACAAAAAGATGTGGAAACCTATTGATTCCACATAAAGTCTGCGGCTTTGATTGCTGAAGCAGGGGGCATGGAAGGAGTCAATAATTTTCCTCCAGTTTCTACCTGAGTTTCATTTCAATCGACGCATTTGTTTGGTCAGCCACTGGAGATTAAGACCTGTTGAGGCCACTGTTCGAGAGGAGCCCGAAGACTGCTGGCTCGCGATTAAAGTTTAATCAGCCTCGCTTGGTGTTGATAATACCCCCCCTCCCTCCTTTTTTAATGAAATTTCATTTTCTTCATATAATTCCCCTAAGCAGGACTGAAAGGATGGTTGGGAAGAGGGTACGCGTTTCTCATGGAGCAAAAAGGTTTCAATTGGGGCTCTTTGATAGCTCTTAATAATATCCCATGGTTGATGGATAGAATCAAATAGAATGATAAGTCTTTGATTTATGTCCTGAACATCAAACCCGCGTGTGTGTATAACGGAGCTGAAGGAGTCCGTTTGACTCGTTCCTTTGGTAAGAAATAATATCCTTCGCCTGATCCAGGAGCTTTTGAATTAGCGTGATCACAGATTTCATCCAGCTCCACATGTGGTGCAGCTGTCTGTCAGCCTGGCACAAGTGGGGGGGGGGGGGGGGGGGGTTCAAGACTTTACTGATTATGGTCACAACAGACAAACTGAAGTGTTTTAAATTCACAGCATTTCGCAGATGATTTTAAAGGATTATTTCATTTTATTACAACATAGGTTTAATTATTGTTGCTTTGGCCATCATTTCTATTGGTTATGGTCGTGAACACGGATAAGTTTGGCTGTACCGGGGGATGGACTTCTTGTTAATGATGTGGCTGTGTTCCTACATTTCAGCAGTTAACTTGGTGTGTACAGTGGTATCATAACAAATCAAAATGATGGCTAAAACGACAAAAATTAGACCCAAATTGGAACAGCAGACATGGTAATCATGATGTTTGTATACTTTTTATAACAGAGCCTTTGCAGCAACAGCCTGTCTCTCATTTACATTTGAACACATTTGCACTATGAGAGGGTACACACACTCTCCTTTTCTTAACTTAGCCATTTTGGCTATACCAGAAGAACATCCATTCTTCCATTGGTTTTACGCTGGTTTTAATGTAAAGAAAACTCCATGTTCGGGAAGGTTATCTTGAAGAACTGGAAAGATGTCTCTGCCTGTTTTCGAACACTGGATGAACAAATTGACATTAATACATCTTGAGAAAAAGAAAAAGATTTGCGACCATTTTGAATGGTCTCAATAAAGACATGGAGTTTAAACTCCATTAATGCTTTCCTGTGTATAACTTTCATTTAAGGAATTTGAATGTCATATAAGTATAATTCATATTTAGGTTTACGTTTTGTGCTTTTTTACAATCATGGTTGTGCTGGCCATTTTCAAATTCTGTATAACACAGCAACTGTACTGACAGGCAGGGAGTCCACATTAAGTATGTAGGGTATGCATATTATGGTATATTTAATATTAATAGATTTTATTAGCTTAATACATGCTAGCATATTCATGATGGTCATCTAATGGAATGGAGTGGGGGCCTCTGACTGCAAAAAACGTCCACTTTGAACAACAATTTCAGCTTGAGTGGAGTTTCTGCTCATTTCAGGAGCTGATATTTTTCCCGTTTATAACATGTCAGGAGATTAAGAGATCTCCCTTATGAAGAACAAAGAAATTCATTTCATATTTTCTTAAAAATTAAAAGTCTCAGACTGAATGCTGATGTAAATTACTTCACACATACATTTTTTGCAGTGTAGTGGGGGGAGCTAGAAGTGTGCTAGCAGCTCAAAGATCTTCCTTTAACCCTTTTTATCCAGGGAACATTTGCTGACCATGCATTCTTACATTCGCATTTTCAGAAATATTCTGCTTCACATTCACATACTGCAATCTCGCCAGTACAACGTTTTTAAACCGTTCGCCACAGTGCAGGAGCTTTCTCAAAAGGCAGTATGAGTCAAAATGTTAAAATGGTAATCCTCGGTAATCCTTGATCATGATGATGAGCAATGAAACCTGTTAGTTCAAACAAAGAGACACATCTGCATCAGTCTTCATCATCCCCCTCCTCTTCGTGTGCTTGATGATCACTCTACTTTCAGCTCAGAGACGTCTTTTCTTTTCTTTCCTCATTCTGAACAATTGCTTTCTTAAAGTTTTGTGTCTGCAGGTTGAATCCAGAAAGGTAAAATGCTTCACTTCCTGTGGAGAATAAGTTTGTTTCTGGGAACAGCAAATGTAAACATTTTTTTCCTAAAAACTTTGCAGATGTATAATTGTCTAACTTTATCAACAATCCAGTTCCACACCTGTGCATATAAGTGTTGATTTCACTCTCCAGAGACTGCAATGAAGCTTTGTTTTATTCTAGCTTTTTAAAGATAGAAGTATCTGCAGTGTGAGTCTGTATTGAAACGTTTTTCACTCCTTCTGTGTGGTATGAAAACTCTACAGTGAAGAAAGTGATACAACTTTCAACTCAATCAATCCTTCTGACGCTGAAGCATGGAAACCTGAAAGGACAGCTTCCTGTATGTTGGAAGAGACAAATACATGTCATGTCATCTCCACTGAAATGAACACAATTAGATATGGTGTAACATTTTACAAAATGCACTGAGAGAGAGGTAGTGATTAAATTAATTAAATGCGGTCACTGTATTTAACTCTATGTGCATGAGAGGAGACAAATGGCTGTGTGTACCCTCCCCAGCACAACAGAGGGAACTGACGCAAAATAGACAGGAGTGTGGTACAGGTAATTTAAAACTGGAAAAAAGAGGTAAAAAGCTTCCAGAAAAACAAGATTTTTGATATTAACATAAAATGAAATGGTTTTATGTAATGTGGAAAGGTTGTTTGTAGTGGGGAATCCACTGAGAATCAACACTCAACTCTGAATTTAGCCTTTTTAAATTCTACGGCTGCACAAAGACTCAAAACTCTCGTAAAATCGTGCACAGCCATTTCCAGCAAACAAGCTTTTTTTTTAACCCACTGTATGCCACCTGCCCAGCACAAAAACAGCAGACAGAAAAGGTTAACGACTACTAGCTAGTAAACACTCGCAGCTAAAGAGCCAGATATTTTTTCTCATGAGTTGGTGGAGACCAAACCAGAGCTAAAAGGAGAGTTATTTTTGGACTTGGATTCATCAGGTAGACAGAAACACAACTCCAACTGAATGCTAGTGTTGCTCTGTGTCTTAAGGTTGTGTAAATAAACAATTTATTGCTAGCATGTTAGTCATAAGGTACACTGTTAAAGATTGTCCCGTCAAAAAACAGTAAAGAACTGGCAACACGGTTGCCAGCAAGTTACTGTAAAATTAACGGTGTCTTGCTGTTGCTGAAATTTTCAGTTTGCTACTGTTTCTGTAAATACAGCATAAAGCTGTTATTTTCTACCTTTACAGTAAAATACCGTCAAAAGTATTAGCAGTTAATTAATGTTTATTTGCACTTTTTCACAAGAGGTATATTTGCAGGATTTTACTGCAAACTACTGTACAAATATAATACATGCTATTGTATAAACCATTGAGTAATGGACTGCTAGCAAGAAGGACTACAATGATTTTTTTTTCTTACATTTCTAAACCTTGTGATTTCTTAAATTATTGCTTAGCAGTCTCGCTATAAAAATGCCATGTTTTAATACAGTGTATAAATATAGTATTTGAAATAGTGAGTTAAATTTTTAGGACAAATAATACAGCTTCAAAGTCTTTTCAAAACATGTCTCTCTTTATTAAGCTTTT
The DNA here is from genome assembly GCA_005408345.1 of Macquaria australasica. Classification (NCBI taxonomy): domain Eukaryota; kingdom Metazoa; phylum Chordata; class Actinopteri; order Centrarchiformes; family Percichthyidae; genus Macquaria; species Macquaria australasica. The sequence goes on from SEMN01000163.1 coordinate 881,965, forward strand.
GAATAACTTTTGAAAAGCTTTCTTGAAAAACAAATAAAAGCCTGAGGCCTGTTTAGGGCAAAAACTAAAATTTCAGCCATTTAAAAAAAAGAAGTGCAGTCAGTGTGAACACTGAACACAAATAAATACATAAAATATTATCAAAATCAGTTGCTGAGAAACCAAGTGAATGACTGAAGTGAATGAAATTGCAAAACATTCTTCTAAAATTAGAAGGTAATTGGTAAAACAAAGCCCAAAGCTACTTCAGGTAAATAAACTTAAATTGAACTTAAAAAGCCATATAAATAATAAATACAGTCTTGTCTTGTAGAGTCTTGTAGTCTGTCTAAAAACTGAACTCTGGACACGAACAAAGACTGACTGAGTGAGTTAGTGTATAACTGAGAAAGTGGCTGAGTGAATGACTAAAAAACTGAGTGAGTGACTGAGACACGAGGGTTGACTGATGTCTCTTTCTTCTGGGCGACCTTTCCCGTCTGCTTTGACTGAACTTTTCCTCGTCCAGTCTTGGTGCCTCTCTCGGGATTGATCCCGATGAACCTCCTGAAAAACAAATGTGTGTGTTCAGAATTAGTGTGGGAAAAAATATAAATATAGCAAAGTCTATTCTTGTATCAAGAACACTGCCCTTTACTACGTTAGGTGTAGGTAATGTTACATTTTGGCACTACACAAGTCAACATGGCATGCTAGGTCTACTGCAGATGTGATCTTGGCTCCATCACACGCTCCTTGTGATATCTGTAAAGATGCCATTTCAAAGCTGCTAATTTTTTGAAGTTCCTATTGCAGTCCTGGATGCAACACTGAAGAACTAAGTTAGGGGTATTGCTGTGAATTCTCATGTGTTTCACATAGGTCACTGTCCACAGATCTGACATGGAAACATGCTGACAAGTCAAACTGGGCAGTCCTTGGGATGAAAGAAAACTCAATCTCAACAAAAAATCTCCACCAGCTCACATGTCCATTAGTATTCTGTGCTGGGCAAAATAACATTAGAATACAAACCAGCAACAGCTAAACTGTGAATATGAATTATCCTTTCTGAATATTCTTTCACCAATTTGGACCGACACAATCCAAAATACAGCCAACATTAAAGAAACAAAATAACCACAACACTCACAAAAAAGATTTCCCCCTATGAATAGAGGGATAGAGATTACACATATACCAAGAAATTTGCAAGCACAGGGGCACTTCAATGGAAATTAACGTTTTGACTAACGTTGCAGGTTTCGGGAAATTACTGTAATTGTTTTGTTAGTCACGCGATACAGTGACAGGAATGGAACAGTAATTAAATAAAATTTGCAATGTTGTTTGAAGGCTGCACTTTGCAGAAGAAGAATTTAGTAGCTAATGTTGGATGAAACTCACCCTGTAATTTGAAAGATCCGATTTAGAAATCCAGCTCCACTCCGCTGTGTCACAGTTCGCTTCCCACTGAAACGAGTGTTTTAAAAGTTAGTTACAACTCCAGAATCATCCACCTTCTGCACATTAGAAGAGAAAGAATATAATGCATCCCCACATAAAACTTAACATTAGCAACTGTACAAGTAGTTAACCTTAGCTGGCCACACTGACCGCTTGAATGAGGTTTCTGTCTGCGCTGTTTGTGTCATCTCAGACTCCAATCTCAAATCTGACTTGAAAACTTACAAGTTAACCTAATTCAAGTCCAATGTACATTACTCAGTCTGACAACAATTCACTTAAAGAAAACAGTTTTAGTAAAAGAATCCCAAACATAAAGAGACATAAATACAACGTTACAAATGTTTTATTGATGTTGGGATCTGATGGTAGGTAGGCTACCAAATCATTATCACAGCACAATATGAGTTGATTGCAAATGTTGTGTATTTTGTCTATGCTAACAAGCAAAGCAAAGAGGCACTCACCTATTAATTCACAAGATGAAGATGGATGAAAAATCACAACTTGAACACGTGTGGGCTCAATGCAGTTTTCTGTTCCCAAAATGCAATGCAAAAAATACTGTAAAGTACTGTTTTTTCTCCTCTGAGCAATTAATACTGTAAAATACCGTTATCTTTCGTCTGTCATTTCACCAACCAAAATTAACAGTAATGTACTGCATTTAAATATAACAGGATAATACTGTTGATATTTTGAGGTAAATTTACAGCAATTTCTAACAGTGTAGGGCAATGGGCTAAAAACATTAAAAAATACAGTATTTACATTAATGAAGTGGTATCAGCATCTATACAAAATGTTTCTATCATGTCACTACTGCTAATTAACCTACTGTTTCCACTGGAATAGATTATGGTAGCTCCTTGTGGGTTTGGGCGAGGCTTAGAGGTGTAGACGGCTGAGGTAAGTATGAGCGCGTGGGTGGGGGAGTTTTTGCTGGTGATGGTGGATGGGTAGTGAGAGTGATGGAGGAGCCACTCTCACTGCCAGATAGTCAGAGTGGGGCGAATGTCCTCTCTGATTAGCGGGGCCGTCTGTGAGTGCACTAATGCACCTCGCTATTAGCATGTTTCTCCTGGTTGCCACGGGCAGCGCCGCGCCGCCTCCTCGTTTGACGTGTCAGAAAGCATATCAGTCACAGCGTGCCGTGGCCCGTGGGCTTACATCACTAAGAGACAGAGAGAGAGAGAGGCAGTGGGTAAGAGCGGTAAGAGCGGTAAGTGCGTCAGTGAGTGTGTTCTTGTCCTCGGTTGAGTTTTATCTCTTTGGAATGAGGTCGTTTTTATGGAGTAAGGTGGTTCCAGCAGGTTGTCACTTCTTCCAGGGTAAGTTTGGGGTTAGGGCCTGGGTTCACAGGCTATGATTACAAGTAGGATGGTTCAGGCTCAGGAAAATAAAAAGGGTTTTAGACTGTGTGGTTGGAGGAAAAAAATAATGGGTGAAAAATATGGATGAAGAGGGTTAGAAGAGGAGCAAAAGGGAGAGAAACAAAAAGACTTTAGAGAATTTAGTTTAGAAAAAAGCAGTTAAAAAAAGTTGCTCGGAGGTATTACTTGCAGTTAATTATAATGTTTAGAACCTAAAGAGGAACTTCATCAATTTACCATTGTGCTTCCATAAAGTTGGGGCATTTACAGGAGGCAGATTACTGCAGCAGAGGCCAAGACATGACCTCTTTTCGTCCATAATATGAGTTGTATCTTACATTTCACATAATGCATCTTCATAACTTCTTATACTCTTTTTTTTCCATTGATCAGTTCCTCACAGAGCAAGCCACGTAAGCAACATTACACTTGAACCCAAACCATGATCTTTTCCTAAACCTAACCAAATTGCGACCGTTTCGCATCGCACATGTTCATCATTGTTACCATGACGACGAAAGTCCGCTACGCCTATATATGTCGTTTTGGGAGTCATTGGCAAACAACCTATTCTGTCGTTTAGGTTGGACGACTTAATGCAACAATCACATAATGTTCAGGTGTCCATATACGATTGGCCACAGATGAAGAAGAGTAGGAAAAAATCAGTGAGGGAAAAACCTACAATTCTTAAACAAAGTGACAGTTTACGGAAAAGACAGAGAAAGAAAAGAGACAGAAACAGAAACCTCAATAACAGTAAACTTGGCTGGACTGTAGAGCTTGATCAATCATGAATAGATAGAGAGAGGCAGGGAGGGAGAGAGAGAGGAGGAGGGGTAGGTGAATGAAAAAGATGCCTGGAGGAGGGAGGGAGCCCTTCGCCAGTCCGAGGAGCGATCTGTCTGCCTAAAGAGCTTTGTTACCATATTAACTGACGTCTCCAGATGGCTTGTCGAGAAAAAAAAAACAAAAAAGCTGAGCATGGGAGGATTGATAGAAAGAAAAGAGAAAGGTAAAGAGAAAGGCCCGAATGGAGAACAGTGCAGCAGGAAAGCATGGCCTCAGAGAACGAGTGCAGGGCCGAGGAGGCAGGGAGGCAGGCGTTCAGCGAGATGGGAAAACAGAAGAGAATAAAAATCCCCTTAACTTTTCTCAGCAATAGCTCCGAAAACCCTCGACCCACCACTCCTTCCCTCCATCCCCTCCTTCCTCCTTGTACTCCCACCTCCTATTATTTTTCTCCCGTGTTACTTTCTTCTGAAAATCGCCCCGAGGCTAGGCACTCTCCTGGGTGGCTCACCCCCAAGCAGAGCCCTTGTTCCTTGCATGCTGGTAATAATTTGAGCCTGCTGAAAGAACCAAGGCTTTTAGAGGAATCAGCCCGCACGCCTCCTCCTCCTCTTCTCTCCCCGTCTGCATCCGAGGCATCAGGCCTTCTCCCACGCCGCCGCTGCGCCACGTGCCGTCTCCGCTCCTCAGCATCCCTGGTCCAAACCGCCTCCTGGTTCCTCCCTCCTGACCTGCCCTCCATCCACCGCTCCCATTCAGAAACGGAGCTGTAGCCACCTGACACGCATCACTCCCGAGGATCTCATAAGGAAAAAGAAAACATAAGAGACAAGACAAAGAGAATGAGAGAATTGTTTGTGCTGATCCGGCCCACAAAGAGAAATGTGGCGAGGCGCGCTGTTGTGGAAGAAGAGAAAAAGAAAGGAGAGAGACAGGATAGAGACTGAAAAAAACCCAAAACAACGAACAGCCACTCTGCTGTGGGTTCATGCATTTTGTACGGCCGCTAGGCTCCACCGTCTCCACCGTCCAATTTACAGCTGCCATCTTCCATATGCGGTTTCATGCCTCTTGCCACTCACAGCCAGCCTTGTCTCCTGACATTTTTACTATTTAATCTCTTACAATCAGCCCTGATCTACTACTATACTATGAACAGTTAGCACTCGGGTGGAATCAAACTTCTAGTTTTACTCAAACACTGTAAAGCAAACATTTTCAGATTAAAATTGCACCTATAGGTGATAGTACTGATACTTTTATACTTATTTTCTTGTAATCCAGCTGAAGCTTACTTTACTGCTACACTAATTTTAAGTTGTAAATGTACTTTCTATGTGTTTATGGTATGTTTATGATTTGGCAGCAAAGTTGTTTAATTGTTTTCCACTTTCACACTCTTTGTAGCTGCTGAATTTCAGCTAAATTATAAATGCTGGTGGGGATTGTGAACAAACAAAAAATTACAACCTTTACCAGTAATTTCTAGAATTATTGAACCCTTAGTCATTTTTAAGTGAATAGATGAGGCTTGTGTGTTTCCAGAAGTAAAAGTCCTATCAGTTTGTCCAATAGACAGTGGGTGACTGGCTTAGATAGTGATGGAACTTTCTCTGTTGAATCATCAGTACAAAGAATTGAAAATAACAAACAAAACTAAAACTATAAACAAAACTATACTATACTACTACTACTATAACTGAGCTTCAAATACAGTATCTGCACTGTTTATGCAGTGGTGAAGTTAGTGTTAATTTGGGTAGTTCAGGCAGCAGGGAAAGGACCCACATGCAGATGAACAGGGAGGCTCATGCAGTTCAATTATTTATTTTCACTAAATGATCTTACATGCAGGTCCAGGTTACAGAAGCTCGAAGGAACATACAAAAGGCTAGACAAGAACATGGAAACTAAACACATGAACCGACAACTGAACAAAAGAAGTGGACTGGTATATGGGAATGACTGATGAGAGAATGAGGTGCAGGTGGGGAGGTGGGCGTGGAAGCTCAGGTGAGGGGAATGAGGTGATTGCAAGGAAAACGGGAGTGGCAGGATCTGGAAAGACAGGAGAAGGTCTGAGGGCATCTGGTGGACTAGTGGAGAAAAAACACTGGGAAAACATAAATGTGGCTGGAGAGGAGGGACAGGGAGACGGACTGTCACAGTTAGACATTAAGCTTTGTAGAATTTGTTGTATAAATTAAAATATAATAGATAAAATAGATTTGAATGCTTATTGTATGAGGGCGGCACTGCAAGAGGGTTCTTGGTTCGAACCCACCGGCCGGCTGGGGCCCTTCTGTGTGGAGTTTGCATGTTCTCCCCGTGTCCACGTGGGTTCTCTCTGGGTACTCCCACCATCCAAAGACATGCAGGTTAATTGACGACTCTAAATTGCCCGTAGCTGTGACTGTGAGCGTGAATGTTTGTCTGTCTCTATTTGTCAGCCCTGACCAGTCCAGGGTGTACCCCGCCTCTCGCCCAATGTCACCTGGAATCGTCTCCAGCTCCCTGCGATCCTCTAAGGATAAGAGGTAGAGATAATGGATGGCTTATTGTAACGTTGCCAAATATGACCTTACCTTAAGAGTTAGAGGCAAACTCACAAGGAAAAGGCTAGTGCCAGAATGGGCAGAAATAACGCGCTGAACTTGCCGCTGACGTACAGTGGGAAACTAAACTGAATCACTCCCCTAAACAAGGCAGCACAGACTGGAACAAGGCCGCTTGGCATGGCGTCTCCACGACTCAGCAACCAGGATCTGGAATAACAAGATATATGAAGTGAGGCAAGTGATGAGGCTGATCATTCAAGGCAACCTATTGGCTATCAGTCTCTGCCAGTGTGCGATTCTGCACTTTAAATAAAATTGACTTTTTAAATTATGTGGAAAATTTCAGCATTTTTATCAAACAGGGCATCCAATATGACTGCTTTTTCTTTAGAGATTATGCTATTGAAAGCTCTCCGTAATCTCTCTGTAGATTACTCTATTTGTCAACGACTCTTCTTTTTCTTGGACCTAATTTCACTTTTGTAATGCACAATTTCATTATGTAAGTACTCTTTATTTGAATGAAAATGTACTTTTCTGAGGCGTGAGGAGAGGAGGAAGGAGGAAAAGGAAGATGGGTTGATACAAAGAAGAAGCAGAGGAAGAATAGGCATCACATGATGGCATCTCCTGCTGCAGTGAGTGGGCACGTCTCCTCTGTGTAAAGACACAACAGGAGCTTTAATGGACAGATCACCCAACATCACTCAACCGCAGTGCACTGAGGAATGTGAGTGTGCATACTTCTCTGTGTGTCATACACACCTGCATTGATCTTAACTCTGGGGTTGCGATGCACACACAGAAAAACACAGGCCCACCCCGAACAGACACACACCTGCATTTACACACAGGTGGCAGGGCAGGTACAGCATGCTCCTCTGTCCTGCCATCCACCGCTGGCAGATCTTTTATTTAGCCGCTGCAGCAAGCGGCTCCTTCTCATGAATTATGCAGCTGCGGGCCCCTGTAACAAGCTCCAGGCCGACTCTACACCTTGTGTGTGGCTTAAAATATAGATAAAAGCTGAACAGCCAGCTACAAACATAGTCTTTTTTTCAAGACAGAAGCAGGCTGGTGAGGAGAGAGTCCACAGCAATTAGGCGAGGCTGTTGTGCTGCAGAGTCGGGCCGGTCGGGATCCGCAGAGAAAAGTCCAGCTGTTGACTATATGGAGGCAGAAACAGAGCAGAATAGCAGAGAGTAGAAAAGAGCACAGCAAAGCCAAATACTGAACCGAGTTGAACCTATTAAAGCACAACAGAGCCGAGCAGCGCCGAGCGATTCACACCAAAGCAATAACAACAACAGCAGCCGGAATAGTTTTATCTATGTTATTAGCTGAAGATGAAGCTGCGCTTGTCAACGGACATCTTTGTGCTTGTTTTTGCTCTATGAGCATCCCGGATGAAGGCAGTTCTTTGTGTTGGTGAGATGAGCTTGAAGTCGACCCCCTCTGCTGATTTCATAACAAAGCTTATGCAACTTCCAAAAAGAGAACAGTGTGTGCAGTACCTCTTATTTTCAGCCAAAGGATGAAAGAAAACGCTTGGTTAATTTTATAAAACTTATTGAATAACAGATAGACACACACACAAACAGTTCAACATTTAAATGTTGACATAAGCTTATAATGATAAGTAAATGCCATTCATATTTGTTATCTATAACTGGACCAGAGTTCCTTTCTTTACCATTTAATTTTGATAGTTCACTAATGTATGTACTAAAAACTGGTTTCCTGGCTGTGTCCTCTGGGGTTTCAAGGAAAGCAAAGGATTTTATCCATTCATTATTATCAATAAATCCCACTAAAAAACAACCACACTGGGTGAAATATTGCTCCATTATAGAAAATACAGCAGGTGAGACAGGGATGTGTTTGTGAGAGAGGCCAGGAGGAAACAGACAGGAGGAACAGCTGCCCAGATGCATGAGCAAGACACAAACAATGCAGGGGGATGGTTTGGGAAATCATTCATGAAAAGCCGCAGAGATCCAGCAAAGCGAGAGGAGATCCTGAGCACATTATGACCTGACTTGGGGGGCTTGGTGCTGGACTGGGCTTGTGGGGGAAACGACATGCCAGAGGCTGTGGAGTGTGTTGCAGTGGAGCACTACACAGTGGAGAGATCAGGGGACTCTGCTAAATCACAGATTACATTCAATTACAATGTTTTGTAACATTCAATGCCTTTAAGAAAACGTTTTACGATATATGCACAAGATATTGAGAAAGATTGTGGTTATGGCAAAATAAACTATGGTTAAGGTCAGGCAAAGATCTGAGGCTGCAAGGACACAGGTACAGTCTGGAAGTATAGTATTTGTGCAGGAACTGGGAGACAACAGAGATGTACTAGGAGAGGGTCTAGAGGGACCAAGCCCCCAGGAAGTGCACCAGGCTTTGAAGCCAATTTGACATAGTGGCCAATCCATGTAATTACAACTTCCGGGTCCGTCACGTGATGCACACTGGCCCCAAGAGACTTTTTCCCATAAACTCACATAGTGAAAAAGATGTCTGTAAATCAGAGGATACATTTTTTTGAGGTACAACAACTCGCCAGTACGAACACTTAAACAGCCTTTATTTAAATCATGATGTCCTAAAAGTTGTAAAATGCATAAATAGCCGGATCCAGAGTTACAGAGTCACTGTGGTTCATGTGAGTGAGCCTGAGCGGTTGAGAGGCGGGGCTAAAGGAAGCGCTAGTGCGCTTGCTCTATGGGCCACACAACGCGGAAGATCCGGGTAATTTTATACCCAGGAAGTCGAACTTATTTGGCTTCATGCGGCACTGAGCAGCTTTCATAGGAATGAACGGGGGGCCATCTCCGATGCTGGATCCAGTTCTCTTTATACATCCATGGGAGGGACTGACATGATCACAGGATTCAGCTCGTGAATGGCCAAGCTCTTGACAAACTGGACTACCATGGAGAGACCATGGATACTTTTTGGCAGTAAGTAAGTATATAGATTATCAGTTGCGTAGGAAAACTCAGTCAACTTATCCATGGGAAACACAGGGGCTGCTGGGTTCATTTTTGTCCAGGTCATACTATCAAAGTTCATATTACTGGCAATGGAAATGCAGACACAGTTTAATTCAGAAGTCAGAAGTTACGTTCTGTTTCAAAGGATTTTCCATCCTGCAAAGAATAACATTTTAATAGGAACCACTGGACATAGACATAAATATATACACATAAAATGAACAGTTATGATCAGAACTATAGGATGGAATCCTTACCGCAGCAGCCCGGGTTAAACTTCCCAAATCACAACAGTACTTTTTAACCAAGAAAATGAACAAAACATGAGGAAACCTATTCCACAATTACATTTTCAAAAGGTAATTTGACTGTTTATGGATTAAAAAATTGAAATTTCCTTGTAATCAGCATCTAAATTATTGAACATAAAACCTTGACATGAAACAGAATCTTAATATATGAAACACCACATAACTGTATTAGTTTCACTGTGTGCTTATAAATTGTTTAAAAACCTCATATAAGCCTTTCATATACTGTTTGTAATGGTATCCTGATTCTTTGAACAGGAAAATATGTGAATGTCACTGTGAATTCAATAGTGAGTATGATATCATACAACAGTGAGTTATCTATTCATGGCTCCATTAATGAATTATAGCCTCCCTAGACTTTATACTCCAGACATGCCCTCTTTGAATATGTAAGCTCTTATTCTTTTTTAATGGGCCGGCAAATCACGTCCAAAAACAAATATATAAACTCATGCAAACATTACAGTGGAGGAGAGGGGAGGGGCTTACAGAGGATTTCCATGGCAGGAAACCTGTACGCGGGAGTTGCAGTTGTACAGTGAGTGTAACTGAGGGGAGAGAACGGTGCAAAATACTCTGTCTTTCTCTCCAAGTTACATTATTTATACCTTATACCCAGAAGGCTCTTTAAGCAAGTCAAAGCCTCTGTTTGCATCACTTTGCCAGGCTGCACCTTGGGAAACATCAGTGCAGAGATGGACTGAAGTGTCTCCCCACAGACCAAACTTGGGTAAAGGTCAGAGTTATGACAAAATTGTGAAAAAAGTTTAAACACCCATTCGTCTTTTTGCTGCACAGACACTGGTGCTAGTAGTGTGAGTCCTCCACCTTCCAGGTTTCCCAGAATAAAACATTTACATCATATCCAGCAGCAGAGCTTACAATATGAGCAAGTTTAATATATCCAGCTTCACAATGCAAAGCTTAGCCACTTTAACCTGTTTCTGCTTGCGACTAGAAAGTATAAACCTATTAATTTTCTTTTGTGTTGACCCACCTTGAAAAAAAACGTGAAGTGTTTTTGAAATTTAACTGAAATTCAGTGACAGTTTGCAGTGCATTTCAGCCGCAAATGTCTGCACGTAGGACCAACTTTCTTCACCAGCCACTCGTGTGTCTGTGCTGTTTCATGCTGAGCAGGTAGCAACTAGTTGGCTTGTCTGAGGTTCTTCCCTGAAAACTGCTGCTTACAGTTTTAAATGGGTGGGTGGGGGGGATTACCATATAGTGTTTGTCAGCTAGAGAACCAACCATGATCTAAAACAGGCTAACGCTGCTCAGAGCTGCAGAGTTGGGTGTTGATTCTCAGTGGAGAACCACAAGTAACATTTTCACATTACACTTACTGTCAACAACTATCGCTTCATCCAGGATTCAGCACCAGTGATGAATGACGGACCACTCACATCCTGCAGCTGCACAGGAAACCCTGTGATATTCAAGTATACGAGGAAAGGACTGCTCAAATCAGACGGTCATTTTCACCAGTAATGTACATCACACAGTTTCTTATTTTGTGTCTGCAAATGCATTTGAGTTCAAGAAAAACAAAAAAGTTGCACAGCACCTAACAGGAGAAATGAAAAGGTAAAAATGTCCCTCATCTCTCTCTGTCTCTCTCTCTCTCTCTCTCCTCAGTTACTGTCATCTCTCTACTGTCAGCTATCAAATAAAGTCATAGAATGCCCAAAACAATCGTTTCAAAAATGGAGACAGAGAAGACAAAATATAACAAACAAGAAAAGTGCACAAATCACAAAATTTAATGTTGGTGTAAAATCAAGACAAAGTCAAACAACATGTGGGTTTTAAGATGCTTTTAAAGGTCTGCACTGCTTTGGTTTCTCTGAGACCTTTCAAAGACCAAAGCCCCAAATATTAGAAAATAAATCTTGCACATCCACTCTCTGCATCCAGTCACATTCACACATCCAGACTGGTTCATTGTACCCTGCCAAACCATCTTACAAGTCCTACCGTGTTATTTTCTTTCCTGTATGCTGACTGTGTGTGCTGCTCTTGTCTGGTTGCGGCGCTTCAGAGAGACCGATCTTCAATTCACTGTGATCAGTCTTTAGCTCGGTAATCAACGCCTGGAGTCCGCTCACAGCTCGTCTACTTCAGAAAGATAAATAATGCACAGCTCAGCAATTAAAACACACAGATCTGATGCCGTGTCACTAATTTATTGATTACCCCTCAGCGCTTCAAGATGACAGGGTTAAATGTCAATCAGATGATCTGAGTCACACTTCAGTTGGAGTTATTCATTCCTCCGGCCGGCAGAAAGAATACAATTTCCCCTGTAATGGGTCTATGTATTATTAACTGTTATGCTAAGTTGTGTTGGACTGCTTTCGGGAGATACTGAGGTCAATCCCGATTAGCTAGTGCCTTGGAGGAGACTTTAAAGTGAATAAGGAAGTGCCGACTATTTGATGTTTGGCGGCTGCGGCCACTCTTTCGTCACCAGAACAAAGTCTCATGAGGACGATGGTCTCGCTGCCTGTTGTCTTCTTCTGATGGGTTGAACTGTTGATTCTGTCAGTCTGTCCTCTGATGTCCATGTTTCATCTGCACTTGTTTTAGTTCTAAGGTTGTGGGGAAAGTTAAGGCGACGAAAGGCACTGCGAAAACATTTGCAGATTGCGGTCTGTTACAGCATCACGTTAACAGCTGTCCAAATTTCAATTGTAAAACATCACATATGTTTGACGTAATCATGATTGTTGTGACTTGTCTGAAGTTTGGGATGTGGGAAGGAGGTGAGATGCTCTAAACCCCTTGGCTTTTATTCTGTGTAGTGTTTTGTCAGCTTCAGCCCACCCAGTGGTGGAATGTAACTAAGTACAATTACTCAAGCACTGTACTTAAGTACAAATTTGAGATACTTGTACTTTACTTGAGTATTTCCATTTAATGCAACTTTATACTTCTACTCCACTACATCTCAGAGGCAAATGTTCATCTCCTTTCTACCCAGTGAAAGCCAAATTTGGTGATTTTGAATGTTTCTGATAAACTGAAGGATGTAAGTGTTACTTTATGTGTTGAGAAAATTATTTTACTTCTTAAGCTTAATAAACAATTTAAAAAAACAACCAATATTTCGTCACAAAGCTGCTGTTTTTCTCATGAAAAGTGGACTTTTTAGAGATACGTGGTCATCACAGGACAGCAACGCTACAAACATATGATGATCTTACAGAATATGATGCATTAACCGTAGATTAAACTACCCAACAGGATATAAAGTAGTTAAAATGAGCTCAGCCTTAAACATCTACAGCAGTAAAATGCAACACACACATGTGCAGAAGTGATATAGAAACATCACTGTACCTCCATATGAATATGTTCACATGCTCACTCAAACCTATTGGCTATACAAACATTTTAAAAAGTGACAATTTGAAAAATAAAATAAAAGCTTGTAAGATATGTTGCTATTTGGCTGATACAAAGTGTTACTGGCAACACTTTGTGAAGTTTACCAACTATTTTTAATTTTTAATCCGAGGTACTGACTTTGTAGAAGTTGGAAAAAAGATCTTTTTGTGAGGGCGCTATAGTTATTTTAATCTAATTTTGCACTTTCTGTACTTGAAGCATGCAGGGAGTGAGAATCTCTTCATTACCTAAAGCTGTTTTTGTGAATCTTTTTAAAAAGATTTTAAACAGTTGTTACAGAAACTAAATATCATTCATTTAAAAATTGACCAATCCAGCCACAACTGAGTGAGAAATGATGAGGTTTCCAGGCGACAGCAGTGAGTTCTTCTTCCTGTCAGCTTCGTCAGTGAACGATGGCTCCTTGTCTCACGTTAAAGCGATTCCCTCTGAGCTCTGCTGTCCTTCTCTGGCTCAGAATCGACAGCGACTGTCAGAGTGAAACACTGACTGACTGACTGACTCCACTCAGCAGCCCTGCCCTCTCCTTCTCACTCCTGCTGTCCTCCTCCTCCAATTCCTTCATCTCTTCTTTCATTCACTCCTCTTCTTTTCTGTTAAGCCGTCTTTTTCTATCACTGTGAATGAATCTCCGTGTTGGCATCTAGATTTTAGGCTTCAAGAAGGAGACGGAAAAGACAAGCAGGAGGAAAAAAAACATCCTCTTTCTATTTATTTATTCATTTGTTTACTCGCACATTTAAGTTTGTCTAACAGTAAAAATAAGATTAAAAATAAAAATAAAAAAAGATGACAGAAAGTGAGAAAAATACCCTCCACTGAGCCCAGATGTGGAGCTTCACCAGAGGAACCTTGGAGACCCCGTCATCCCAGCGTCTGTCGCTGTGACAGGGGGCCTGGATGCGCAGCTCGCCAACGGGGCCCAGCGGACAGACCTGATCAGCAGGCAGCGTCCACTCTGTCGGCCCGCAGCAAGGTCTGATGGGACACGAGAAGAAGACAGGCATGTGGTGTGTGTGTGTGGTTTGGCAGACATGGACACCGCATCTGTCTTCTTCTCTTCTGCACCAAATGCTGTACTCACTCAAACACACACACACACACACACACACACACACACTGTACCATTCAGCATCTTTCTTCTTTGTTCTGCCCTCCTCACCAGCACAGATGTTGCAGTTGTTGAGAAGCCAGTGAGGCTTTAACCTCCCTGTCAATCATCTCAACCCACATTCTGAGAGGCAAAACACACACGCGCGCACACACACACACTAGAGATGTGGCACAGTAAGTACATTTACAAATAAATGTATACAAATACTACTGTTTGGTGTTTTACTTCAGTATTTCTGTCTTGGGGGCGGGGATACTTTTGAATATTGTACATTTTGACTTGCTACATTAATCCGATGGCTATAAAGATTAACATTGTTCAACAGTTTTGAAAGCACTTAATTATAAAAGGCTGAAAAATGCTTCAGTATGAACCTCTAAATGGATGTACACCCCCAACATTTACTATTTAAAAAATGACAAGCATTCAAGTATTTACACTGAAACTGTGTGCAGTGAAATGCAGTTAGTATTTTTGATATTTATTTCAAAGTAAACAACTATTGGTGGTGAAATGTCCTCATGTAAAATCTTGATTGCAGCAGTTTTACTTGCAATGAAGTTTATTGTCCTTCATATACAAGCATATAGTTCAACAAAATGTCGTTCCTCTCCGGGGCCAAGGTGCAAAAAAAGGCATAGCATGGACAAAAGAATATAATACAGCTAAACAAATTAAGCATAGTATGATTAAAAACAGCAGCAATACATGGAAAGTAGGAATGTAAAAGTAAGACAATGCAAGAGTGAGAGTGCCAAGCGCATATTACAGCCCACTATCTGGTGCTGCTGCTTTTCCTTCAAGTGAAATTTATTTTCAAAGTTTTGGAAAGAATTCAGTGATAATAATATTGCGTCTTTGAGCACTTGTAAAAGCGCTTGATAAATAAAATGTATTATTATTATTATTAATATTGCACTCACCGAGTAAAGGTTCTGAAAAGAGAGAGAGAGAGAGAGCCACATCCATCACAGTTTACAGACAAACGTCCTCCTAACCTTTGACCTACCGTACTTGCTGTATGATGAGGGATTCATACTGACAATACTGGTTTTTGACCATATTTCAATTTTACCTCCAAATGAGGTCATTTGGATAATCTGCTTACAGCTTCAACTTGTGTGGTTGTTGGACTTTTTTAACTTGATATGACACCGATACTGATACTGATCCCTTCTTGAATAGGTATGAGCTAAATATGTCAGGGCTGTTTTGGCACAAACATTATACAAAAGTACTGAAAACGTTTTGAAGTGATGCAGCCACCCATGTTTTGTATTTATATAATTTTATTATCAATATTTTTTTAAAGGAATCAATACCAAATGAGCAGCTTGTGAGTATCGAAGTATCGATCAGGCAGTATCGATCCGCCCATTCCTAGCAGTTAGACCACTGATAGTAGGGTTGGTGGTTGATTCCTGGCTCCTCTTGTCCACATGTGTCCTTGTGCAAGAATCTGAACCCCAAATATTGCTGTATCTTCCAAACAATGTTATCATAACTGAAAGAAATGATGGTGAAAACTACAAAAAATAAACGCTGTGAATTAAAGGATTTAGGTACTTCTTCACCTCTGTTACCTGCTTGCCTCTTCCACACTATCACATTCACCACACTTAGCATTCAACACACACCACAAACACACACACACACACACAGCCACCCAGAACAATTTTCAATTTCCATTTCTGATTCCTGACCTCTGATAATTGGCGAGCCAGCTGACTGATGGCTGCCTGAGCGCGGCGCAGGCCTCCTGTCACCTGCAGCGACGCGGGCCCAGCGGTGAATTATTAATGGCTAATATCATTATGTAGGCACAGCTTGTCATAACAATCTAGCCTGGTGGAGGGAAACTCAATCTTCCGCCCCTGCCCCTGCGCAGACAATGCTTTTTAATTATTGATACAGACTAATTGACTACAGGATAAGCGGGGCACAGTTACTTTTGTTCCCTCCACAGCTCGCTCTGCTCCTTCAAGAAACAATCTTATTAGGAGGCCAGCCCTCTCCGATGCCCCCATGTCAGCAAATTAGCAGGGAGGACGACCCCGCGCGCCCCTCTCTCTCTCTCCCTCGTCTCCTGGCTTCCTCTCCCACCTCTTCTCCTCCTCTTTTCACACCTCCTCCTTCCTCCTCATCTACCTTTTTTTCCCCTTTTCACTCAGAATTTAAGATTCTCCTCCTCCTCCTCTCCTCACCTCGACATCGGACACCAGTTAATTAAAACGGGACAAGAAGGTAGACGGTAACGCGACGTGGCTGCACATCACTATTCACAGTGCATCCCTGTGCCACCGCAGGTTCGTTTCAGCAAAGACTGCGTGCTAATGGACAGAAGAGGCAGAGAGAAGACGGAGGTGAGAGAGATGGCTGAGGGTTAATAGAGTTTAATTAGGGTCAGTGTGACAGTCCGAGGCTGCGGTCTGTGGGGCCGCTGTCTCTTTCCTGTCCTACCCTACCTGAAGAACCACACCACACTTTCTCTCTTAAAGCTGGAACACATTGGTTTTCTTACAACAAGTCCTCCAACATCAACGACAGAATAGGTAGTTTGCCAATGACTCCCAAAACGACATATACTGGCTTACTGGACCTTCATCGTCATGGTAACAATAATAAACACGTGGGTGACGTTGGTTAGGTTTAGGCACCAAAACTGCTTGGTTAGGTTAAGTTACGTTACTTAAAATAAGTCAGCGTTGACTTTTGGTTCCACATGGGACATGAACAGCTGTCTCCTGGCTGAAAGTCCTGTGTTTGACAAAATCCTCCACCCTGACCTCCTAATCTACCTATGCGGACTTTGTGGCCCGCCTCAGGTCGACTGGAGCCGGCTGATGGCGTCCCCTGAGACTCAGCTTGTGAAATCGCCAGCGGCTGGTTTTAGAACGTTAGGCACGTCACCTGTTTCAACAGCCAATCAGCTCGTAGCGCACTCAGCTGGTCATCTCGACCCTCTTCTTTTTTTATGTTTTCACCGTTTCATCAACACTAGGAATGCAGCTGTAGCAAGTAACTCACTATCACTATCCTCATTCATATTGTAAGTTAGAATGGAAGTACAGAGAGTCGTTGTTATGGGAACGATACGCCGTCTCGTCCAGTCGCTTTGGTGTAAACTGGCAGGTTTCAGTGGCTAAAAGTCTTCTACGTTTAGCCACTGATTTCTGGTTCAGGCCCTGTACAACAAAATAAGGGATGAAAGCTGAAAAACTAAGTAGCCTTGAAATTGTCAACGTTTGTACTAAATCTTCTGCCCCACAGTGCAGTGCATGACAGACATAGAGGAGCTTCTCACAGGTGAAAAAAGTGTTAAATGGTGGTGCAGTGGCTACAGCACTTGTAGCTGCCTAAACAAAAAATAAGTAGATAAAAAATATCTAGAAATTCATATTTTAAAATTAACAATATAGAAAGGTTCGCACTCTTGACTGCAGGCTCACCATGAAGTGGTTTCAGGTGCTTGCAGGCAAGGGGACCAGTGCCATCACAAAGAAAAATGGGTAACAGATCCATAAAAGGATTCATTCATTTCATTATCGAAAAAAAACAGACTATGTTTAAAAACGTGAACATTTCGGTCATAAGAGCAACGTCAGCACAAATTTTACACATTGGGGCCAGTTTAGTCACCATGAGGAATACTACTCAGCCTGTGAAAACTGTTGTATAATGACCTTTGTGGCTCTGGGGGGAAGTCTTAGAAAATCATATTTTTTAATATTTTTTTCTTGGGCTTGGAGACTATACATTTTTATCGGAAAGCCTATGTTACAAACTGGGGGTGTTACAATAAAAAGCTATCAAGTTGCATTATGGGAAATGTAGGATCCAGTGTTTTTGGAGTTTGATGCATGCAGTACTTGGGACAAAAATTCAGGATATCCTGGCCGCTGCTGCTTCAACTTTGACCATCCCCAAGCCCCCAAACTTTATGGAAGTACAGCACTAAATGGCGGGGCCTCTCAAGACCATGTAATTCCTTGCCGCATGTGCACATCATGTAAGACAGTAAGAACATTAACAAGTTATGCTGCAGCCAAACATGCACATCTGCTGGGGTCATTTACCTTCTCTCATGTCCACACATGGTTTCAAACCCAATAGTGCCATATGCAGAAATGTAGGAAGCTGCAACACATTTTAAGGAGGCCTAGGACTAGTTTAATGTGACCCTCATCCCTGTGGACTCACTAGTTTTTGTCTGCCATTATAGTTCTTGTGTGGTAACAATACTTTTAATGCTATTCACCTTCATGTGAGCTGTCTGGGGTATGCCAGGCCATTTAACTGTTGCCTCACTGTGTACATACATGTATTGTCTATATATTCATTCAGATGTCCTTGTAGGCCTTGTGACTACACCCAAATCTGATGAGTTCATTGAAAACACCTTCTGTCTTTTACCACCTTTCTCCTGATTGGCTATCGCTGTTTGTCAGACAGCCTATTTCTCTTGAAACACATGGTCTGTAAGTTGGGCTGGCTGAGTGAAAGATGTACACTTTGTTGCCTGTAGGATATGAAATAAATACATGTTTTACTCATTTTTGTGACACACTGACACCTGTCAAAATTCACCGTGCTCACCATGGAGCCTTAACCCATGACTGACCAGGCAAGTGGTTAAAAATGTCCAAATATAATTTGAAAGCCAACTGTAGGTGAACAAGAGCCGAGACTCATGGACAGACACAGGCTTAAACGTGGGATCAGTTGCATGTTGCAGCTTTGGGAGCAGTCACAGATGGCATACGTTATGCTACCCATCTTTGTCTTGTCCACAGAATCAGCAGCCATCAGGAGGATGAGACGTAAGAAAAACAGTATTATTCACAGAGGAAAGATGAATTAAACTGCTTCTCTCCTCCACTTGTCTTTCTTCAAGAACAAGATCTTGGATGGCGAAGAAACGGTCAGGGCGTGAATTAAAACAGCTACAATATTTAAACATTGTCTGCAAAATGAGACGGGCACTTGCAAATTTAATGGGCTGAGTCTTTTTGAAAAATTAAAGCTTTGTTCAGCAGTATCATTGCCTGTGACTTCCCCTCTAATCTTATCGCCGACAATTCTGGCGTTTTCTTTTCTCTTTCGCAATGGTTTGGTGAAATAAAATTAAAAACAGGCCTTGAAAATTCAGAATCAAGGTGCGTCAGTATTTTGTACAGTATGTTCACTCCCCACTCTTACCCATCTGACGAGCAGAGATAAACACATCAGATGGAACCCTTCGTTTCTTTGCCAGCTGAAATATTCATTTTCTTTAAACATGCTGTCAAATGCAAAGACGGCAGACATCTGAAAGTAGGGCAGGGCTGCAGCTGGCAGAGAGAGGCTGAAAAATATCGAGAGAGAGAGAGAGAGAGAGAGAGAGAGAGAGAGAGGCTGGAAAACAAACAGATGCCCAGACATACAGACAGACATACAGACAGACACACAGACAGACAGACAGACACACAGACAGACAGACAGACAGACAGACAGACAGACAGACAGACAGACAGAAACATACAAATATACCAGCAGAATGACAAAGAGGTACCTATCTACAAACTGTCAGCAAAAGAGACTTGTTTTTGACCCTGTGCAATCTCATAGCAAATTTGTCAGGCAACCAGTTGAGAATCCAGGAAGTCACTGTGCCAGCACGTAACCCCCAATAAAACCATAAAGTGACGTTTTTACATTTGTGTTTGTGTTCAGATTATACGAACAGGATACAACGTGATAATTAGTGAGCTGTAGAGGTGCTGGTAGGCTGATTTTAGAGACTGTCCTCCCCAAAAATACGTCCGTACAGGTCATCTGTGCAAGCAGCTTATTACCATTATATATTATATTTTATTTAGGCGGTGACCTCTAGTGGCTATAGTAATCATGACGGGAGCAAAGCAGGAAGTCAGGTGAGGTAGTATAAAGAGCGACAGTCCAGAGGAGGTCAGGGTGGATGGATGGGTCAAACACAGGACTTTACCCAGGAGAACGCTGTCTCATTTTGACTTATTTTAACTTACGTAAGGTAAGTTACATCATGTGACTTACTAACAAAACATATTAATGTGACTTAACTTAAGTAACTAACATACTTATTTTAAACTAAACCATGATCTTTTCCTAAACCTAACCAAGTAGTTTTGGTGCCTAAACCCTAACCAAGCTGTGACCGTTTCACAACGTTAATCACGTGTTTATTATTGTTACCATGACGATGAAGGTCCGGTATGCCTATATTTGTCGTCTTGGGAGTCATTGACAAATTCTGTTGTGCTGGTATGAAGACTTGTTGGGATTTTAAGCTAACTGGCTGGTGGCTGTAGCTACATATGTAACAAACAGATATTAGAGTGATATCAATCTTCTCATCCAACACTTGGCAAGAAAGTGAACAAACGTATTTCCCCAAATGTTGAACTGTTCCTTTTAAATGAAAATGTCATCATTTTACTTCTGCCTTATTTTTGTAATAAGTGACATAGGTTATTTGAATCACTAAGTTCATCGCTGAGACCTGGGGGATGCTGAGATATCAGGAACACAAGTGGTCACGCGGGTTGTAAACAAACCACCAGTTTAATCTTATTTGGAATAAAAAAACCTAAGGCAAACCTTATCATTATGATTCCATCTGTCTTTGTAAACATCCATTAGAGCTACTGGTTCTACTTTGACCCATGGCACTTACTGTGGTCGTGCACACAGTTTCTCTATGTAATGAGAGACTAACCAGTGTTTCTGCTGAGGTCACTTTCAGTTTCACCTCTAAATAAAGTGCTTTAGATAATCTGGTTAAGCTGGGTATTTGTTTACAACCTGTCTGATGGTTTGACTGCTTGATTTACAGCAATGTTCCTACGTCTCACCAGTTAAGTTAGCAAGTTAAATATTGTCATAACCTGTAAGAATAATGGCTGTAACCACTGTGGGCTGTAGGTTGTAAAAACAAAAACAGAATTTTTTCCTTTCTAATTGCCTGATCCACAGAACATATTCTACATAAAAAACCCACAGTGGTTGAACCTTTCTGCTGGATATTAAGTGTATTCCATTTAAGGTGGCAGGCAGTGGACTGTACCATATGGAATATACAGTATGTGTGTGTGTGTGTGTGTGTGTGTGTGTGTCTGTGTGTGTGTGTGTGTGTGTGTGTGTGTGTGTCCAACTGCCACGTCTCCCCATTAAGACCTGTCCCGGGACACTGAACACACGCACATGCACATACACACACATACACATACACATACACAAACGTGGGCCTTCACTAAGTGGCTTGCCATCTTGCACTCTCCGTCTCCTGCCCTTTCACATGCTTAGACACACTCCCACATCGACACACACACATGATTATACACACACACACACACACACACACACACACACACGCACACACACGTTTACTTCACAAACACACATATGCAACACACACTCG
Source organism: Macquaria australasica (assembly GCA_005408345.1). Taxonomy (NCBI): domain Eukaryota; kingdom Metazoa; phylum Chordata; class Actinopteri; order Centrarchiformes; family Percichthyidae; genus Macquaria; species Macquaria australasica. Next base: position 903,407 of record SEMN01000163.1, read on the forward strand.
TCCATGTAGACACCATCGGCACCATGTTGGGAAAACACAAGAGATGGAGATGGGTGACTACATTGAATCACACACACACACACGGACACACACACACACACACACACACATGCACGAGCTAATGCCGCCCTCCTGCTGGCCTCTATGGAATAGCCATGTCACAATCAAGAGGCTCCCTGGCCCTAATCTGCTTTTTAGGGCCCTGCCACAAACACTCATCTGCATAATCGGGACGACAAGTGTGGAGAGGGTGAAAGAGTAATGGAGGGAGGGAGGGAGGGGAGGATGGAAACAGGATAGAGGGAGCAAGTCGGATGGATGATGGAGGGAGGAGGAGAGAGGAAAGTGGGGTGGTGACAGGAAAAAAAAAGGACAGTAGACGAAGGAGGGGAAGGAGGTGAGGGATGAAAGAGGAGGTGAGGGCGAAGAGGAGAGGAGGAAAGGAAGAGTGAAAAAGCAACAGAAGAAAATGGGAGGTGGAAGGAGATGAGAAGGAGGCTGACTAAAGGTGAGGGAGGAAATGAGGAGGGAGGACGGGTGGCCATGATGAAAAGGACGCAAGAAGGAAGACAAGGTGGGAGTGTGTGTGTGTGTGTGTGTGTGTGTGTGTGTGTGTGTGTGTGTGTGTGTGTGTTATATTGGTTATGACAGTCACACCTGCCGCCCCTCCTCACCCCTCACCTCTCCTCCTCCTGATGTTTCCCCTACCCATCAGAAGTCATTAACCACCAACTGAAGGGGGGAGACCACATTAAATCCTCCTCTTCTCCTCACCCTCTTCCTCTTCCTCCCTCTCGTGTGTTTCTCTTCCTCTTCTTTAATCATTCTCATTATTGAGCTGACTCTCAAATTAGCTGTTTCCATCCAAACATCATTGAAAATCTTTTACAGACTTATTGAAAAACTACATTTCTTAGGTGTGTTTATATCAGTTGGCTTTTTAATATACTAATTTATCAACTAACAGCCACATAAACCTTGAAGTTCTGCATCCATTTACATGGGAAGCAACAGCAGCTAGCAGTTAGCATTCTGGGATATTCTGATATTTTCAACCCTGTCTCCTACAAAATGCATTTATATACAACTTGTTTGCTTTCCCAAATACATTTTGGAGGGAAAATATTTGCTGCTTGGATTACATTGAGTGACAAAGTGTGTCTTAGACGTGTGGTTGTTTGGGTCGTACAAAGCACAGCACTTTGACACCAGAGATCGAGGTTCTTGTCCTGCGTCTCACACGTTGTTGTTGTTGGTTTAGGACACTAAAACACTTAAGGTTAAGGTAAAGGAAAGATGGTGGTTTTAGTTAAAAATACAAAAATGAACACATCACACGTCACACAACCTTACCCAAGTGCTTTTCGATGCCTAAACATAACCATAAATATGTACAGTATGATGACAATAAATGTTTGCAGATATTTTGCGTCGGTAGAGAACAGTTTGCAGATCCGTTCAATAGAAATGTTTTTATGTTGATTTAAAAAAAAAAAACAGTGTCGTTGCTATACCAAATATATTTTTCTAAGCAAATTGTTTTTATTGATATTGTAAAGACAGAATTTCAGAAACCTAGCTACTGTTTTGTTCTTTCCCAACACCACATTTAGTTGCTGAATGAGTGATGATGACGGCAGGCTGCACCAACATTAAAAAGATCTGTAAATGAAGCCCCACAATTACAGTTGTGAGGCCATAGTCAAATATAGCTGCATTGTTTTATAAAATTGGGAACAAAATGTTTTTTATGTCAAAACAAAACCGTTTCTGAAGTGTGAATATGTACTCTGCAACTTCAATGCACTGAAGGTTTTGTGTATGTTTGGTTTGATGTTAAAGTTAATTCAGGACCAAAACCAAATCTTTTAGTTTTATGGATTTTATTTATAGTTTTAGTTTTGCTTATAGACATTTCAGCCCAAAATTGACTTCATAGGTCTCTTTCAGCACAACACCGACCTTTAAATGCTCACTGGGTTTTCTCAGTCTCTCCCTCTCACACATGCAGATGTATTCATACAGTCTGTTCTCTCCACACTGTTCTCATTCCTTCCTTTTTCTTGCTCATTGCCTCTCTCCTCCTCTTCTTCTCTTTTGCATATGATGCACGTCGCCCGGCAAGGCGAGTCCAGCCGCCGTGTGAAAGAGAGCTGAGGGTTCAGGACCCCAGCCGAGGCCCGCATGCAGAATGGGGATGAACAGGCACTTCCATGGACGCCTAATTGAGGGCCCTTTAAAATTCCCACAGAGGACCAATCATGGTTTTCATCTGGGGCTACGCGGGGCTGAGAGGGGCCAGCGAGGGCCTCTCAAATAGAGAAAAGTGACAAGAAGATGTGGAGCAGCCCTGAGACCTCAGGCATAAATCTGCACTCTTTTATGTAAAAATTCACTCATTTTATCATCTTAAACCACAAAACTGTCCAGACTACTCCAATTCAGTCACCACAAATTCACCCTACAGGTGTAACCTCAAATAAAACTGTTCTACCAGATATTGAATTGTTACAGTAAAACAACAAACTGTCTCTTATACAGCAGTGTGTTGTTCAGACTCTGAGGTTTCTTTGGACATAAGGCATCACACACCAGCTGTTCACTGAACATTGGTGTGGTGGATACAATTACACCGATGTTTTCTGAGCTCGCATTTTAAAATCAGTCACTTCTTGTTGCTGTTTGAGGTTAGAAGGTTTTAAAAATAAGAGTTGCGTAGCGAGAGGAGTCCTGCTCAGTTGACAATGTTAGGTGACTGACAGTTAAAGGCTTGGATGGGCATGAAACCCTACTGGTTGAAATTGGAAAAAAAAGAGCATCTGTGTTAATAAATATGTGTTTCTTATATAATAAGTCAACGGTACAAGACTGTGGACATAAAAATGTAAGGGAAGAAGTCAACTACAACTCCCAGGAAGCATTTCAGTAAGGAACATCCAATCACACAGCTTAAAAAGTAAAACTTGAAGGAATGAAGGAATTATGCAGTTATAGATTTTTATAGACTTTTTATAGAGAAGTTTGTAGAGCTTTATCCTCCCTTTATATGACATTATAAGGACACATAAAGAAGGTTTTGAGGAGCCTAAACACATGAAGTTATTTTGCAAAAAAGGTTTTCTTTGATTTTAGGATTCAAGAAAATACAAATGGGTGAAGGCAGTGTCTGGACTCTGGACAGATTCTGACCAGACTAAATTTGTTACACATCCATCTTTCAATTTGATGTTCTAGTATTGACCAAACACCGCATCAGCTTCATATTTTTTTATTTTCACTACTGTTGTGTGTTTCTTTATATGCAGCTCAGAGATTTAGAGATTGTGTTCGCCATGCAGCATCGTTCTAACATTGGATCAGTTTTATATTCCACTCTAACCAGTCCTACTAAAAATCTATTCCTGAATGGGTTGGTGCTGTGGATGAGAGGGTTTGTCTAATTAAAATTGGTATCACTGCTTTCCTGCTTCAATCTGCATCTTAAATGCAAAACTATGGCTCCATCATGACTGATTCACATATTCTAACATAATATGTGCTGCGCAGCCCTGGCAGACATGATGCATCCTAACAACTGCATGCATATTGCATCACCTCGACATATGTTTTCAGGGAATATCTCTTTAATGCATTAATATAAATCCTCTGGAGTTTCTGGTGCAACACGGCACGATGAGCGATGAAAGCGCAGAATGAAGCAATCAAAACAGGGAAACACGTTAAAGCTCAGTGATGTTTCTGACATTTATAGACAACAACGAGGGAATCCTCATAAGGCAGAAGGACTCAGGCTAAGGTGCCCTGTGGCAGGAAGAAATCACCTGAAGGGAGACGAAGTGGACATTCATGGTTCCCTAATGAATTTGGTGATCCCCTGACTTTTCCTCTAGCGCCGCCAGGTTGACATTTGTGGTTCAGAGTAAAATGTCTTGACAACTGCTGGATGGATTTGGTGCAGACATTCGTGGTCTTTGTGAACTTTGGTAAACCTCAGTTTGTTTCTAGTACCCTCATCAACATTTGGTTTATCTATCTAACAGTTTGGTTTTACAATGAGCATTACAACCTCACAGAGTCATTAGCGGGGCTGTAGACTCTTATGACCAGTTTGATTCACAAGCTCACATAAAGTGTTAAGTGTCAAAGTGCTGATAGCAAGACCTCTTCTATAGCTGATAAATGCTGCTAGTTGATATTCAACCTAATATAACCCATCATTAGTTGTGTGTGTTATATTGTGTTTAAATATTCTGAATAATAATGATTTGAGCTTGTTTTAAAGACCAAGGTTTTAACATAGAAAACCAAAAAATGGACAAAAACATCACGATTGTTAGCTATTTCTTTATTTTTAATTGGACCAGAGGAATATTGTGTTTTTGGGATGACAAGGGCAATTCTTGGCAAAAATAATTTTTAGGCTGAGCAAACGGTGACCTTAGGAGAAGACTAGAGCGCCACCTAACCCTACCCAACACCCACTAAAACACACATACAACCCTCCTCATGTCATGCAGCGGTGTTGCTACACCAACTTGGAGCATGCCCTGATCCACGATCCAAAAACGCTACCTCCACTCCTCCTCCCATTCCTCCCTCAGTGGAAAAAGTTGCATCGCATGGTGGCGGGTGAGGAAGCAGGCGGGGTGGGTGGATGGGTGAGTTAGTATGTGCATGTGTGTTGCAAGAGGGGGGAGGTACAGGGGGTGGGATTGGCTTGGGAGGGTGTTTCCCCAGCGGGACGCATTAACAAGCCCATCCAGTTAAATGTAGCCCCTACATTACCTAATGTACCGGCCCTTCTCCAGCAGTGTAGGAGACAGCAGCATCCATTATTGATCAGATGGAGCTTCGCCTCTGAAGCTGGAAGCCTGGTGGAGGGAGAGAGATGGAGATGGAGATGGAGAGATGGGAGGGGGGGGGTAACAAACTAAGGAGGGAGGGGAAGAGAGAGGGAGAAAGAGAAGAGAAATTTGTTGCAAAAGGGATATAAGTTGAAGAGATGATTATAAGAACTTTGCTCTTATCTCACTCTCTTTATCATTCTGTCTCCCCGAATCCTCTCACTTCCCGTCGTCCTCAGTCACATCTCCCACATACTCATCTTTCTGCCTCCCTCCTCTTCCAGTCCCCATCTCTCTGTCCAACTCTCCATGTTTCCCTTTTCTTTCGTAGATGTTTTGTAAGCATCGATCACGTCTCGTGCTGACAGAGGCTCGGCGTCACGTTGCTAACATCATCATCATCCACATCATCCTGGCCATGATTTCCTTTAATTCCTCCATCATCCAATCATTCTGCCGTCCTTCACTCCATCATCCACCCCTCTTTTCCCTCCCTGGTGAGTTTGGCTGTGGGGAGAATTTGAATTTCACAGAAAGTCATCGGAGATTTGGTTTGGTTTTTGCTCAGTTTGTGGAGTGGAGTTTCTCTGTCTCTCTCTCTTCGTTGTTTGTGTTTCAGTCTCCTGAATTTTTTTCCCTCCGGGTTATTAAGTACACACCGCCCTTCAAGCCAAAAACTGAAAATAAGCATTGGCCTAAGATCTTTGGCTTTGCCATCAGCCACTGTATTTACAGCTCGTGGTATTCTGGATAGATTTCAATTCTGACTTCTGGCCGTATTTGAATTACACTCGATATGTCTGTCTTCACAACCACTCTGCTACACTGATCTCTTTTGCCCTGAAGGCTCCACTTTTTAAGTTTAATGTTGTCTTTTGATTGGCTGTGTATAGTTTTGTTCTTACCAGCTCAACAAGCAATAAGTGGCTGCGTTTGATCAGAGTTATTGATACGATCAATAGCTATTCATGTTAAAATAGCCATCTTCTTGTGATGCTTGACCAGCCAGTCTCCTCCTGCGCAGTGAGTTATTCTCCACAGATCCTGAGCTTGGCCGATCGTGTCATTTGCCTCCCACATTAACCATAAAAAAAAGCCTGACTCTGACATTCTGACGGCATCTTGTCTTTTGTGAACAATTTAGTTACTCAATGACACTCTAAACAATATCCTCACTCATTGAATATATGGCCTTTTTGGGCGATATGGTGTAAATACAATATTAATAACAATATTTTTCTATTTTTTTTAACAATATGTATCACAAAATGGCAAATGGTTTCAATGAACTGTGTTGCACAGTATGCATCATGTCAGACTTGTGCAGGAACCAAAGAATCCTGCACACTATGGTTCACATGTACTCAGTTAATGACAATTCAGACCAAGTAATGAATTTAACCTGACAAAGTTCTGAGGACCAAAACGTAGTTGTGAGTACATATTAAGTGGTTTGATGCTTCTGGTTTGATCCTACACATGTTTCGATAAGACTTTATGGTGTGCAAGAACTGTGATGATTCCCAGTAAATTTTTATTATTTCAACAGCAGAATTCTTCTTTTCATCACAATACGATTCCCTTGAAAGTCTGTATAATAATATTGAATTATCCCTCAACTGATTAAAGTACATTAATTTCTTCCGACGTGATACTTATATAATCATAACGTCTAAAGTCAGTGGAGGGGGTCCACGTCCAGCTGCAGGAAATCCTGTGTTTGGTATTTCCTGTAGTAATGGTGTTAGAAACCGTGGCAATGGGAGCAGGATGTGTGTCAGAATCTTTGTATTTGTAATCGTGTGTGTTTTTGTCAGTTTTGTTACTGAGTCTTCTTGTTTTTACTTGTCTGCATTATTATTAGGCTGTTTTCTTCAGCGTGTGTCTGTCTTCATTATGAAGCGCGCGCGTGTGTGTGTGTGTGTGTGTGTGTGTGTGTGCATGAACTAGAGTCGACCAGGGGGGAAGGCTGAATTATTGATGGAGTTTCAGTGCAGAATTGTGTGACAGTTAGCTTTAATTTCCCATTTAGCTCGAATAGGGAGAGACAGTGGTGTGCTAACTAATCAATACAACACAGTGTAACAATACACACCACTGCTGAGGTAATGACACACACACATACATGTGAGGAGTCCTGCAAATACACGTAAATACACACAGACACAATTCAGAAAAAAAGACACACAAAACATGTTTTCTCTAGAAGACATCCTCCATGGAAATACACACCAACACACACACACACACACACACACACACTACACTAACAAAGGAATCAAACACTGAGACACAGAACATACACTGTAAGAAAATTCTCACATACACTGTCTGTCCATAACAAGGGGAATCTTGGTGTAAATAATAAAATGAATTTAGCTGCTTCATATTCAGCTCCCTGGTATTGTGCATGCTGGCTCACTGGGACACTTAAACTGAGTCATTAATGTTATTAGCAACACCTGTGCTTTTCCTGCTATGACAAGTCAAAATGTCTGCTGTGAAAAAGGCCACTCAAATAGTTTACTCTATACCGAGAAGTAAATTGAAATTTCTCACGCTTACCAAAAATTGACATTTTGCGTCATCAGTTACAGGTGTAGTAGAGTCGCACGACTGTAATATTCATATCTAGAAAATGTGACACATTGAATTTGGACACTCAAATAAAATGGCAGAGGATAAATATTGTGCACTAAACTGTAAATAGGAAGTGATTTCAGACACAGCCTTAGACCTTCATCAGTCTTAAGGTCTTTATACAAAGAGAATGTGATGAATAAACAACACAAAAATACGAAATACTCGCCTACACTGAAGTGTTCTGCAGGTAAACAGATACACAGCCTCTTGTATTTGATCAATATGACGAGCCAAACCTGCTGTGACACTGTTGCCTTGCTGCCAACTCTACTACATCCAAAAGTAAACTACATAAGCTGCTCACTATCCTGCATCCGGCGATGTTGCTCCACACGTTGTCCTTGAGTTCAGTCTTCATCGTGTCCTTTGACTTGACTACAGGGTGATGAGAAACACAATCAACAGGTTCGCCGTTGTCATTAGGAGTTGTGACGTGACATCCGTTCCGCACAACGTGATTGATTGATGCCTGTATTCGGCATGCAAAAGCTCAGAAAAATCGCAATATTCATGTTCTGTGTGAAGTACTCATGACAAAAACTACAGTTTGAAAAAATATACTGACGCGCAAATTAATCGCACGAAAAAAAACACCTCTGGTGTGTAAAGGCCTTTAGTTGTGCTTAATTAGACTGTGCAGCTTGTCATGTAGCAGCAAGGTTGCGGAAACCCACCTAAATTGAGTGTATGAGATGACAGGTATGACGTGAACCTCCATCAGCAGCAGCTGGTGTAGTGCTGTGGTAACACATGTTGGGGATTATTTGTAATACATTAAACTAAAAAACATGAAAATATAAGGACGGACAAAAATATTAATATGTTAAATGACTGCCTGTTGTACACACTATGCAGTATAGAGGCCAAACTTTAATTTAGTCTTTAAGTGGTGAGAACATAATCTCCCAGTCATCTTGTTAGATGATCGGCTCTGCTGTTCCATGTTCTCTACATATACAGTATACTGCAGTATTTTACATTTTGGTAAGTAAAGGATCAGAATGCTTCTTTCAGCCAGGGGTTACTTTCAGTATATGAAACATTGCTGTTCTTCCCTGAATGAAAAATAATAATAATACATACCCCCCCCCCTTGTCTCTGTATTGATCTCCACCTGAAGTCGGATGATGATCGGAGCCGCTACGCCTCAAAGAACAATTAATTGTGCATGTGATCGATGTTCATCCAGAAATCAATAGACACTCTGCTCTTCTCTCTGTTTCAGTGTATCAGTGTTTGTGTGTGCACTCATGTAGGTGCGCAAAAGTATGATAGTGTGTTTATGTGTGTGTGTGTGTGTCTGTGTACTGGTTAGGGTTATACTTTCACTTGCACTATGATCATTTGTGCACCAGGGCTGTTTTTATGTCACCTTTTTTGGTTGTTTTGTTCATAAGACAACTGACTTGTGACTACGTGTGTCCAACCGTAATACTTATATGTATTTCTTTGTTTGTGAATGTGTTTAAAGTAAAGTTGTGTAAAGTGTCTTGGGGTTATTTTCTTAATATCTAATATCTAATATCTAATTTTTATTGTATATCAATACTGTTTGTATTTCACCGCCCTTTATTATCATCACAGAAAACAACAAAAATCAGCTCAACTTGACTCAAGTGTGTGTAATTGTGTATATATATATAAAAAAGTCTCAAAACTAAAACTGATTATTTTGGCTTTGTTTTATAAAGTTTATTTGCCTGTAATTGTTGAAATGTTTTAAATATAACATAATAAAAATGTATGGTACTGGTTCTGTCACATAGCAAAGTAGCTCCTGCTGATTTATGTTCCAGCAATGGGGAGTTCTGCCAAATTGCTACACTACCACATCGTAGTAGCTACTCTCAAATGCCAGTTTATTGGGTACACTTGGCAAAAAACTCCTAAAATCTAATGCAGCAGCCCTGCTGAACTGCTGCCTTCATGAGGATTATAATGTTCAGTTCTTGTTGACCTGCTGTGGCATTCTTTTCCCCCCTCAATTCTGTCCAGCCAAGTTGATTTTAGGAAACAGAGAAACAGAACGGATCAAAGGTGGAACACACACACACACACACACACACACACACACACACAAGCCCATATTCTCAGATGTAATCATGCACACAAAAACTTACACATGCTAGAACAAGACAAAATCAGACTCATGCAAGAATCCATACACATTTTCAGAATACATATATACACTGGGAAACATGTCCCTGGTTACAGTTTATCTTTATGCACAAACACACAAAAACAAGCACACACTCAGATACAATCGTAGATTCAAGTCTACACCAGCTCCACCACAGTGCTGCCCTTTCTCAGGTTGTAAAATCAATCATCCATCCTCGTGGATGATACAGTTTGTAGAACCACAGAGCAACCTTGGAATTTTGTTTTCTCCATCAAATCGTTGTTTTCCATTTTGTTGTTGTTTAGTTCTGTTTTCTGCTTCATAAGTGCTGGATGGATGAAGAGACTCCAGGAGGAAACAACAAAACTGAACAGTCAAATAAACAAAGATGTAGAGCCAGAAGATTGTAATTCTTCAGAAGGTTTCGGAAAGTTTTATTAAGAGATTGAAAGTTTCTCGATGTCGGAGTACAACGGATGCAGCACAATTTGACTCAATTTTACAGTGGATGAACTGACTGTTCCTGTTTGCACTTTCACACATCAGCTTCATTTTATGTTTGCTGATCGCTTTCAGCCATGTTGGAGCTGTGTTAGTTTCTGCTGATACAAACCAAACATTTCTTTTATTGTGAAGAAGTTATAGGAAATGCACAACACGTCCTCAAACAGGTTGTTTGCTAATGACTCCCAAAACGACATATATGACTGTTGGAGAGTACCAGCGACAGGTGTACCAGACCTTTGTCGTCGTGGCAACAATAATAAACACGTGGTTAACCTTGTGAAGCGGTCGCAGTTTGGTTAGGTTTAAAACTTGGTTAGGTTGTAAGTTAAGTTACGTTACTTACAACTAACATCACGTAACTTACTAACGTAACTTACCATTGCGATCTGACATAAGTTAAAATAACGCTGACTTTTGGTTTCACACACAAACAGAGGTCTCCTGATGAAAGTCCTGTGTTTGACACTTGCAGCCTCCTCCCCTCTCTACGCGGACTTTGCTCCCGTCATGATTACTACGGCCACTAGAGGTCGCCGCCTAACAATAAATGTAAATATGGGTTGTAATAAGCTGCTTGCACAGACGACCTATGTGGCCGTATGTTCGGGGAGGGTGGTCTGGAAATGCGCTGTGCTTGTCACCAAGTTAGTAGAGCTTCATTAGTGATGCTATTGTTCAATAAAAACACGCTGGACTCCCCTGGTCTCCAGTGTCAAAGCCCACCGTCCACCCCACCCACTTTCTCAAAACCATTTAATAGTATATGAATGTAACTTTTAGGAGCCAAGGTTGGAAGAGTATGGTAGCGTATTGCTGCTTTTTCATGATATAATGACATTTTTAGCATTTTCACTACATACCAAATTATACGGTTTTAACCAAAAAGTTTTCTTGTTATAACAACATATCACTTTAACTTGTTGTATCACAAAACTTTCCAATTATTGCACAAAATCATCGTATCTCATTAACAAGAAACAATATCGATGAATATTTATTTTACGTTAATCTTATGTAATTTTACGTTACGTTATCGACACTTGGTCTCTTCAAGTCCACTAATGAGGTAAATCTGGATAAAAAGCCAGTATTCCGTATTGATTTCCAACTCTGATGACAATGTAGGACATGTAGATATAGAGACGCAGACCAGTTAGAGAAGGAGGTTTTGACCTTTGAAACAGAAAAGATGTGAACTGTGCAGACTGCCAGGATGCTCCTAATATTTTGTACATTTACTGCAGGTGAATTCTGGCAGGTGAATGGAGGAGGTTTAAGTTGGACAAGGAAATAAAATGCTGGAGAGACAGAGACGGACTAGACGAGCTGAGGAGGAGACGGGCAGGGCCACCCAGCTGAGTGGCCTCATGAAAAAGTAAACAGGAAATCGGCACCCAGGATGGGGTGCTCTCCTCCTGCCACCCACCAGCAGAGGTGGGTGGGGGGGGGGTCATAAGGTAGGGGTGCCCACTTCCTCTGCCCAACCAGACTGGTGCGAACCTCAACTCCCCCTCCTTCGCCCCCAGAGGCCAAAGTCAGAGAGAGAGGCTGGATGCAGAGATAAATTTTTGATTTGGGAAATGGAAAAATGATAAAAAATACATTATAAAAATACATGATAGCACTATAGAGTGTTGCTTTAAAACAGTGCTTCCAATTTATTAAATTAAATTACAAGATTTAATATATTTAATTACGTTTTGTGATGAATGTCTTCTTTGAGGTAATGACATTTTTGACCAAATAAGTAAAAACAAACACTATATATATATATGTATATATATATATACATATATATAGTTCAAATGGAAGATTAATTATAATTTCAGTTGGAAAATTTTACTTTACAACTGGAGGTCCACCTTTTCTCCTTATCCATGTCCGTGTCTCAACAAAGTCTGCAAGATGATTAAGCTAATAACTAGCATGACAACCAGGAAGTAATAGCTGCCTGAGAGGCACAATTCAGGGTCACAAAACCATAATTCAGGTTGGAGGTAATGTGATTTTGAACACACATTGCTGAAGACAGTGGAAGACAAAACAGCAGTACTTTGGCATAAAAGACATGAACAGAAGGATGGATATAAACAAGGACAGACACACAGACAGGCATATGGTTAGAAGTGCTGATGAACACGACTGTAAGGACAGTTTTCAAAACCACCCAGTGCATGCTGGGAGATAGCCATGGCGAGACACGGATGAGTGAAATATTAATGAGACATTACATTTTTGCAGTGAAGTAAAAAAAAAAAAAAATTCGTTCCTCATCCTGCTCATAGCGTCAGCAGGTATGTTGTCACCTCCTGAAACACACATGACGACTACACACACACACACACACACAGAGCACTTCTGCTGGTCCAGACAGGGTTGCTTCAACAGTGTGTGTGTGTGTGGAGGCCATTTGCAGGTAGGGCAATGAACACGTTGTGGCACTCAGAGGGCAGCGGCAGCCTTTCGATGTGCGAGAAGCGTGATGCACCCGGAGCTGGCAGCAGAGGCGGGGAATGAAAAGTGTTTTTTTCTGCATGTGAAAGGTAAAGCGGACAGGTTTAGAGTGTGTTGTGTATGTGTGTGTGTGTGTGTGAGAGAGAGAGGTAAAGTAGGCTACAGTCGCTCACCCATCTTCCATTTTAGGATGAAAAAAAAACAAACCGTCAGATGAATCATATCCCTCTCTGCTGCATCATCCTCTGTTCTCCCTCAGACAGACAGATGGTGTCATTCAGGCGGTGGTTAAATCAAACATCCACCCATTTTGGGGCAACATTTTCTATAGCGTGTTAGAAGTTTTACATTTAAACATTTTCTTCTGCTTTGATTTCACGAGTTTGTGCAAGTAGCAGCTGTGAGCTACTATAAATAGCATGCCCAAGAAAAGAAAAGGCAGAGGCTAAAACAGGAAAACTGCACTAGATGGGTAAGAATTACTGAACAGCAAGTTAGATAACTCCCTCTCATCGACTGTCCCTTAACACCGGTTTAACAGGCTGACACAGCTTGGATACACAAAAAGTATGGCTGATGGTGGCCACAGACATGATGGCCCAACGGCTCCAGATAACTGCTTGGTGTATCAGGGTATCAGGGCTACGTTGATTTCTTAAGACACCTCCTCACCATTGGCTTCAAAAAACAGCCATGGTTGTAACAGGCAACCAATTAGGAGCCAGTTTGAGATCAAGGCTGTGTCTCAATTCAAGGTCTTCCGTACTTACGCTTGTTATTTTTAGTGCATAAGTGCGTTCACACTGACAATTATGGCAAAATGCAGTGCACTACGAGTACCCGGATGGTGTCAAAAAGTTGAGTGTGGAGCGATTCTTCTCACCCTCAATGGTCGCCATCTTGGCTACATAGCAAGGGGAGGGACCACCAACTTGTGAAAACGGCAGCTCTGGTTGCGATTGTTATGGTGAACACCGTACTAAAAGTAAAAGCACCTTCATTTTTATTCATTTTTAATTAAATTGAATTGAAGTCAAGTGAGAAAACAAGACGGCAGATATTTTTGGAAGGCGACAATTGTGGTGAAATGTTGGAGATAATGCTCCGCCAGGTTGCAATTCAGCATTAAAAAGAAGAAGAAGAAGCGGTCAAATGTTGCGAACATCATTTCTGGTAAGTGAGACAACACTAGACAGTAAGTACATAGTGAACACAGTGTACTGCATGTAAGTCTACTAAGGGAAGTATCTGTATTGAGACACAGCAAGAGTCTTTGTTGTACTTTGAGCTAATTGACTGGCTCAGTGTCAACAACGATGTAGTGGGCAGCAGGTAGCAGGAGGAAGTCTGTAATAGCTTTCACTTTATTCAAACAAGTTTCTGACCCTCACTGATGTAACCACCAAATAAAAAAATTTCAGTGCCTTTGTGGCTGTTTCTTGTCCTTCTAATTCCCCCTCTCTAACTGTCTTGGAGTTTTGTGTTTAAACAGGGTCCTGCAGTTCTTGCACAGTAGCTGTGCTGCAGCACGGAAATGAGTTGTACCGGGTCCTGGAAGGTCAAACAGCCATGTCAGAGACACGCTGCTGACAGCACATGGACAAGGAGGGATGGAGAGAGTGAATAAGTCCTTGTTAATCCATTTATCCTGGATCTGTCTCACAATAGTATAAAAGTGAATTTTTTCTAGTCCTTTAAAAAGCTGAGGATATCGTTGTTGTGTGAAAATATTTTTTTACTCCAGTTTTAGTGATGCTTTCACCTCACTTTAAGTATTGAATGGGTTCTATGGGTTAAAGAAATCCGCCCACCCTGGATAAAACACTTTTTTTTTCCTGAAGAATTTCTGTTTGGGCCATTTTGATGGATACAAAAGATAGGCGGAAAGCAAATCAGTGGAAAAGAGCAGATATAAATGAGAAAGGTGTTGTGCAGCTTGGACGGAGAAATGAGGTTGATGTTGGAGAGCAAGACCGGATCCAATAAAAGAAAGCAAGAAAGAGAAGGTAGGGAGAGAGACAAAGAGAACGAGCAAGGGAAGGAGAGAGAAGAGAGAGAAGGAGGACAAGGCCCACCACACTCAGCTACAGGAAAGACTGCAATTAATAATTTACATCATCTGTCACTGTGCGCTCCACTGGACCACTCAACAAACAGCACCCGTAATTTAAGGCAAAAACACACACACGCTCACACACATGCAAGGGCACTGCGCACACACACATACTCACAAAAGAAATGCATGCGTGCAAGGAGCTGCATTAACACACACATGCACAAACAAACGTGGCCGCACGCAAGTGGCTGCACACACTCACACACGCTCTCTGCTCGACTTCCTGCTAAAAGCAAAACAGCAGAGATCAAACGGCAGCACCGCGGCCCTCTCCTCTCTTTTATATCCGTTGTTTCATATCCCAACCCGGACCTCTGTCTCTCTAAGTTTACACTCCAGGAAGCGTGCTTCCCACAGTCCTGCCTTTTGTCTCTGCGGCGGCCATGTTAAATTTATGCAGTGTATGTCACTGCTAGCTAGCACCCGACAGTAAATATTTGATATGTTTCCCATCCTTTGGAGAAATTCCCCCAAGCATACGATTAGACCTGTTGGGGGCAGACCTAAAGCAATAGAAACCATGTTAAATTTACAACGTTTGTTTTGGAGAGTAAAAATCCAGCAAATGCCCCTGTGGAAAGTCATAATTGATCTGGTGTGTCTACACCCGGTCTTCTGGTTCAGAATAATGACCAAGCGTACCGTGGAAGGGGTCACCCGAAGTAACAAACTCACAGAGACCCAACTCTGCAGTTCCCCTCAGTTCCACAGAGCTTTTTAGCCTGTTTTAGCTTATTGTTTTGGTTTTCCAGCAGACAACGTTAGCAACTAGGTGAAGAAAGTGGAGCAGCTAAAGAGCCCGATATTTTCATCAGGAGTTGGTGGAGACCACATCAGAGCTACAAGGAGAGTGAATATTGCACATGGTAGCATTCATTTTAGGTGAAATGCGACTTAAGATTAAAGGGTAATTCCAGTATTTTTAAACCTGGGCTCTATTTTTTTTTTAACATATTTTGGGGTCTAAATGACTAATAGGTACAAAAAGTTTTGAAATTGGTTCAGTAGACCAAAGAAACGGGCTGCAAAGTCTGCAGTGTAATCCTTACGTCAAAGTCCGTCCACTAAAATGTTTTTGCCACTGACAGGCTCAGATTGTTATTCGAAGTGTCTGACAACATTATGGAAAGGATCCCTACAGAGACAGACTGTTTGTTAAAGAGTAAGATCCTTTTTGTTTAACCAGAAACAGAAGTCTCACTCTGAAATCTCGCGAGAGGTGAGAGGTTGTTGCTGGAAGATGATGGTGTAAGGAGAAGGTTTCCCATGCTGCCTATCCCACACACTGTCAGAAGATTTGTAGCAACTGCAACATTTAATAAACTGTAAATAAACAGTGTTTTTATCAGACAAAAATCCACCTCCCCAGTTCTTATCACTTTGAAAATTTGTCTTTTTATCAAAAGAATGTTCTAGCTGCTACGTTTGGACAGTATTCAGACTAATCATTAGTCGTGTGAATCTCCAGTGAAAAAACAACATTGCACTTTAAAATTCAAAAACTAAAATCCTGTATATTTCTATGGTTTAGTCGTGATGTGTACTGTATAATCTAGTAAATGGCAGCAATGCCTGATGTGTATATGGGACATCAGCATGACAATGCAGTAACAATCCCAAAGGTAACAGCAACAGTGACTTTAAATCCTTTCACAAAATCCCACATCAGATTTTTTCATGGCTTTAAAAGTCATACTTGAATCAAGAAAAGATTTAACTGTTCAAAGAAATACCAGCACGATTACACTGACTGAAGCTTGTACATAGGATGACTCATGATATTTCTCTTACATTATGACTCATGACATTTTCTGCACTATCTGACTCATCATTTCAGTACTTAGTACATTAGTATGTTTGTTAAATAGCAGTAGGACAAAGCTGAATGTCATTGGCAATAATCTAAATAAAATGTGAAGTGCCAAGAAGCCTCATTATATTAAATACCTCTGAAATAAAACAGACATTTCATTTAAAAATATGTTACACATCAAGAAGAAAAGGCACAAAAACAAAAACAAACCTTTTAAAATACTCTTAAATGGAAACTTCACTTCAGCCGTGATGACACCTTCCTTTGTGGTGATGACATCATAGGTAAATGACATCATGTGTGCTGGAAAGCAGCATGTTGCTAAAAGAAGGATAATGGTGTCAGGGGCTGAGAAGTGACTTCACAGGCTGCAGTCGTATTCTGAATAGTTTATGAACAGCCGAGAGGAAAGAGTCAAACTGTCCGGCAGCAGGGAGGAAATGTGTGGAGGAGGAATCTGGACAACTAACTCTGAGGTTAAAGAAGAAACCTTATCAGTAAATACAGTGTGAATGTATTGGAACCTGCCTCTTCATCTACTGTATGTTTGTTACTACAAAGAGCCTGGCAAGCAGAACAGAACAGAAACCATTTTATCCTGTAAATTAAGTTTCTAGATTTCAAAGATAATTTCTTTAATGTTCAGTACAGAACACAAAAAGTAAAACAGGCCGACAGACTTTTTTTGCCATCTGACGTACACGTGAAGGGCGGTGTGGCCTTCGTGTGTCATTAGAATATTCAGACGTTTAAATACATATTTGAATTTTAAAAAGGCTGTTGGTAGCAATCATACATCGAGACAAGGTCAGTGACACACATGAACCCGAATGGAAAACATTTCAATTTCACACTTCATCTGTCGTAAAATATCTGTCCCTATCCCCTAGACACACACACACATACACACACACACATAGAAAAGTGTTGTCAGTCACTCACCATTGCGCTGCTTTCCAGATTATTTGAAGTGCAATCGAATGGGATGGCGTGATATAACACCTGAGCCAAAACTTTGCTCTCAAATACAGTTTCAAGGGGAAGGCCACTTATTGAAGGAATTTTGGAGATTGTAGTTATTTTATAGTCGTTGAGTGCAACAGTGGGGTAACCTCTGAACATCAATCCAAATAAACAAAAACCTACAGAGGAGGTCAAGGATCAAAGATCACAGTAATGTGAAGGAAGTGAAGTGAAAGGAGAAGAAATAAAAGTAAGAGATAAAGAGGGATGTACTGAAGGGTGTTGGTGATGTAACATAGATTTTGTTCATTTAGTTTTGGGAGTCAATTTATTTCATGAAGAAAAATTAGGGTCCCAATGAAACACAGATTAAACAAATAGTTAAACCTGCATTAATAGATTTTCGTGGCAGGTTTATCAGAGGTATAAAACGACTCTGAGGGCGGTGAGAGTGATCCAGAATAGTAAAGGTACACGCTGAAAAACCAAAACAGGGAGGTGAAAGAAGCCAAAACGCACCGTAGAGCTGAGAACTGCTGAGTCTGATTCTCTGTGGGTTCATCACTGCAAGTGACCCCTTTCACATTAAACATAGTCATTTTTTCCATTGTTAATACACAAATATTGAATAGTGCAGCGTTAAAGTACAAGTATAAAGTTCAAGAAACCTATTACAACAAAATGAATTTACGACAAAGACTTGAGAGAGATTTGCACAATGACGAATATGAACGTATAATCAAAACACACATCAGGACATAGATTATATGCAAGTCAAAACAATAACTTTTATTCTGCAGTGGAAGATGGTGAGTGACACTGACTACGAGATAAACCCAATCTGTAAAATATGTTTTAAATGGAATCCAACAGAGAATAATGAAAAACAATTCTACAAAAGATATTCTATACAGCAGATACTACATTCTGAGAGGAGCCTTTAATCCTGCGTGTTTGCTCTACAGGCGTTCATGAATTGTGTGTTTGACCTGAGGCTATAAAAGTCTTGACTGCGCTGCTGTATTGTATGACAGCTCGCGCCGAGAGATTGCGTTGCTGTTTAATTCCTCTGATCTTTTGATCCGGGATAAATTTAAACCAAGACCACACCAAACAGATAGCAGAGAGAGAGGATGAGAGGTGGTGATTGTTGTGTGGAAGACCCTCAGCTTGTGTTCTTAACATCCAGTGAGCTTCATCACAGACTTCTCTTCACCTTGTCAATTCGTCTTTAAAGGGAAGAGCAAGACTTACAAGTAAAGACCTTTTTTTTTCGTGCGATTAATTCGCACGTCAATATATTTTTGAACTGTTGTTTTCGTCATGAGTACTTTCACACAGAAAGAGAATATTACACGCTGAAAAGCGACGTAATTTTTTTTTTTCGGAACAATGTCGATTTTTCTGAGCTTTTGTTTTTGAATAAAGGCATCAACCAAGCACGTTGTGCAGAACAGACATCACATCACAACTCCGGAAAATGATTGACAGTGTGCTCTGTTGACTATCCAGAGTAACGGTGACATTGTTCCTGTTCCTGCCATGTTAGTGCCATGGCTACATGGATGGCAATGTCAATCTGTCGGTCGGCCAGTTGGTTGGTCGGTCAACCACTTTGGTTGAGACTGAAATATCTCATCAAGTACTAAATGGTTTGTCATGAAATTTTGTGCAGTCATTCATGGTCCACAGAGGATGAATCCAACTGACTTTGGTGATTCCCTGATTTTCCCT
Organism: Macquaria australasica; assembly: GCA_005408345.1. NCBI lineage: Eukaryota > Metazoa > Chordata > Actinopteri > Centrarchiformes > Percichthyidae > Macquaria > Macquaria australasica. The sequence continues at coordinate 922,603 of SEMN01000163.1, forward strand.
CTAGTGCCACCATGAGGTTTACGTTTGTGGTTTTTAGCGAAATGTCTTAATAGAGTAACTGTTGGATGGATTGCCATGATATTTGGTACAGACATTCATGCCCCCCCTCAGAATTGTAATCAATCTGGTGATTCCCTGACCTTTCAGCTAGCGCCACCATTGGGTCCAAATTACAATTTGTCCAATACTTTTGGTTTATGTCCAAATACCTTCAAACGAATGACATTACCATCAGACTCAGCTGTACTTTGTGTTTAATGCTAATTAGCAATCGTTAGCCTGCTAGCATGCTGAACTAAAATGGTAAACACGGTAAACATTATACCTTCTTACCACAATGACAGCATGTTAGCATTGTCATTGCGAGCTTACATTAAACCACATTTATATGCATGGCTAGATACCAGTAGAGGAAAGTAAGAACTTTCTTTATTCTTTTACAGTGTGGATGAATGACCTTTTAAAACCAAAATACAAATACAGAGATATCTCTCTCAGCAGACAGAGTATGACTGAGGTGATGTTCTGGCACACCTGCAGCTCTTTATTATAACCATAAGTCAGACCATTGAAAATCTTAAAATCAATTCTAAAACTGACTTGGAGCCAGTGATGAGTAGCTGAAACTGTTATAATATGAGCCTCATACGCTGTGCAGCTGCACCAACTGTATCTGATCAAGGAAATATTTGTTGAAGGTTTGGTGGTGTGTGTGCAGTGATTTTCATGATTAAAGAAAAAAAATGATATGAAAATGACCTTTTGTCAGTTTGTCAACAAAAACGTTAAACTACAAGAGACCCAAAACAAACAACACCTCCGCTGCTTCTGTGGAAGTTCCTAGAAAGCAACGGCTGAGCGTTTCATCAGACCTGATGATCACACTGATATTAATCTCAGACCAGGTGAAAAAACAAAACACAAAATCCCCCTCTGTGTTGAGGCATGTCTAGTGTGAGATATTTTTCTAGAAACTCCAATCATGCCTGACCAGAGCTGGCAAAATTAAAACTGTGGGTTCTGAGACATTTTACTATAGATTGTAAAATGTTAACACACAGTTTGAAAACTTCATGACCTAAATTAACAGAACACATCATAGTACATGGCATCAAATTATATGGTTCATGACAGATGTTTTCTGAAGATGGAATTACATCTATAAAAGCTGTGCTATGGCATAATTAACTACAAATTTGAATGCTTGAATGAGTTTTTGGCCTTTTTGCAACCAAATGGGGGACTAATTAGAAATAGGGCTATTCAAACCCTGTTACTCTGAGGAGGTTGTAAACACCTTCGAGTTAAAGCTAAAAGTCTGCACTTTAACTTTAAAGTCATTCCTTTATTTCAATTTCGATGTGTGAGTACAGAGCCAGAATGTGTCACTGTCCTGCTACTTATGAACTGTAAAAGTCGGCATCACACATGAGCACACACAGCATAACCCCCAACACGTACAGTCTTTAAATACACAAACCACTCTAACACACTTACTGTGTCAGAAGCCCCCAAGACTGTGTGTCCTGCTGCTGGTTGGACCTCCAGGCCTCATCAATATTGTAAACTGGTACTTAACGGACAAAAGACAGCAAAGACCGGAGCAGAGCACACCTGGGGCAGAGAGAGAGAGAGAGAGAGAGCAGCCAGGAGGTGGGATAAAAAGTGGCAAAGATCTGGTGTGTGTGAGTCTGTTTATCCATCTATCAGACTATGGATGTGTGTGTGTTTGGGCAGATGGGTGTTTAAGTAGGTCTGTAGCTGTCTGATTCAGTCTAATAGTGTGTGTGTGTGTGTGTGTGTGTGTGTGTGTGTGTGTGTGTGTGTGTGTGTGTGTGTGTGTGTGTGTGTGAGTGGAGTCTCACGGACCAGTTTCACACATGTTTAAAATCTTCGGTCACCATGCACAACTTTGGCTCTAAATATGTTTAATATGTTGGTTGTGAAGTGTAGATTGTCATCCTGGGACCTCTCTCTGTCTCTCTCTCTCTCTCTCTCTCTCTTGTTTAAACTCTTGTTTAAACTCTGCTGCACTAGAGCTGCTCAGTGTTCACCAGCAGCATGCTGTGGTTGTACTGGACAGCTCTGAGGTGAGAATATGTTTAACAGTGTGAATGTGAAGCAGGCCGAAGCTGAAAAGGAGTGTGCATGCTCAGCCAGCCATCCCTCAGATAGGAATAAAGAAGAATAATGGGACGTGGCCCCGCTGAGTGACCGACAGTCAAAGATGTGAAAGGATGTGTTTACTTCTTCTCCTCCTAAACCCTGCCACTCAGCCTGTGTGTCCACAGCTTTGGCTCAGTTAACAAAATCAATAAGCCTGCATGTGTGTGAACGTGTCGTGAGGAGTGTATGAGGGTGTGAGGGGGAGGACGGGGGGGAGTTGATTGTATCTGTGTGTGTGTGCAGGTAAGAGAGTTGTTCCCAAGGTGGGACGTCCCTTTCCCTCACATCAATTATTGAGGCATCAGGACACACTCCGGGGAGCTCCGGGGGGGTCACAGGTCAGGAGACCAGGACTCCAACGGGCTTTCAGGGGCCTCTGTGTCCCTCGACCCCTTCACACACACACACACACACACACACACACACACACACACACACACACACCTTCCAAAGGAGACTCAATACAGAGTGCATTAACTCACTCACACAGTGTTTGAGGGGTAGCTGATATTTTCCACCAATGTTCAACACATTCAAATTAAATAATAACAGAGAAATAATGACAGAGAAGCCTCTAGAACAACATTTAAGCCATCATAAGAGATGAACACCAGTTCACCAACCACAGCTGTATTGTGTATCACCTGCTACAATTAAGTGTGTAATTCAGTTAATTCAGTTTAACATGTAACGTTAGCATATAATATTCCAAAGGAACTACTGTTTCAGAACTACTTGAAATGAGTTCTTACCAAGTCCACAGGCAGAGCGCCAGGCTGTGATGCTCTCAACCAGCTGAGTCAGAGAAGGACTCTAGTGTGCCTGCTCCATGGGCCCAAGCCCGAGGAAGCCTGAAAAACTTGTGGCGTATGTGCCCATGTGAGCAAATTTCACTGGAACAAAAAGGGCGCCATCTTGAAACAAGGTATCCAGTATAATCTTGGTGTGTAAACATGCCTGGACAAACAGATACATGCACCATTACATGACTGTGTGGAAGAAGTGTTGATGCTCACAAACAAAAAGAGTTTTATAAAATAGTAACCTATACAACATATTAATTTATATATTTTTATATATTTCCTTTTTTTTTAATTAATCCTGGAAACTGTTTGAACAGGTTGTCAGTAAAATGTCCTATTAAAAATGGTATAATAATATAAAAAATAATTGTAACAGTTGATTGTGCAAATGTTACATTTCTGTGAATGATACTAATGTTAATAGCACTGCACACTGCACAGCTATGTCTCCCATAGACACTACATGTCTCCACACCTGACTCAATGCGTTACACTAACAGCACATGTTTTTGAGTATTATCTCAGTACATTGCACATATATACTTCATACTGTGAACTTTTGCACATTCCCATGTCAATATTTTGCACATCCCTGCACAAACTGCAGATATATATATTTTTTTCATATTTCTTATTGTAAATTTTTCTATTTTATATTTATGTTTCTTGACTCTTGCAGTACTTGTTATTTTTTTTAACTTATTTTCTCTGTGTTCATTGTTATGCACCAGTATACCATGGGAAGTTCCTTGTATGTGAAAACGTACTTGGCAATAAACCTGATTCTGATCCTGAACGATGTGACACACAAATACACAAGATCCGAGATCAGACTGAGCTACAGAATGATACAGTGAGCTGGTATGGATTCAGTGTCTCGCTCATGGACACTTCACCAGGGTGGATGCTCTGTATTTGAAAGGGTTGAACTCTGGTTCTGTAATCTCATCATCTACTGAGGGCTCCAAGGTCATGAAACTCCCTCACCGCACAGAAATAACCATCAAATCAGTAACAAAACTGCAGTTATGTGGTTTCACAGCATCTGCAGTTTTATGTGTTCATCTTGAAGTACATTCCCAAGCAGCAGATACACTGTACCTCTCAGAGCAGCCCTGGCATTGTACTTCACCCCAGAAGATTTTTGACATGCTTTGAGGGAGTTATTCCACCGTGAGGCTCCCACTCCATCTTCATCATGTCTTTTCCTCGCCTCTTCTTCCTCCTCTTCATTTTTAGGAGGCTATTCTGGCCCGAGACCACTAAGATACCCCCTCACCTCCCACCTCTCTCACCCACACTTTACCATCACCCCCCACCACCACCGCTGGCTACATTAAAGGTAGGGATGGCTGATGCGTGTAGCGTTAAAGGGGCGGGCGGCCCAGCAGCGCCTGCCTGTGTCTGGACCGGGGCCCGGCTCATGAAATATTGACGGGCGAGTGTCCCTTCCAGGAGCTGGCTCGCTCGGTCTTGGGAGGAGGAGGAGGAGGAGGAGGGAGGAGGAGGAGGGAGGAGGAGGAGCAGGAGGGCCACATTAATATTTCAGACTGCAATCTCCTGCTTGACAAACTCTCCCACGTGATTGGGTAAAAAGCCGCTTGCATTGCCTAGCAAGCGCCAGCCCCTGCTCCCCCCTCACATCACCCCTTCCTCCCCTTTCCACTCTCTCTCTACATTTCTTTCTTTCTCGTCCTTTCCCTCTGTTTGCTGTCTCACCCTCCTCCCTCTCACCTCACTCTTCTTGCTTTTTAACCAAATGTGATTCATGAGTCTGGGTGATTGGTGTTTGGTGGTGATGTGTTGATGCTGAGGGCTGATGTGGCGGCGGGGCAAGGGTGAGTGTGTGTGTGTGTGTGTGTGTGTGTGTGTGCGTGTGGGGGGGTAATTAATTACGGCCAGTGATTTTGGCCGGCCCCGGTAGTCGTGGGCTCCCGCGCTCTGCTGGCCGAGGCCTCAAGGGGCCCTGCCCGTGGGTCCCGCCGAATGAAGTGGCATCCATTTTTTATGAAGAGCAGGTTATCCTATTTAGTTAGATTAAAACAGGCGAGGAGGAGGAGGAGGAAGAAGAGGAGGGGACAGATTCAGGGAGAAGAGAGAAAGCCGGAAAAACATAGAACCTTCCTCCCTTTTACCCCTCTTTTCCTCCTCCTCCTCCTCCTCCCGCCCTTTCCGTCTGCTTTACTTTACTCTTAAGCTTCACTCAAAAACAACCTTCACCTCCCTCTCTCCTCCACCACTACCGCCACTCCCATCAACCCCATCTCACCACCCGCTGTCCCCCCACACACCCACCTACCCATTAACCTGGTTATGAGTGCAGAGTGCTTTGCTGACCCTTTGCCAGGTGTGGCATAACCCTCAGTCTCTTCTTTATCAAGTTTTATCTCTTTCGCTGTGACTATTTCTCAGTCTTTCTTTTTCTGTCTCTCACTTCCTCTCTTAGTATGTCTCCCGTATTTTTAACCTCTCTGTGTTATTTCTGTCTGTTTCTTCTCTGCTCTTTCTTGCCATTTTGAGGTGTATTTAAGCTTTCCTCTTCCACTGTGCAGCACAGGCTTTAACAGTGGACGGAGTGAGGGCTTCTAATTGATTTCTGATTGGTTTTGAAGGCCGAAGGCCAGAGATTGTTTACAACCATGTTCAGTCATTTGAGCACTCGGAGAATGCCAAGCAGTGAAACCTGAGCGAAAAAAACCTTGTGTGTCATATTCTTTTAATATCACTTTTTGTTTTTTGTTTTTTTACAAATATCTTGACTAGGGGAAACATTAATGTGACTGAAATTTACAGCTGAGAAATTTTAATTCTACTGTAAATAATTTATTGACAGCAACCATCTCTGCAACCACTTCCACATGGAAGGTTCTTTGGCTCCGCCCACTGAGATTTATGCAACCAATGAGATTATTTCTGCTCTGGCTGTGAGTAAGCTTGTGTAACTAAAAACTGCCATTTTATGTCTTTCCAACTCTAGTCTCTTCGTCTGCTGTCCGCTTTAATAAGCGTGTTATTCTCTTGATTTTAGTCAGTCTGGTCGGTGTATTTGTTAGATATGAGAGGAAATGATACACAGCATTTGGCTCTTTAAGGTCTGACATGGACACATCCCTCTTAAAAAGACAGTTATAGCGAGAAGGGGATGGGATGAGTACATAGATTTTACATTTATAAAAGCATACACAGCATGTATATACTCAAATTTCACACTTAAACATATATGAACCTCCTGCCTCTCCTTCCCTCTCTCTGACCTCATCTAACAGCTTCTCAGATGAAATGATGCTGACTGCAGACTGAGTGAGGCTGAGGGAGGCTGGGTAAATGCTTAAAGGCCAGCTGCCAGGATAACTTACCCTCCTCTGGGCAGTGGAGGTGTGAGGGAAATAAAAAAAAAAAATATATATATATATATCAAAATGATATACTCCTCCTGGACTCCAGGCAACCAGAAAACACTCACACCGAACCTCCCGGTGGACAGCTAGGAAGTGAAGAAACCACCCCGAGAGCCTAAAAGCTGGATGAATTAATAACACTCGCACTTCTGTCATTTCCTAAAACATTTAGGTGATCAGCAGCAAAGAGCAGGAGTCAGAAAGCAGTTGTATGAGTGGAGTGAGAAAGCCTCTGAAATGTGACTTCTACAGTGAAACCAACACAATTTTTGTCAAATTGTTTTCAAGCTAATGTGAATAGAGGTCGCCATATGTAACTTCCCTCCAGAATGCAGGACAACATCGTTTGTCAGTGGCTTCCAAAACTGATCTTGGTTTGGTTTATGTTTAGGTGCAAACACAACCTGGTTAGGGTAAAATAAGTAGGCTAAGTTTTAGCTTTAAGTTAAAGGGGCTATTAATCGATTTTTTTTATAATAACAATGTATCAAATGACAAGTGAAAACAGTGTGACAATATGAAAGGGGTCGCTCGTAGTGACGAACCTACAGAGAATTATCGCCTGAATGCAGCTCCCCTCAGCAACCTTACTGTTTTGGTTCACTCTCACCGCTCTCATATTGTTGTTTTCAGCTGCAGCAGGCAGCGGTTTTCAGCAAAAAACCCCCTCAAAAAACCCACTGTCCACTACCTGCTCAGCAACAAACAGCAGACAGACACAGTTAGCAACTAGCTGGTGAACATAGGGGAGCATTTAGCAGCTAAAGAGCCAGATATTTCAATCAGGAGATGGTAGAGACCAAAAATGAAGCTAAAAGAGAGTAAATATTTGGATTTATGTTCCCCAGGTGGACACAAACACAACTCCAGATGAATAATCAGGTTGCTCTGAAACTGCTGGATGTGTAAATAAGCAAATGTTTGCTAAGTTCAACATATCAACCTAACAGATGATGATATGTCAATGTTGTCCCCAAAGTGGCCAAAGGTTTAAGGTTAGAAAAGCATCTTGGGTTGCGTCCAAAATTACATTCTTACTTACCACTTAAATAAAAGTTTAAGATCAGAGAAAGTGACCAGAGATCACTTTTACTGTATATTAACAATTTGATAAAGTTTAGTTTTGGATGAGACATGGCAAGATTCTCTTTGAACACACTAGAAGATTATTGTCTTTGCTTCTCTCCACTCCTCTCCACGTATGTCTTTCCTTTTGTCTACTCTTGTTATTTTCTTCATCTTGTCTTCATCCCCATAGCCTCCCTCAGCCCCACTTCACCCCATCCATCTCCACCTCCTTCTCTTCTTCTTCTTCTACCTGTCTGTGGGACATTTCTGTTAAATGATGCAGGAGGCGGCAGACAGAACTGTAACATGGCAAAGCCAATGGCACGTAAAAACCAGCATGGCCAGCATGAAACATCCTCCTGGGGTTAGAGGTGGAGGAGAAGAACAGGGAGCACGGCAGGTGAAAGCTGAGAGGGAGGAGAGGATGGAGGAGGAGGCAGAGGAGAAGAAGGAGACGGAACTGCGAGAGGTGAGAGCAAGAAGGAAAGAGGCAAAGAAGCGGAGGAGACTCTTGAGAAAAAATAAGACACTGAAGGCAAAGGTCACATGGCCAATGGAGGAAGCCAAGCTAACCCTAGAAGTAGCGTGCTGCTAGTGTCTCTACTGTCAGCTGACCACCATTGGTTGTGTGAGCTCTATGAATTGGTTACATTGCTATATGAAATTATTATTATAAATGACATTTGTTTTCTGATTAAACACTTGAGTTTGTGCCTTCTTCATTATCCAGCAAAGCTGAACAGGGTGTGTAAAATGATTTTGCAAGGCCACCCTTCACATTAAATAATTTGAGTTAAAATTCTCTAAAAAATGATAGTGATAATGATGAAGAGAAAGCATAAATATTAAGGGTGTAATGTAGTGTCATATGTCGGAGGGAGGTAGCTAAATTCATATGTATTTGTATAGCACCATATCATACAAAAGCAGTTCAGAGTGCTTTACATAAAAACAGAATAAAAGAGCAAAAATGTGCAAATAAACAGAGACATCCATACATACACATAAACATACATATACGTACACACACAGAGACAAGCAGACTGTACAGATATGGTGTGTTCTGGTAAAAAGGAAGGTCTTTAGTTTGGTTTTAAAAGAGCACAGTGTTGGAGCAAGTCTAAGATCAACAGGCAAACTGCTCCATTCTTTAGGTGCTTAGTGACTGAATGCTTCTCACTAGATTTTGAAATTGCTCTGGGCACATGGAGGAGATTTCCACCTTGTGACCAGAGAGATCTGCTGGGGTTATACATTGATAGCATGTCTGAGATGTACTGTGGAGCCAGACCACCAAGTGCTTTATAAACCAACAGGAGGATTTTGAATTGTATTCTGAAAGTAACAGGTAGCCAATGAAGGTTTTGGAGGACTGGAGTTATGTGGTCTGATCTTTTTGTCCTTGTGAGAACTCTGAGCTACCAGTCTTTATTTAGCTCCATTTTGTTTCTCTCACTGTTTTTACTTAAAGTTCGCATTGATGATAACATTCATATCATTGAAATAAGAGACTGATTTGTCAAAACTAGACAGAGAAAATAAATAAGAAATATGGCCCATTTATTAACATATGTGAAGGTTTTTAACTTTAAATTTGAACTTTCAAGGACTGTTGTGTTGTTTGCTTCTCCAGTGATTATTGTATCACCTTACAGTAGCCTACAAGCTTTACAGTACAAGTAGCCAAGCTAGCAAGACTACCAAAACATAACCTACTGATGCCTCTGCTGTTTCCATCAGCCACGTGACCCCTCACCTTTCACACTGTATCGGACTCCAGAGAAAAGAAGGAAAACAGGTAGGATGGATGACAGGTTGACAAGAGACAGAAGAGAGAGTTGAGGGAAGGGGAGGGAAGAAGATGAAGGTGAGGAGAAGAAAGGAAAAACACGCACACACACACACACACACTCTGGCCTGACACTCTTAATCCCTAACCTCTGAGCAAAGCACCACGCTGGTCTGATCTGTGCTTCAGTCCACACAAACACACACACACACTCACTGTCTCTCTGTCTGTCTCTCCCTGCAGAGCTGCCTGGGTAACAGAAATCATGACTCTCTGTTAGTGCTCCGAGTCCAGCCATGCAGATAATGTAGGGAAGTAACTCGGGAACACACACAGATTCACACACACCAGTGAATTTCCTAACGGGCGTGTTTTAAAGGACAAGGCCGGTGGGACAGTCGGTGAGCAAGAATCAATGAGGAGGCTGGGACTCCCCATGTGTCTGTGAGACTGAGAGCTACATGCACTCATGTATGTGGACCTACGTGTGTGTGTGTGTGTGTGTGTGTGTGTGTGTGTGTGTGTGTGTGTGTTTGTCTTTCGGTATGCCACTGTATGTATTACTGTGTATCACAATATCACATAGAAAACATTGGAGACTGGTAGAAATTTCTTCAAATGGACGCTGAATGACGGACAGACTAGTGGCCTTGTGTAAAGGCCTTTATGGAGCAATAACATAGATGTAGAGTCTTGTTGTGACGTGTTGGGCAGGTGACATATTGATAAAAACTGTTCAAAGATTTCTTGAGATTGCAGTGATCGAAATCTCCTAATAGCTGATTTAAAACATTGTAAACATTTTCTATTATTAAAATAATAATAAACTTGGAGGAGTGTACTCTACAGCCTTGGCTGAGATATGCACTCTCTGTACTGTCAGTCTGAGTTTTGTGTAAATATAAAATATGAATGCACCTATCATCACGTCAATATATTCAGGTGTTTCTCCAGTGTTGGCATTTCGACTTTAACCCATGCCGGTCAAGTTGTTGTTCTGACTGTCACCGGTGATTGAATTTTGGTTTGTCAGTTACATGTGGAGAAAACGTGTGTGAAGTGCTGCACTGATGCTCCAGGTAGCTGATACAGTAGGTCCTCTAAGGTTACAGCTGAACACACACATACTTAAATTCATGTTGAAAAGCACACAGCCAACCTTACTGTACCTACGTCCCAACAGACATGTCTCATGAGTGGACAGAACAGCCACATATGTAGTGCAAAAGCAACAAAACACTCATTGACACACTTCACTGGACACTACAGATAATGGCAGAGCTCTCTCTCTCTGTCCCAATGGGACGACTGGAGAGACATTTTCAAAACATCCAAGTGTCCAGTTTGGGACAGCAGGCGCTTCTTCATTTTCAACACATGAATGCATTATAGTATCAATCATGACAATTTCCCAGTTCCACATAATGTGTTGAACATACATGAATATCATAAACAGGTTAAAGCCGTGCAGACATCACTAAAGGTCAACAGATTTGTAAAGGGATTTCATTTGGAGAAAGTAGTTCCAGCGAAAACTGTTGCTGCACAGATCTGTGGATTATCCACATTTGCTTTATTTTTTTTCAGTGCACCGCAAACAAAACTGTATTCATGCCTTTTGTATTGAGGTGGAGGCAGAAATCTCAGAGACAGATATCTCAAAAGCTGGGCGAGTAACCCAAAACTATCTGCAAGGCTAAGTGACTAAGTGAATATGTTTTTTTGTTTTTTGTTTTTTTTATTTGAGTGAACCTTGAAAGTGTGATTGCCATTCTGAGATTAATCTTTTTATGAGTCAAAAAAGGAAAGTAAATTGTTTCCCAGACACACATGTATTTTGGAAGTGTGTTTTCAACGTTTCTTTTGGGGGGGGCTAAGAGGTCATTAAGCTCACTCACAACCCCTGGACGACCACCTTAACTTTCAGCCGCAGTAAAAAAACATGAACAAAACCCCATCAAAACTGGAGGTAAGATGTTTTTTACTCCCCCACCACTCAGGACGAGATTACTCCATTAATGGACCTGCCTGCCACTTTTTCTCTCTCTCCCCCCACCAACACTCTTACAGTACTCTTCCACCTAGTGAATTATGAATGGAGGGGCCCCTTGTTTTTCTGCCTCCAGCCGGCCTGGTGTCCACTCAGTGCACTCTACTGTACATGCACACATCACATTTAAACACAGAGCAAAATGGGATGGAGGGAGGTATCAGATCAGATCGATGGTGATAAAGTTTGGCGACAGACCCACTGTACGACTTTCAAGAAGATTGTAGTCACCATTTTGCCAAAGGGGCTGAAGCCACACTAATTTGGTGATCATCGTATGTCATCATATCTAAAAATGTCCAAAGCTATGGAAATAGCCCAAGATACAGAAAGACCCAAGATGTTATAAACCAGAATTTACCTTTAAAGGCAATTTTACAAATATGACAAAAATTCAGTCAGCCAGACAGACCAACAGGCAGATAGATAGATGGACATAGAGAAGCCAATAACGTGGCACCTTATTGGCCGCTATTATGTCCTCCTTTAAAGCTGGGGGAGGCAGAATCTGTGCAACCTAGGCAAAACCTTCCTCCTCTCTCTCTGCTGCCTCGTATCACTCCGCTAAGCCCCTCCCACCAAACCCACAACTTCGACAGGCAGCAGAAGGAGTCGGTTCCCCAGTGAAACCGTATCCCTCGTAGGGCTCGCTCTCCACAGTGTGAGCCTCACTGAGACCCGCCGCGACTTGTCTTCTTAAAGCCGCCCGTCCAGCGCTTCGCAGCCGCAGAGCAAAGCACCCCAGGCTTCAGAGGCAGCTGCAACGCCGTCCAGCAGCGGAAAGAGAGGCTAGTACACCACACACACACCACTGTCCCCCGTCAGAAGTTATTCCCCACTGTTTGTCATCATGCCTCTTTGCCACTCGTCGTTATGAGCGACATGGGATCGAACGTAATGAGCCTGAAGCTCCGCGTGGAGCCGGGACGTGTTGTTTTGTACTATACACCGCTGTAGGCAAAGGAGGAGTTGGACATTTATCACAAGTTTCAGGATTTTCCTCCACTGAATCAGGTTTTCACTGTCTGAAGGGACGTGTACACACATCTGCTCTTGTAGCTTAGCCAATACCAACGCACCGTCTCTGAAATAACCTGTGATTGGCTAAAGTCTACCGTCACAGGATAGATTTCCTGAAGCCTGAAAACAGAGGCAAGGGGGGGCTGAAATGGAGGTCTGCTCTCAGACCACTTGAATTACAATATGCTGCACGGTTAATATGGCATTTTTGCCCAATGATGCCAAAAGAAAACTCTCTACCCAACCTTTAACGAGGCCTCGGCAGCGCTAATGATGAGCTGCAGCCATAATTAGCCCCATCAGAAGGACTTTCAAAGTGTTTAGATTAGCTTAATTAGCTAATTAGCTTTGGTACATGTGAGCATGCAAGCACAGATGCACACAAGCGTGCATAGTCACACACACACACACACACACACATACAGTAGTACACATGCACGTGCACACTCAGTCCTTGTAGACCCGGCCTCAAGCTATTGCGCTAACGAGCCTGAGAGTTCACGAAAAGACGCCGGTTTTAAAAGTTAAATGCCACTGTGTAAATATATTTCCAGGGGATATCCAGGGAATAATCAACTTTTAATTTAGCTGCTAATTTAGTTAGTCTCCACAGTGCTCGACTGCCTCCCTGAAGTGATTTGAAGGAAGAGAGAAAGAAAGCTGAAAACCCTACAAGGAAATAGCTTAAAAATTCACTATCAGAGGTTTCTTAGATTTTCTGTCCCGGGGATATCTGTACATTTGTGGAATTACAATAAGGGGAAAATCTGGGGGGGGGGGGGGGTGTGAGAGGGAATATTTTGAAGAGTTTTGCCTGCAGAAGTAAGTCTCCCTCCCCTGTTAACCACAGCAAAGTTGATGCAATAGCATATTAAGTCAGTCAATGGACTTTATCAATGCCAGGATCCATTAATACACAACAGCCGGCAGCACAAAGCTGCAGTGCAAAAAAGGCTTCACACATAGATTTGGTAGAAACTGATGTGCTTGTGTTTTTATCATTTCCAGTATGAGAAAGAAGAGAAAATAAATGTTTTTGATTTATACATGTAGAACTCTTCTTTTTATTCATGTTAAAACAAAACACGTTGTACGAAGAATTTAATCCTTCGTACATCACAAACAAAGTGATTCCTTACAACGTAACTTTTGATGTGCAGTATTTGGTAGTTGATGGGCGTCAGTGTGTCAGGACATACCACTGTCCTGTTTCAAAGCATTTATGCACATCAACTCTCCATAAAAGCAGCAATTTTATCACATTTGCTCCCAGAATTAATACATCCTGGCCATTATACTTTCTGCTGCAGGGCCTACCGTATATACCCCCCTGCATCAGTCTGTATGGTGGATACTACGCTGGTGTATGTTGCTCTTTAAACTCCAACTATCACTATGACTTCAGACTTTGAGGATGGAATTCTAATAAACCCAATGTGAAAGGGTCTTGGATAACTGGGGCCTTGCAAACCTAAAGTGAAATAACTTTTGAAATACATGCCACAAGTCCAGTGATGAACAGAAGGTAAATGCTAAAGCCTTACTTTTTCAATATATAAATTATAAAATACCTGATTTTACAACTACATTATAAACCGTACAAAACACCTGGTACACACTGTAAAATAATTGCATTTAAAAACCAAATCTCAGTTGATTTAAAATGAAAAGATTTCTTAAAATTAGTCAGAACATCTTTAATTTGATATAAATGGTGGATTTAAGCCTGAACACACAGCCTCACAGACAAACACACTGTTAATGTGTAATGTAACCTGTTCATGATCACCAGACCCCTTCCACTCCCTGTGATCTCATGCTGTTGTGATTAATAGGTGCCTTAATGGGATTAATCATCGCACTGATAGTAATGAAGAAATGCAATTAGCATAAGCTGGTTGGTGTTTGGGTTATTCAAGGCTCCTGGATGGTGGCTGGTTGCTTAGGAATGCACAAATCAAAGACTGTGGGTGTACAGGGGTGTGTGTGTGTGTGTGTGTGTGTGTGTGTGTGTGTGTGTGTGTGTGTGTGTGTGTGTGTGTGTGTGCAAGGGAGGGAAAGCGTTAGCCTTTCTCAGTATGTGCTCAGCTCCTCCAAGGGACGGAGGGAAGGAGAGTGGAGCATTGCTGGAGAGACGATGGAAGGAGAGATGAAGAGATGAAGGTGAGGACGACGATCCAAATGCTGCAAAAAATGAGGGTAGAATCGCAAAAATGTTTTCATCATCAGGTCGTTTACCTCTTTGATTCAGGTTCGTCAGCATTTACCCAAAATCGGCCAGCAGCCAGGGCAGCGAGACGGTTCAGCGTTTCCTCAATCTTGATTATTATCAGGCTGTATGTCTGGTAGTTTCTTTTAACTGTAATCATGCATGCGGGGACAGATGAATAGGCTCAAATCCAATTTTAAGAATAAAATTCTTGTTTTTTGTTTGTGCTGTGTTTGAAATCTGTTCTCGCAGTTTTCTCCAGCTGTTTTCGCAGATTCAGAGCGCTTGAGAACGAGAGAGGGCAGTTACAGCTGATTTGCAGAAAGTGTATGTATACTACTTTGCATCCTAATGTTTTATATACCCTGTTTATGTCAGTGAGGGTAGACTAAATATTATATAGAAACACCTCTCAGTGTAAAACAATACAACTCGACAGCACCATAAATTACAGCTTCCAAAATGACCAAGTTGAATTAATACTTCTCTAAAACAGAACAAAACCTTCATTAAGGTAGAATTTATTGCAGACCTGTTGTATCAGACTGCATTAGTTCCATTTATGTGTACTTGAGTGTATGTACAATATATTGTAGAGATTGGGACACACTTGTGATGTTTGGCTTCATAAATAAGTGTGACTCAATTTGAAAGCCAAAAAAGAAGGACACGTGGCTGTTCTGAGGCGTCGCAAGAGGGTTAACAAGATAGGAAAGAAGACTTAAACACATGTTCCTGCTACACATATTTCCAGATCTTTGTTTTTGATTTGGTTTGTTCTTTTAAGTGAAACACTCGATAGAGCTACTTTTCAGAGGTGTGAACACAGTCTGAGAGAGGATAATCATTCTGGTTGAACAGCTTACAACTCTCATCAGATCTACAATCTGTGATGAGGGCTTGCAAGTGGACACCTCACCTTAAGAGGTCATCAACCAAAAAGGTTGGAAAACAGTAGAAAGCCTGCAGATAGTGACTTAGCTCAGCTAAACCTGATAAAAATCTCTTGTTCATAACTTGACACTTTTTGCAGCATTTCCAGCCCTCCGGTGAAGAGGCCAGGGGCTTCATTAGAGAGATCTGGAGGCCGACCTTATCAGCCTGGGGGCACACAGGAGGGAGGCGGGGGTCTATACCAAACCGAGCGCCCGCCTTTCCACTGGAGACGGGCCAGGCTCCCCTGGGCTCCCCGTGACCGACCTCCTGCTTCTGTGGATGGGCCAGAAAAATCAACGGAGTTCCCCTTTGAACAACCTCCTCCTCCTCCTCCTCCTCTTCCTGCTGCTCTGTCTCTCCTTCTTGCTCTCTCCCTTTCTCCCCCCGCTCCCTTTCTCTGTGGACCTAATGAATGATTCATTTAACCCCTCCACTACCTCCAACACCACCCGACTCCTCGCCTTTTCACCCAACCACCCATCTACCCGTCTTCTCCTCCATAACACTTTACTTTTCATTCTGCGCTCCTATTTTATTGCAAGTAGAGACTTTTTTTCAATAAAGAGTAAAAAGTAAAAGAGCAGTCAGGGGGTGGTAATGGTGGTGGTGGGCATGAAAAGGAAACAGAGGAAACAACAAAGGGAGGAACAAACGCCCATTTGTGTGACAGATCCCTCCGTGTATCCCATTAAAGGCAATGTTTGACAAATTACTTTACATAGCTTGGATGTTGATTTGCCATGTGTGTGTGTGTGTGTGTGTGTGTGGGTAAGGAGATGAAGCACTTGTCAGGCACACACACTCTACACTGAACCGCTAATGAGGGCAAGATGGTAGAAAAGCCCTTTAAATGAGGTGTAACGACACAGTAGAGCTGCTGAAGAAAGAAGCCTGGCTACCCAGATAAAATCAATTACAGCCCTTATTATCTTGGAAGAGTCATTAATTTAATGGAATAATTGGTCGGGACATGGAAGAGCTAATTGCCGTGATGAAACCAAATTTCTAACATGAAAGGGGAAGTAAATGAATCTAGATGGCGCACTTGAAAGGCTCGCAGAATCTGGGGACAGTTTCAAAGATGGGTTTTATATTCTCAGATTCGTTTTCCCTGGGCTCCGACTCACAGGCTGCTGTGAAGAAAACAGGCATGATTCGATTGGAGAAGAGATCTTTCTTAACTGGGTGTCAGCTAGAGAAAATAGAGCGCCTCCTACAAGAGGAGACGAAGAGACAGCAGGAGGAGGAAACAGGCTAGGTTTATGAAAAAACACACACACACAGATCATAGCATTGTAAATATTTAACATAATTATGAAAAAAGGGGAAAAAAGAAAGATTGTTTGAGAAATTGAAGGTCGGCTTGGCAAACTGAGGAGGAGGAAAAAGTATTATAGGGTGGACAGACGTGAGGGGGGAAACTTTAAGATGTATTACTTTACAATACAAGATATGTTCGTGTGTTATGAAATATTGAAAAATAACCTAAATGTGTAATATCCCAAAATGCCCTTATATTTGTGCAGAACTACATTATATTGTGTTATATATAGATGCTAGATGGTCTTGGGCTTGATGTGCACTTCTCTTTGTAGCAGATATTTCTCTGCTAAAAAGAGACATTTTTACAATCCATGTCTAGACAAAAAAAAGGGTTAAAATGCACAAAGTACTGTTGGGTAAGGCAATGTTGTAGGGCTGGATTTTCATCAATGTTGATATGAGTTCAGATTACGTTTCCACTTCTGATTTCACTTTGGTTGTTTATAAAGAAGCGTGTTAACCTCACACACGCTTGTTGTATGTCTGTATGTGTTCTGGTTGGCAGCAGTGTTTTCTTGTGAGCAGGCAGTCTGTGTGACGTTTGGCAGGGACATCTGAGAGGCTCAAGAGACACAAGACACAACAGTCTCTGCTCCCTCCCTCCAGTCGGAGCCTGAAGACGACTCTGAGGCCAAGTGGCAGCACTTCAGAAATCAAGATGGTGGCCTGCCCCTCCTATCCTACCTAATCATTACGCCAGAACTGCTATCAGGAGAAAAAAAACAAGATTCTCTTCATCCTGCCCCAGAATCAAAACACACTCCTTCATTTTTACACATAAACACACAGACATGCATGCACACACTTTTTCTTTTGAAGAGAAAACCTTAGATCCTGTGACATGCAGAGGAAGGCCACCATCTGTTTTCCACACGTGTTTTCCTGTGGCAGTTGTGTTGGTGTAAACCCAACTGCAAGCACAAGTCAGAGTCTGCTTTCAGTTTCAGGTGTTCAGGCGCCCAAACCACTTGAATGCCAGTGTGAGGTGGTGCTGCCCGAGCATCAGATCTGCGCAAAGCAGGCAAAAAAATAAATTAATTAAAAAGTAAAAAACTGTCCCTGGTTTGTGCTGGTCTGAGGATACGGCCGCCCACTAGAAGTTTCTACTGATTGATGTGTGTTTTCTGCCTTTTGATCAGTGATTATTTGGGATAAATAATTTAAAGTACTAAAAAGTTAATAAAGACTCAAGAAAATCTTTCCAATTTGGACTTCTGAGATGACGGAAGAGAATTTGATAGACATGAAGGACAGACTTGTGGTGTGGATGAAGAGGGGGAAGCTGGGGAATTTCCCCAAAAAAGAAAAAAAATGACAAGAAAATGGACAGAAGAGGAGTGGAATAGAGGCAAGAGAGGAAGAGAAGCGTTGTAAGAGGAGGAGGAGAGGTGTGGCAGAACGGGCCGAGGGGAACCCGCCCCCCTAATTGGTACTTAAACACCCACGCCGAGCAGAACTGTTGCTATCATAAGAAATTGATGAATTAACTGAGTGAGAGAGATAGGCAGAGAGAGAGCAGGAGACTGTGGGACAGCACAGAGAGAGAGAGAGGGTTCTGAATCTTTTAAGAGGATAACTTACTTGGGCAAAACAGCTGTTTATGCATTATTTGTGCGGCGAGCCATTTACCACCGTTTAGGATGAAAACCTTGGTTCCCGGGCTGCAGGAGTTGCCCGCGGGGACACCAAGGGTTTTGGGAGGGACCCGGCGGCCCATCAGTCACTGATAAGAAAGGATGAAAAATTAATTTGCTGGTAGTTTCGTTTTAAAGGCTCAGATATCGGCCTGTCAGTCTGTGAGCTTTCGTTTAAGTGACAAACAGGCGTGCAGGGATTCAGGCGAAAGGAGGAGAAAACAGGAGGACGAGGTGGGTAAGAGAGGCTCATTATCAAGTCATCCAAGAGACTTTTTGTTCAATTTATTTATTTTCTCTTTTTGGCTAAGTGCTCATGGCTGTAGGGTTTCTGCTCTGCATTTCCCAGATATCACCTGTCAGTCTAATGGTTTAGCTCAGACTAAAGTACAACACTGCATTGTGCGTTATTTGACGCCTGTAGCAAATACCATCATACATACAGACAGAAGAAGAAGTAGTGAAGATACAACATCTAGGATGGATCTGTGGAGCGAATGCCATAAAAATAGCTGCTTTTTCTCCACTCAGGTTGTGTAGTTGTTAATCATCACTGTTAATCTAATGAAAAAGGCCAAATCCAGTGGAGTGGTAAGTGCAGCAGTGTCCAGGCAGCAGAAATCAAACTGGGTTCATCCTCAACTGCTGAGGTAACTCAGTCAGTACAGAAATGCTGGATGTGGAAGAGTCGGACACGCCTGCACTGATGCAGACAAACAGGAATCTGGATAATGGTAGAATTATGTATACAGAAAGCCAGACAGCCTGGTTTCTCTATGTTCCATCCATCATATCTCAAAAATGATGAAAACCAGGATCAGACTCCTCAAAGGAATACTAGTTTGCATGAAAACACACAAATGTTTCCGCTCCTTCAGCACAGAGTAGCATATTAGAAATTGTTGAATTGTAAAAAGGACCAGAACCTGTTGCCGTCCTCAACTTAAAGGATCAGTGGAGGTGTGTGTAGAGGAATGGTTGATGGATGTTCGATGGCCTCCTTAAACTCTGTCCAGAAGGACGATTTGACATCATCACTGTTTCACTTTGATGACTTCAAAGAAAGCCTTGAAGTCGACGCTGGAGAATCACACGACAAGCGCTATTGCAGTAAAACAGCCGCTATCACACATCTTCAGATTCCATCGCCTGTCACTCAAGTCCAGACACACTGCGAGAGCCTTGGCCCTGCGTGAAAACAACAAGACCGGATGGTAAACGCAAGAAAACTTCAGGGTTAAAGAGTTTGGGGAGACTGAGGAACTCACACATCTCCAAGGCTGTCAGTTGTTTGGTTTGTGTTGGTGTTCGAATCTGTTGAACTCATTGTAGTGTGTTTGTGTGATACTGACCCGACGACCATGAAGCACTCTTATTATCTTGATTTAAAGCCTGAAAAATAAATCAGAATCCAGGTTTTTTCAGTCTTTTTGCAATTGGGTATTTTTCGTTAGCTGCATTTGAATGTATGTATATTTCTATAGTTACGATGACCAAATTGGTTCAATTTGATGCAGAAAAATCCTTAAAAGTGATGGTAAAAAAGTGTTTAAGGGTCAAGTTAAGACATTTAGGGAATGCATGATGATTCTCAAAAGTATCCCAATAAAAACTCATGTCTGCCCGTGTACATAGCGGTCTCTGCAGGTGTGTGGTTTCCCTGCTTCTGTCACCTGCCCTCTCCTCCCATCCTCTCTCCTCTCCTGTCGTCCCTCCTGTTGCCGTGGCGACTGCCTCAGGGCGACAGGCACTTCCATGTCATGTCGGGCTGCTCTGATGCTGATCGGTCCTGATGGAGAGAGCTTTGTCCCTGTTTGTTCACCTAAGGCACCAGCATGTCACAGCACCACCTGGGAAGGGAACTGTCTCTCATG
This sequence comes from Macquaria australasica, assembly GCA_005408345.1. Classification (NCBI taxonomy): domain Eukaryota; kingdom Metazoa; phylum Chordata; class Actinopteri; order Centrarchiformes; family Percichthyidae; genus Macquaria; species Macquaria australasica. The sequence goes on from SEMN01000163.1 coordinate 942,873, forward strand.
CAGACACACAAGCACACACGGACATATTCATTCTTGAATACTCCAATACTTTTGATCATCCTTTGAGGTTTTAGCAGCTCTTGTTTTTACATATGCTCCCTGTATGTGCAGCATTTTAACATCAATAAATCATATGAATGTTGGAGACAAAGGGTGACAAAAGTGGGGCTGTTGTCAACATGAGTGACAGCCTTTAATGGCATTGTGTTCCATTGTAAAGATAGCTGACACTACTTTGGAGGGAAATCCCAGATTTACCTGTTCACTGTTTTCTTATTTTTGAGTAATTCCACAGTACGTTTGTGTCAAAAGGATCCTGTTCAGTATAATGCTGATGGTGTTCGAAATGACTACCTAAATGTTTAATGCTAAACTATGGCTCATTATCTATGAAACTATGTGAAATGGTGTAATGATGCAGCCATAAAACTCATTGTATTATGGTCTTGAATGTTTCTCTCAGTAGTTGCATTATCAAATGTTGAAACAGGCGCAAAGAATATAAAAGAACAATTGGGAGTTGTAGTTGTTTAATGCAAACAAAATAACTGTTTATCCTGGTTAAAATGATCATCTATGGTGAAAACCAAAGTCCCAAAAGCTAGTCAGATAATATAACCTTAATTAATTTTAACCAAGATGAATCAATAACTATTTTGTTAGTAGCTTATTCAACCGCCACAACTCAGATGATGGTTTCAATACTGTTCTATGCCTTGATCAATGGCTAACAAACTAATTATTGTTTTATGATGTGTTTTTCAAATTTTAACCAGCACAGTTGTAGATAAACCTGTTGCTTATAGACAGAAACCCCAGGGACGTGTTTTGGTTGTAGAAAAACTGATGAATGAAGCCCTCATATAAGAAAATACACTGAGACCCAGAAGCTAGCGTAAGCTAACCCGGAAGGACTTGGCTATTGATTACAAGACTTGAACCAAAAGACAACGTAAGAAAGGGTTCACTTTTGAATTTCTGCTCTTGCATCTGAATAGCTGCTAGCTACAGATAGATAGATAGAGATAGATAGATAGATAGATAGATAGATAGATAGATAGATAGATAGATAGATAGATAGATAGATAGATAGATAGATAGATAGATAGATAGATAGATAGATCTATCAAGTCCTCTCACACATACACTTTGACTCTCTCTTTTCCCACATAATGAGAGTCTGGTCCTAATGGAGGAGGGGTGGAATATGGCATATCATCATTCAGGCCGGGCGCGCAGGGCGAGTCGTGATTAGCTGGCAATTTATTCTGGCGGGCGGGATTGAGAGGAAGGGGCCCTGAAATGGTAATGTGTTTAAATGTCAGAGGAAAGGTACGGTTCTCATCAACCTTTGGTCACCCGTCCGCTTTGAATATTCTTATTGCCGTCATGTATTAGTAATGAGAGTTGAAAAGTAAGTAAAATTTAACCTTCGCTGTACCTGAGGAAACTATGAATATTAACGAGGCCTATTATGTGTACCTGATCTGAAAGAATTTTAACCCCGCGCCTGGCTGGTTCGCTGGCTCTCGCTCCCTCCCCAATTTCTCTACATCCGTCTCTCTCTCTTCTTCTTGCACTCCTTTTCTCTATCCTCCATTTCTTCCCTCACTGTTTCTCTGTTTTCCTCTTGTCATTTCTCTCTCTGTTTGTCTCTCTTCCCCTCCCTATCATTCACACTTTTCCTCTCCTACCCCACTCCTCTCCATTTTATTTCATTTTCCCTCCTGTCGTTTCATCCATCTTCCTCTCACTCACTCTGCCTCTCTCTTGTCCTGTCGTTCTCCATCCCCACCTTCCTCTTTAGCTTTGTTGCTCTGTTCTTTAGTTCTTTTCTTTCTGTCTCTCATTTGTTTCAGCCATGGAATCTGTCCTCAGTCTTCATCTATCTCTTAAAGTGGAATTGAAACATAGATCTCCATTACGTAAATAGTCTGTAATGATTTTATGCAAACATGTCAAGACTGTTCTGGACAGGGCTGTGGGGCTTGTACGATATTTGGCAACTGGTATGGGAGAGGTAGCAGTGGTTTGATCACCGCTAGTTTTTCAGTTGAATAACTCTTTATCAGTACCTTAATTATAGTAAGCACCATTGTGAGCTTCAGGGACACTCATCATTCTCTCTAGTCTGACAAACCCTGTAGATCCCCCAATAAATATTCTCATAAATGCATCATTTACTGTATAAGATAGAAAAGTGAATTCTGGAAATTGAAGAAATTGAAATTGAAGCAGGAAAAGCACACGTGTAATTGATAACATTAACAACGACTGCATTCCATTTAGGTGAGCTGGTTCCAGGGTCCTGGTATTGTGCATGCTGGTTCACTGGCATGGCTTACTGGGACACTTTGGAACTGAGCCATATTTAATGGAATTTGCTTCGCCTGTGCTTTTTGTGTTATGACAAGTCAAAATGTCTGCAGTGAAAACGGTCTATAACCCCTACAGTCTGTAAATGTCACTGTCAGTTCTCTAACTGATGGTCAGACAAAGGAAATAATATAGAAACTGACAGGGCTCTGGTCACATTTCTTTTATAATAAAGTAAAATTAATGAGTAATGAGTAAAATATATATAAGCGTTAAACCGATTCATTGATTAAAAAGTCATCTCTTGTTGGTCTTAATGTATGTAATTACATTTTTCTTTTAATTAATAATGATTTATAATGAACATTTGTGCACATATGTGGAATAGTACTGTGATTCGAACATGATCTCTGGTACTGATGGTACTCTTACACTCTTACTCTCCTCCATTCACTTGTTTTGCTCTCTCCACATATTCCTCTCTCTTTCTGTGCCTGTCATCCCTCCCCATCCTCTCATTTCTCTCTGTCATGAGAGGGGAGGAGGCTGTTTACCATGCAGAGATGGTGTTTGCATAGATCAGGCCAAAGTGGGACGTGTGTGTGTGTGTGTGTGTGTGTGTGTGTGTGTGTGTGTGTGTGTGTGTGTGTGTGTGTGTGTGTGTGTGTGTGTTGGATGGAGGGGGTGTTACTCCCTGGATTAAGGCTTGATCAAGGCGCCATCAACATACACATCCTCACTTCCACCTCCCCCATGAGGGCCTGGGGTTTTCGGGGGGGATTGACACATCTATCTGCAATGGACAACAAAGCCAGAGGAGATGTTTGCTGAAAAAAACGAGAGTCTCTCTCCCACCCTCTCTCTCTCTCTTACTGTCACTTACATTCGTACATGTTACATCTCAGAAACTGTCAGGCACTGTGTGTCTCCTTGCGGAGATGCTGAGATGTCGCATTGTATGTGTTCATTAATGTAACTAGATGGCATGTGTGTGTGTTGGCATGCCTAAGTATCTATGGGTGCTTGAGTATTTACAGTAGTGACCGACGTCGATGTCTTCATGTATTGATCCTGCATTAGTACTGCAGCAGATTCCTTCTTAAATGTTGCAGAGAAAAACTAAAAAATATGAGAAATATGAGGGCTGGAAATAGCAAAACTTGTTTATTTTTCAAGAAGCAATTATTGTTCTTGTGGATGGGACGAAAGCACATAAGCACATATAGATATATACAGGAACATGTAAATGAGAGTTTTCATCCCAAAATGAAGTATCTTTCATCTCAGAGAAAATACTAAATGTGTATCATTCAGTTTGTCAGTCTGGCATTTACATACATGGTGAAGTGTGATTTATACATAACATAAAGAGAGAAATGTAAGTATTTGTTTTAGTAATAATAATATAGAAATTCAAGTGAAAATGAAGTTAAAAAAAAGCCATTTTCACAACACTGTGTAGTTTAACCATTTATTGATACATTTTTTTACTTAGAATAGTAAACTCACAATCAGCAGCTTATTTGCATTGCAGGAAATATAACAGCTACAGGTTGCATGGCATATAATCTGAGTGAAACCAAGCATCTCCTTTTAAAGAACGAGTATTTGGTAAAAATAAAAAAAAATAAAAAAAATCAGAAAAACCCAATAGTATGTAGCCCTAAACTAGCATAATACTAAACATGTAGTACAAGTACTGGATAATGCTCTGTGTGCTCTACATGTTCATTGTCATGAAGGAAAAATGACACAAATATTGCATGTTTATGTACAAAATATACAGTGTAAACTGTGCATGTTTTAACGTATATGTTCTATTTTCTATTACATTTTTTATCGTATGGGATCTTATTCAGGCATTTAAAGTACCCACCCACCCACACACACACACACACACACACACACACACACACACACACACACACACACACACACTCTCTCTCTCTCTCTCTCACTCTCTCTCTCTCTCTCTCTCTCTCTCTCTCTCCCTCCTCCCAGGGGCTCCTCTCTCTCTTATCCCAGATAATGTCCACCAGCTTGGGCCTGTTGTCCTGAAAGTGCGGCCTCCCTCTGCCTGCTGTGATCTCTGGCTAAGCCGGTAACGGTCCGGCTCTTATTAGCTCTCTTTATTGATTTGGAGAAGGGATTCAGAGCTGAGCCGCTCTCATTAGCACTGGATAAAGTCATAATCCACCAACCTGCAGGGTCAGCCTCACTCTCAGCACTCGGCTGCCTTCACACTCTTTGCCTCAGATTCACACTTAACGAGTTGATTCGAAGATATTGCGCTTGTTAAACTATAATGAGGCTTTTTCACCGAAACAATGATGAAACAAAGACTTTTCTTTGAAACACTCTGTCTGCACTAACAGATAATAAAGTTTAAAGTGGCATCATTTGAGATATTGTATGTAAACTACCCTTGTTCTATAAGTCTGAATCATAAATACACAAAAAGATGATGTTTTTTCTGTAGTGATTTGAAGTGAACAGGACGTCTAGTGACTTATTAAACATGCTGGTCACGTGGTGAAAGCAAGACTACATGTAGGTTTAATCAACACAATCAATCTGGGAAGTGTTTTGTAAGAGCATCTCTACATGTTCACCATTACATGATGAGATGAGGACAGTGACAGAATCTGCAGGTGTAAATCAGGGATACACAACACATGCATGATGTGGCTCAAGTCAAAATTTTAATTCAAGATTTAATTCCCCTTTGTGCCGATTTTACCCTCCATTGCAATGTATGTTTTTGTGTTAGGCCTTGTTCATGAAGCATCAAACGCCACTTTTATTCACAAAAAGCATCAATGGTCATAATAAAAGTAAAGGCTAAAACCTTAAATAAAACGTGAGTTTACGGTTCATTTTGTAGGTTCTGTGGCTTCTTACGTTGTTCTTAAACTTCTATGATGTTTTCTATATGTCTTGATGCTTTTCCAAAATACTTCTTAAAGTTGCCCTGTGTGGTTTTTGACCACATTCTGTGTATATTTCGCACACGTGCACAAGGATGCACATGCATGGGCACAAGAACAAATCAATGATGTGATGCAATACACATCGCTGCTAATGGTTTCACTTTATTACACTGACTGGTAGGTGGAGGCAGTAACATGCCAAGAAACATAGCAATGCACTAGCAGAGGCAGGGAAGAAGAAGAAGAGTGCTAGCTAGCAAACATCGATGTAAACAATGCAGGTTTCAAGATAATCAAAAATCAGGCTTTGTAAATGCATTAGGGTGAGAAACAGTGAACGTTAAATAACAATAACAAGAAACTCAACAGGGCACCTTTGAGTTTAAGAGGGTTTTTAAAATGGATTTTACGATTTTGGGAAACAGGGCCCACAACAAAATATTTTGCAGCAGCGTCACTTGATTGAATATTTAGAGATGCTACATTAGCCTTGAACAAAATACTCTGACAACTTGGAGAATGTGCTTGTGCTTTTTCACTGTCTTACTTACGTCCAGAGTTATTGCCGCCAAATCTAAAAGTCTCCTCTTTTGGTATCTTGGTTTGGTCTTTTTTTTTCAATATTTGTCAGCTTGGAAAACTTCCTTCCAAACCAGTCCTCTTTGTTTGGAGTGGATGTGAGGCCATGTAAAAAGTAGAGTGGACAAATTTGCAAATACATTCTTTTTTCTCTTGTTCCAACCACTGTAGGCATTTTCCAAAAAACTGTTTGTTTTAGTTTTTTTTAAAGAAATGCTCAGTGCATCATCTCAGGTTTCTGATCTTCAGTTCATCCATTTCTGAGAATCCTGACATGCCGTGACATTGTTTCTGTGAACAACAAACAATACTTTAAAAATGGCTGAACACTGTTATATAGAGTTGATTGAAAGCTGCTGCCTCGTGGCCTTTTTCTTTTTTTGTTGTTTTCTTACAGATAGTGAACTACTATTCATGCCAGGAAGAATGTTCTATGAAGAGTTTATATTCATTTATTTGTAAAAATTATTCTTGGCGAGTTATTTTCGTGTTCTAACCTTTTCCAAACTGGCCAAACAGTAACTTTCAGGCAGTTTTTTAATCATACTGTTTTATGTCGGCCTGTCAATCACTCTCTCAGACCTTCTGCTCATCACTCCTCCTCCCTCAGCAGGGCTGGTGGAAACCTTCCTCACCCTCTCCTCCTCCTCTTCCTCCTCCTCCTCGTCTTCCTCCTCAAACCCTCCACACTGAATTCACTCCCGGCCTTCTCCAAGCCGGGGGTTATCGATTTGCCGGTGTGATAGAGGTGGGAGGTGTGTTCACAATGCGGCGGGGGTCTGGCTGCTTGGGCTGCATCTTTCAGAGGGCCAATCGATACCGACTCCTTTTCTCCCCTTCAAAGCTTTTCATTCACACAGAAAAACAGCGAGAGAAAGGAGACGTGAGGGGCAGGGGAAGGAGGAGGAGAAGAGTGAGTGACACGAGAGTTATTTTTCTTTTTCTTTCTTTCGCTCCCTCTCCTTTCTCTTCTATCCTCTCTGGACTCGTTGCCTGGCCTCAGGGTCAGACCCGGGAGAGAGGGAGAAAAAGATAGAGAGAGGGAGGCAAAGAAAAAAAGAGAAAAAGAAGCGAGCAGGAGGGCGAAAGACAAGAAAAGCCACATGGGAGGGAAGAAAGAGAAAGGAAAGATATTGCATATTTTGCAAAAAGCAACATACATTTAACCAACGAGCCACATCATTTGCAGAAACCAGAAACTTCTAACTTGTAATGAGATTTTACCAGGATTTTACCTAAAAGCCTGCTAACCGGGAGCCGGGAGACTTTGAGATGAGGGATATGGGAGTTGAAGGATTACGGAGACATTGTTGATGAAGGAGACAGGGTGGACCGAGGGAGGAGAGGCACAGACTGATGAGGTTTACAGTGGGAGGTGCGAGAATCAGAGGATGATTCTGTGTGATACAGAATAGGCCGAAGGATGTGAGGAGTCTAAACACACACAGACAGAGCCCTCAGCGAGGGTAAGACTCCCGTTGTCTCTGCCCAATAGTTTCAACCCCAAGGTTATTAAGATAAGATAAGATAAGCCTTTATTGTCCCACAGCGGGGAAATTTTCAGCGTTACAGCAGCCAGCAAAAATGTCATATATAGAAATACAATAAAAATAAATAGAAAAATAGAAAAATAGTCCTGTACACAGTATAGGCAAGATAGACAAGATATATGCATGAAGATAATGCACAGCAGCAGATGAAGTATAGTAGCGAATAGTCTGCACACTGACAGTCAAGTGTAGATTACTGGGAGTTGTACTGATTATAGAGTCTGACAGCAGCAGGCAGGAAGGACCTACGATACCTCTCCTTCAGACACCGCGGGTGGAGCAGCCGATCGCTGCAGGAGCTGCCCAGTTCTGATAGAGTGACATGTAGGGGGTGGGAAGTGTTCTCCAGTAGTGATGATAGCTTGGCCACCATTCTCCTGCCTCCCACCACCTCCACTGGGTCCAGAGGGCATTCAAGGACAGAGCTGGCCTTCTTTACCAGTCTGTCCAGTCTCTTCCTATCCCTGGAAGAGATGCCACTGGCCCAACAGGTCACCCCATACAAGACAGCTGATGCCACCACAGAGTCATAGAAAGTCCTCAGGAGCGCACCCTGCACTCCAAAAAACCTTAGTCTCCTGAGCAAAAAGAGATCAATTAAGCATCCTCTTCATTCTCTTCATCCTCCTTTTTATATCTTTTTATGCTTTCAGTGCTCACCTCTGCCATCTGCATTCTTCATAGTCTGGTTCCTGCATCGCAGAGGTGCTCGGTAGTCACCAGCAGAACTGGAAGACTAAAAATACCGCTTCTTAAAATTACTTTTAGAGCAAACAAATCTCTTCAGCTGTTTAATTGCTCACCAAAGATAAAAGTTTGTAAATCTAAAGCCGTACTTGACGAGGTCACACGTTTCAGTCTTAACACTTTGATCGTTGTCTTTAAAGGGAAAGTTGTTTGTATTCACATATATTGATTGGAAAAACCTTGAGCATCTGAATACAAATTAATCTCTCTATGAAGAGTTTTTAAAAAAGATCTGATAAGAGCTGAATTGACCAAATCTTGGCACAGAAACCCTGTCCCCGAGGAATTACATTAACATACTACTAATTTCAAAATGTTCAGTTTTCACAGTGAACGAAGTGCTATGTTTTTATCTTTGCCTAACCTTAACGAAGCGCTGCGAGTCCCTAAACATAACCACAGAAAAGTTTAATCATGCTTTCATTGCTATGAGCAGATAAAGAAAAAATTTATGTTATAAGTGACACATTGCTGATACGATATAAACAGTATCAACATTTTCACCTTCATTCATTAAAATTTGCTGTTGCAAAATAGTGGTGTATATATATGTAATTTGTAGGAAACATGTAGGAAAGGTTTTAAGTGATGTAACCTATTTGATTCACAAAACCTATTTCATCCTTGATCTCTATACCTCTATATTTTAAGAGATATTAAACAGTGACCTTGAGGTTACGAGTGTTTCCCAGAATATATCTTGTCTCAGTGTCTCTCAGCTGTAGAAGTGGGCGACTCGTAGATGAGAAGCTCTGTGAAGCAAAGGGTTGAGATTTGTAAGGTTAAACCCTATCCATTAACAAACAGGAAAAAACAAAGCCTTGATTATTCAAACACAGATGCGACTGTACGGCCTCCTCTGGGACTGTGATCCCAGGCATCAAAGACTGCCAGCTTGTTCACTCTGCTGATCCACAGACCATAATCTTCCTTTGCCAGCTTTAACAGATGCCTTCAACTGTGACAGATGCTGTAAAGATGAGACAATGTTTAGGAAATAATCTCACCGTATAGTGAAATATGATGCTGAATAGTTCTGCTCTCAAGACGAAGATTAGCAGTGCGATTCAGTCATACCTTTACATTTGACAGTCTGAAGTTTTGTCCTTGTAAGACAACTTTTATTGAATATTACAGCGCTGTCAGTAAGTAAACTTTCCTTGAGAGCTTTCCCCGTGTCTCAGCTCGTAATGCTATCCATGGCTCGAGGCGTCAGAGACAATTACATTTTGGCGATATCTCTTCCTTTCTTCACCAGAGGTTCTCGCTAATTTGATGCTCTGGTGAGGAAGATCGTTGGCTTTAATACAAATCATGTTTCAATCGTTACTTGAAGACCTTAAGCCCTACCCTGGCTCTCTGGAGGGCCGCGGTAATGAGGCCTGCTGGGATTTCAATCATTTTTACATCTGTTGAAAAATAAGGAGAAAAGAGAAGAAAAAAAAACTGAGAAAAAGAAAAAGAAACTACCCCCCACCCCCTCCATCCCCTTCTTACTCTGTTGAAGAAAAATAATTTGTTTTGAGGATTGATAATGAAAAAAAACATATATAAAAGCTCTTTTTTTTCCCTTCTACTTTTGTGTTCTTGAAATTCTCTGGCCTTGAAATCTCTCAGCGCAGTACCTCGATGCTTAAAACTCCCCCAACAATTTCTAAAGGCCTCTTCTCTCCCTCCCTTCAATGCAAAATAAATAAATCTTTCTGATATTAGATTTCAGACACCTCTTTATCACACAAACTCACTCTTTCTCCCCATCATCCCCTCCGTCTCTGTGGCTTATGGTGTTTTCCTCTCAGAACACAGCAGCTCCCCCACTGTGCAGAAACATTACTCAACCCCTCCTCCTCATCCTCCATTTTTTTCCACTTTAATTCACTCTAAACATGGTGCCTAACAGGTGGGAGACAATACACATACAGCTCTGAAAAAAACAGCACAATTCTGGATTAATATAATGCAGCAATGATCAATACTGTCTGAGCGCCTCAAGCAGAAAGTGTCCTCACTCCGACACATGATCTTAACCAGCCAAGACAGGTGATGCCTTCTCTGACTAAAATAATTGCATGTAACTGAAGCACAATCTTTCAACAAAGCCTGTGTGTTACTTAATCTTCTGTAGTCCAACCTTCATCTCGTCACGGAGGTCTTGAGAAAATTTTGTGGCAAAAAAAAGTGAGATTGGAAACTGAATTTTATATTACCTTTGGAAACCACTGTGGTTACTTATCTCCTTTGTTACATGTCTTCTCTGGCGAACACCAGCAGTTGGTTTAGAGTACTGGTTTAAGATACAATTGCCCATGTTTTGTCCCCACCTTTTAATTTCACCAGACCTCTGTGAACTTGTCAAGATGAGTGTCTGATAATCTCTATAAACAGATATCTGCATAATCTGGAGGCAAGGGACAACATTTTGGTATCAGAAGCGTTCTGGTTTTGTAGTCTGAGCAGTATTGACCAATCACGTTTGAGCGGGCTTTGGTTGCATGCAGGTAAAACAGTGGAGAGCAAAAGAGGTGGAACGCATTGGCCGAAATGCAATCTCAGAACTGAGCGATTTAGCGTTTTATTAATCTTAACCCTAGAAATGAGCTTTTTTTAATTTATCTGCATTAAAATCATCATCAGACGATAGCCGATGGGTTCCGAGATTGCTAATTGGACTGTAAACAATGACCAGCGCATAGAAGAGGAAGTCTTGGCCCGGATATCTGCTGGCTACACCGGAAGCCCCGAAACATTGGCCGTTGCCCCCAGAGGTTAAGTCGTTGTCAGATGATAGCTGTTGGGTCCGACTACACGAGACTACACGACTACACGAGATTATACTAATAGATTTTTTTGACTCTTGGGAGTAGTGGAACAAGCTGAAAACACAACACCTGATATATTATCATCTTATGAAGCTGTTATGGTGAACGTGTTAGCAAACAAATGCCGACATGGAGAACATTAGCATTCATTAGCATTTGGGGTCATGCTTCCGTCCACCTGACAAGTTAATTTTAGCTCCCTCAAAGATCTGTTTTGGTCTCTACACACTCCACCAGCTTCTGCAGTTGCTAACTATGTCTGTCTGCTGTTGCTGGGCAGGTGGCGTACAGTCGGTTTATCAGAGCTGACAAGAGCTGAGGTAATTTTCAGGCTCCTCTCTTCACAATTTTCCAATTTCAGTCTCGTTGCTCTGTCAGGAAGTGTAACTTATTTGGTGGGGTGGAGCCTGAGGCAAGGTTAGATGGGTCAGACTGTCCCAGGTGATGAGAAATGTCTTAGAAATCTACATTGCTAAGCAGCTGTGAGGGTTATCAAAGGTCTTGCAGCACTGATGTAATGGTTACAGAGCCAGTCGTGGTCCACACTGTCCCATATACAAAGCTCATCATTTTCAGCTCTTACAGATTTTCACAGAAAAATACCTGGACTTCTTGAAAGGAGCAGATCAGTTCAACAGGTTTTCAAATGTTTCTTGCTGCAAAAAGACACTGACAACCACAGTTTACATGGTAAAGTAAAATACGTAGAGTCCCTTTAAGAAAAATAGCAAGAAATGGTTAAACTTCAGTGGTTACAATGCAAACACTATTTTAAAAACACACTTTTCATCTGGATTTTTGTAATATTGATTTTTTTACAACACAATTTTCTATTTCTAATATTGAAAATAAACACTAATGAATTCCCATATTTGTTTCTTTTTGTTTTGAATAAAAAACAAAAATAACAAGCCCTAGCCATATGGTTACACATGGTAGTAGAATACAATATTCAAATGCAGACAGTGTGGAGTGATTGGTTTTGGACTGCACCCCTTTTTTCCTTAATCACACCTTCATTTTGCATTACCATCATAGTGTTGTGATCATGGAAAAGAGAGAATTTCCTCTCTGCAGTTAGTGTGACAGAATGTGACACAAATATTAAAACAAGCTACAATTGCATACAAGCAGAAACTGAGGTATTATCTGACTTGAGGTGTCTAAAATGTTTTGATACCCGTGGCAATAGTGGATTTCTTTTTCAGAGCTCTAAAGCAAAATCAAACATATTTGAATATCAAGCTCTGAGGCGGACACATCACTGAAGTCTGGCTGCCAAAGCAACCTTTGAAGCCTCCTGGCAGAGCTGCGCCAGGGAACCCAGAACCGGCTGCAGTGGTTTTGGCTGCATTGAAGTTAGTGTTAATACTCCACCTCGACGGTGAATCAGAAGCACCCTGTAGCGATACACCTCACCTCGACGCCACAACATCAGAGGTGGAGCCCACCTCCCTGGGAGTACAGGGCGGCCCGCTTTGCTTCCCACATCAACACTTGTGTGTTTGTGTATGTGTCTGCTTGACTGATGCATCTTTGGTGTGTTTTGTTGTTGCCTTTGTGCTCATCAGTCTCCTCGCTCGCCGCTCTGCCTGTCACTTTGACTTCCCAGCTGTTCGATTGCTTGTGCTCCCACTTGCTTCTTTGTCCATCTCATTGCGTCTCTACTTACCTGACAGACTTGTCGTATTTTGACCTGCCTGTCTACCGTCTTACCTGTCAGTTTGTGTGACAGCCTCTCTGCCTGCTTTATTTCCAGTTGTTCCTCTGCCCCCTCGCTTTCCTTGCAAAATATTTCTTAGTTTTAAAGTGAGCATCACATGAGGAGACTGTTAAGGAAGGATAATAAGCTTTTCTGCTGCCCTTAACTCAGCTGTCATCAGAACATGCTAACTCTACCACATGCACATGTTAAAGCTGCCTGTAAATGCTCTACATGCCTGTACTCTGACCCAGTTTCTTTCTTCAGTGTACAGATATAACGTTTATTTTTCCTTCCTGCCACATCCACTCTATCAGATGGTACTGAATGTATGGTCATGCTGGTGTTGCAGTAGAGCTGACAATGTATGAGGCTCCACATGGAAAAGGTCACATTATGTTTCCTGGGATTTTTTGTGGAAATGTTGGAATTTAAAACCTCAAACCCTCAAATTCAAACATGTTTTTCTTGCTTCTACTTGTGGCTGTCAAATCACAAAATTGCTGATTGCAGCTTTAAATCTTTTTGTATTAGCAGACTAGTTAATACACTGTTGAGTGAATGCGCTAAATAAATTTAACTTGTAACAAAATCAGAAAATAATATATATTTATAATGATTGATAACAGATCTGAAAACATCTGATTAAGAAATGTGAATCTAAATTACAATCAAATCATGGGTTTTTAAGCTACGATGGTGACACAGGTACACAACAAGTCAGGAAGTCAGTCAGTCAGTCAGACATACAGTATAATCAGTCAGACATATAAACAGTCAATTAGTCCATTAATCAGTTGGGTAACCAGTCAGTGAGTCAAACAGATAAACAGACATATCATCACACAGTCAATCAAATGAATAAACAGTCAGCCTAACAAACGGACAGACAGTCAGTGAAGGTATCACAGGCTCGGGCCTTCTCCACTGCAGATGTCAGGCACTGGATGAGTGACAACTAACCTCCCTCAGTGCTACTTATTGATCAGTCTGGGAGTCTGCTGCTGCTGTACATGCTCTGTGTGTGTGTGTGTGTGTGTGTGTGTGTGTGTGTGGCGGGGGGGGGGGTTATAAATACAGTTTTCAGTGACCCTTATATGAACTCCATGTTCTGCTCAACAGGTCCAGGCATCATGAATCTATGCGACACAGAGATGTGTGAGTACACTGCAGCTGAAATGATACAACTGATTTATTTTCCTGGAAGTGGATTGTGGGTTATCGGGTTCGAGCACTTTGGGCTGTTCAGGTGTGATACAAATATTCAATCTCAATTTAACTTACTTTAATGAACTTTAAATAATATTTCAAGTTCTGTACATCAAACTATGAAATCCTTCACAAGGCCAACACTTGCATGGTTGGAAATATTTTTATTTATTAGGATATTAACAGTGGTACATGATGGGAATTCCCTGTCTGCACCATCACTGCATCAATCCACTACAGCCCATCTCCACTTCATGAACTCACTGTAAAGTAACGTAACATAACTGAAGCCCTTGTCACGGGCTCTGCTTTTGTTCCCACTGTTGTGGGGGATCTTTGGGGACGAGTTCCTGGAATAAAATTTCGGCACTGCTCAGGAAGTGACACTAATAAGTTTCAAGTCCTTTCAGGGTCGTAAGCAGTGATTGGTTGAGCAGATGTGTTGTCACATCACAATGAGAACAACTACAACAAACTGGCAGAAATTAAGATACAGCACACAACCAGTGCAGGAAACAGTGCAGGAAAAAAAATAAAAAGATGAAGCAAGAGCATAGAAAAATGAAGCATCACAATGTATGTAAAAGCGATGAGGTCGGTCCCGCTGTTGTCTATTTAATGACATAAATCCAAAACATTGTGGCTTGTAAAATACAGTAGAAGTGCAAAGACAAACCTTGTACCAAAGCCTCGCAAAGTTCATTAAAGTTGAGGTTATGGGAAGCTTGTTGGAAGGATGTTATGCTCCTGCGGAGGAAAAGGCTTGTAATGTATACAATGGTAGCCATTGTTGTAGTCCACATGATGCACTTATCTTGCATCAATTGAATTGAGTTTATCATTTTTTCAAAAAAAGTGCCCTAAAGAACACTAGTAGTTTAGAAAGACTTTATCACGTGTTAAAATGACAGTTAATTAACTATTTAGTTGTTTGATGAAGCATTTCTCTTCCACGCGTGGGCGGTGACGTTGCACTAAAATTAGATAAAGTTCAGTGGGTAAAGTTTTAGCAGAAACCGCTTCAGTGTTGTTTTGGTGTGAGGCCTTCTTTCTGGAGCTGGGACAGTGTGGACTCAGCATCCACAGAGGCAGAAAATACACCTAAATTCAACACAGCCACAGGACAAACTCACATTTACCTCCCGCCCGAATGCAACATTTTCATGTCTGTTTTCTGTAAAGGGGCTTTCTGGGAATTGTATGAAGTCACTGATAGTCAAGGCAGGTTGAGGGGGAAATAGGACCAAAAAACAAAGTGAATCACAACACTTCACACCAAAATAACTCCTGCTTTGTGATGATTATATCTCCTGGCGTGAGAGTATCAGAGGCTGGATCTTCCCTTAGAAAACGTTTTTTGAGGGTCTTACTAAGGCAATGAACCCCATACCTTCACCTGAGGTGCTTGGAGGCCAGCTCCCAGGTGGCAAAGTGTGGTTAACAAAGTGTAACATGCCGTTGCTGAAAAAAAACAGCATGCGTGCTGAGTCAGCCTCCCCCTGTAGGACCTAGGACCTGGCTGCAGCCTGCACAGGTGGATCTAAACAAAATTGCTGCCAGGAAGTTCTTGTTGAAGCTGGAGCTCCCTGAAGGTAGCAGGCTTGTAGCAGATCGTCTGAAGCTTCTCGTTTCACATCGTTTTATTGGGCCCAGACTCCTCACAGCACCAGGGGGAGCACACAGTGAGGCCTTATGACTCCGCCACCAAGTGATCATTACAGTGCACCGATACTGACACTGTGTGGCCAGAAACAGTTGTTGCATTTCACTCAGCACCTTCAAAACACTCTCCTGCTTTCCTCTTCTACTTCCTCTATTCCATATTTACCTTTTCCTTTCTTCCTCTCTTCTTGTTTCCCTTTTCTACCACCCTTTCTCCTCCTCCTTACTCTTCCTCTCCTCCTTTATGTCCTTCTTTCATCCTGTACCTCCACCTTTCCTCTGTTAGATCTTCCT